>CM066032.1:727096188-727460437 GCA_033557465.1 Ichthyophis bannanicus
TCTCTTGCAAGAAGTTTGAATAAGGCAAAGAGATGAATATCTCGTTAATTGTCCCAGATAGCATCCTCTTTCCAACTGTGAGAAAATAGTGAGTATTTAAAGGAAATGTATGAAAAGCAGAGCACGAGTATATTAAGGGCCTGCTTTTGAATTGGACAGGCTATGCACCGCTATGGTGCATAGCACTGCCTGACGACCCTTAACCAGGATATTCAATGCCACAGTGATGGCATTGAATATCTGGGGTCATCACGCATGCCCCAAAGCCGCTGAAGTTAAGTGGGTAGCAGCAATATTGCACCACTATCTGGTTAACTTCCGTGGGTAAAAACTAGGCCATCTTTTGCTACACCTAGTTTTACATGCTAATCGCTAACCAGGTAGCGGTGTAATATTGCCACTACTTGGTTAGCAACAGTCTCACCTCGGAATGCCCCCAACACGCCCCTGTGCTAACCACATAGCATCGGGCTGTGTAGTGGGGTTAGAAGAGGATATAGGGCACTAACCATGTAAGTGGATATCCCGATTTAAGGCATTTACATGGTTTACCGGGCTGTAAACCGTGTAAATGCTTTGTGAATACAGGGCCCTAAATATTTAGCATGAAAGCCAGGTGTTGAAATTTTAAAACGTAACATAAGAGATGCCATACTGATCCAGGACCCAAGTACCAGTCACATTCCCAAAAAGGTACACAGATTTGACAGGTGGTCTGAGGCCGCACCATGGAGCGGTACAGAGGCATTATAATATACTTTGTTTTGTTCTCCATTCTTATCCTTATGAATCTTTGTTCTATTTGCTTGCTTAGTCACTGCTGCATACTGGGCAGAGGGTTTTAACATATTATCCACAATGATGCCTAAATCCTTTTCCTGGGTGGTGGTTCCTAATGTAGAACCTTGCATTGTTTAAATGTACTTAGGATTGTTCTTCCCTAAGTGCATAGCTTTGCACTTCTCCATTTTACACTCCTCCTGCCATTTGGATGTCCGTCCTTCCAATTTATCAAGATGCTATTGCAATTTTTCACAATCCTCTTGTGCTTTAACAACGTCAAATAATTTTGTCTCATCTGCAGATTTGATCACCTCACTTGTTTTTCCCATTTCCAGGTCATTTATAAATGTTAAAAAGCAGCAGGCCCAGCCCAACACCAGATCCCTGGGGTACTCCACTATTCACCTTTCTCCACTGAGAAAATTGGCCATTTAGTGCTACGGTTTTCTATCTTTTTAACCAGTTCCTGATCCACAATAGTACACTGCCTCTTATCCCATGACGTTTTAATTTAGCCAAGAGTCTCTCATGAGGCACCTTGTCAAAGGCGCTCTGAAAATAGATTCACTATATCAACCATTTCAATTTTTTCTACCTATTTATTCAGATCATAAAAAAATATAACAGATCATTTCCTTATTGTCCCTCCAGTCCAGTCCCGCACCTCTGGGTAGTGTACCTCTTCCAGCATCTTGGAGACTGAGCATGTTATCTTTTTGATGACACTAGTGTACATATGCAGCTGGCACCGCCTACCAGCCCCAGTATGCTCAGTCTCCAAGCAGCTGGAGGAGGTAGTGAGCCAGGGTGCTGGACTCACTGAAGGGAGAACCAAGGAGATAGGTTTAGATAGTTTGCTTTTTATTTCCCCTGTTAAGGTGCAGGTTTCTGTTTTTAAAGGCAGAAATAAAAGAAAAATCAGAAGGAACAGAGAGAACCCAGGAAACAGTGGGGCTGAGGGGAGGATATTCCGCCTTCCCCCTCTTCCCCCTCTTCCCCCAGGATTTCAGGGGGGGGGTTCTGTGGGGGCCTTCCTCAGTCCTAGACTTCTGGTGGCTCCCGAACCCGTTATCAGGTGAGGCGCTGCCGCAGAGGCTGCAGTTGATCGACAGGAGTGAAAGCTAGCAGCCTCGAATCGCCCCCCTCAGCGCCAAAGCCGGGAAGGAAGGCTGAGCGCAAGGGGTAGAAAAGCCATGTGGCAAAGAGGCTCCAAGATAAGTGGCAGAGGGGTGTGGGGGGGGGGAGACAGCAGGAACCTCCTAGCAACTGCCAGAACACGAGGAGACAGAGCAGCCTGCAGCCCCATTTTGGGAGCCTGCAGCGGTGTGGGAAATTTCCCCCCACTGCATTTAGGTACATTTTCTTCTTATTCAGGCCCGCATGTGTTTAACCCCCTGCTGTGTTTTGGGTGCCCGGGAAAGGCAGCCTCTTCTAGGGGGGTTTGCAGTTTCTTTTTAATTTCAGTTTCAGTTAGTTAGATTTAGATTTTATTTTATTTTAGTTCAAGTACTCTAGTGCTCTGTGCCTGAGCCCGTGGAGGAGCACTGTGCTAGGGATCCTTTTACCTACCCGGGTACAGATTGAGGGTGTTCTTGGGGAGTGCCCCTAGCCCTTCCCACCATGCTGGCCAGACCGCAGTGCCTGGTATAGGATGGTATCAAGGGGGTGAACCCCACTTAATCCTTAAGCATTCTTTGTGTTATACAGCTCGAAACGTATTCAGTGCACAATAACTTGATGCAGACCTGTGGGGAAAAGCCTAATCAGATATGCCATTTGTTGCTGGGTGGATTTCAGAGTGCTGTTGTGTCTGGTCAGGTGATGTGACGGTTGAGACATTGTGACTTTCATTTATTTTTGTCTGACTTTTTATCTGACCCTTCTCAGGAGAAAGATAAGGTGGGAGGGAAAGTGCTTCATATAGGTTTGTAGCAGTTACAGCTCTGTGGAAAACAGGAAGTACCTGCATACAAGAAATGTATGTAATTTGAAAGATAGTCAGTAGATAGGTTTTCATTTGCCTCCTATCTGTCTATGGTCAGTGAGTAACCTGACATGATCATCCCTTGTCTCTTAGCCCAGATTATGTACCTATTAAATTTGTAATATTGCTTGTAAGGGAAGCTGTACTCCTTTATAGCCATTTGTAGTATTAGAATAAAAATGTAAACTTTACTCAGTTTGATTGGATCAGTGCAAGGTCCATTGCACTGCCATGTTGTATCTTAAAGATATGAAATCTAAAAATCCTTAAGATATGCAGTCCCCGATGGGGTGTGGTCTCGGAGGCGGGCGTCTGCCTAGACTGCATGCAAGAGGCTAAGTCATGGGAGCAGGGCCTGCAGGATGAGATAAGGCAGGAGAGTCCCAGTTGCAAGAGACCCTGGGGGTGGGGGGTGCCATGTTACCTTCAACGGATTCGGCCCCCAATCCCTGCGTGATGCCCAGACCATCCACCCCTCAAGCTCAGGGAGCAGTAGGGCACCCAGGGGAGTTCTCACCGGAGAGTCTTACTTTTACATAAGGCATTTGGCCTACGTCAACAGGGCTTGGCAAGTGGCTTCTCAGCCCCGGAACACAGGGCTAAGAGGGTGTCGGACGCAAAAGAGCACGAGTCAGGAGCAGTGGTGTCTAAGCGGGCTAGAGGCTTAGAGGAGTGGCAGCAATCACTGTTGTCGGAGGGACTGGATGGGGAAGACCTTGACACGGAGCTAAATCTGCAGGAGGCATTGGAAGAAAGAGCCCAGAACAGGAGGATCAGCCCCGGATTGTTTGGGTTTTTCACCATGAGGAGCTACCGGTGCTCATCTTTATACTTGTTTATGCAATTTCTTGATATATCGCCCAGGTCGAAGGGCATCACTACAAACAGGTACTATATAATTCCTCATCCCCAAAGGGCTCACATTCTATGTGTACCTTGGAGTCCAGTTTCGAGTGTTGCCCTTCGGTCTGGCGACTGCTGCCCCCCCCCCCCCCATACCTTCACCAAGGTCATGGTGGTGGTGGCAGCAGCTCTCCACAAGGCATGGGTTCTTATCCACCCATACCTAGGCGATTGGCTGATCCAGGAGAAGTCCAGGGACGATAGTGAAAGAGCAACAGCGCAGGTGGGAGAGTTCCTTCAAAGTCTTGGGTGGGGGGTGGGGGTCAACCTGGTCAAAAGTAAGTTACGGCCGGCCCAGGAGCTAGAGTATTTGAGAGCGTGCTTTAATACCTGCGTGGGCAGGGTTTTCCTGCCAGGCGCAGGAGCTACAACGGTGGATATGGCAGTTCCTGAAGAGGGCAAGACCATCAGCGTGGCATTATCTGCAGGTTCTGGGGACCATGGTGGCCACTCTCAAACTAGTCCCATGGACATGGGCACACATGCGACTGCTGCAAAGGGCTCTGCTCCATTGATGGTCCCATCAAAGTCAACACCTGTCCCAAGCACTCCCCTGCCCATGGAGCACCAGGTGAGCCCTCAGTTGCTGGCTGCATGTGGGGAGCCTGGAAGGAGTCCCTGGTGTGGGTTTCGCTGATGCCAGCCTGTCAGGTTGGGGAGCCAATTTCGAAGGACGCTTTGTTCAGGGACAGGAGTCGTCAGGAGGCCCTGTGGTCAATCAACAGGCTCGAGATGCGAGCGGTGACCTTGGCACTAGAAAGTTTTGAGCCATGGTTGCAGGGGAAGGTGGTCCAAGTCCTCTCGGACAATGTAACCACGGTAGTTTACATCAACCGGCAAGGAGGTATGGGCAGTGCAACCCTGGAGGAAGAGGCCGAAAGGCTGTTCAGATGGACAGAGATTCGTCTCCAGGTGTTGTTGACGGCGCATGTAGCGGGAGTTGACAATGTGACGGCAGACTACCTCAGCAGAGTGCGCATGGACCCCCGGAGAGTGACAGCTCAATCAGGAGGTTTTAGAGCAGGTGGTCCACCGATGGGGCACACCGGTAATGGACCTAATGGCAATGTTCGAGTTGGCCAAGGCCTGCCGGTTTTTCAGCAGAAGAAGAGAGGATGTTAAAGGGCCTGGATGCTCCAATTCAGCAGTGGCTCAAAGAGGGTCTTCTCTGTTTTTCCCCCATGGGCACTCATAGGCCAGTTAGTGCAATGGATAGAGGCCACTGGGGATTTGTAATTCTGGTGGCACCAGACTGGCCGAGGTGCCCATGGTATGCTGACCTGATTCAGATTCTGGCGGATTGACTATGGTGGCTTCCGGTTCAGAAGGACCTCTTGACGCAGGGGCCGCTTCGTGTGCCCCAGGTGGGTCAATTCTCACGGCATGGCTCTTGAAAGGGTGAGGTTGAAAAAGGAAGAAAGGATAATTGGGCTCAGGGATAGCGACCTTGCTATAGGCCCAGAGGAGGTCTACGAACCTGGCATGTATCTGCATAGGGCACATCTTTGAATCGTGATGCAGAGAGAAGCTGGCACGCCCTTCCACTGCCTCCGTCCCGGACATCTTGAAGTTCTTGCAATCCTGTTTTGATAAGGGTCTAGCCGCCAATTCCTTGAGGGTGCAATTGGCAGCAATTTCCGGTTATCACGGGAAAGTCTATGGGGTGCCATTGGGTATGCACCCAGACGTGCTGAGCTTTCTAGGGGCGGTGACGCTCCTCCGTCTGGTACCGCCTGAGGATCTCAATCTGGTGCTGTCTGGGGAACCCTTTGAGCCATTGAGTTGAGCTTCCCTGAAGGATTTGACTCTGAAAATGGTATTCATAGTAACATAGTAAATGATGGCAGATAAAGACCAGCATGGTCCATCTAGTCTGCCCAGCAAGATGGCAAGAGTAGGTGCACCTGTCGCTCTGTGCAGGCCACCCCTCTCCATGTCTTTTGTTTAGGGGTAAACTCACCACTCCATGTAGGACACCCCTATTTGTTGAGACGTTATTTCTGGTGGCGATTTTCTCAGCATGCAGGATTTCAGAGCTTTGGACCCTGTCATGCCAGGAGCCATTCCTTTCCTTCTCCAAGGAGGAAGTGGTCCTGTGCCCGGTACCTTAATTTTTGCCCAAGGTGGTATCAGCATTTCATGTAAATCAGGCCGTTTCCCTACCGGCTCTGGTGAGCACGGATGTGGGCGAGAGTGGGCCTTGCCATTCCACAGCTGTGCCACCTGGATGGTAAAAAGAGTCCTGCAAAGGTATGTGACAAGGGCATCGTCCTTTCGGAGATCGGACCGTCTGTTGGTTCTGTTTGGCGGGCCGTGCAAAAGTGAGGCGGCAGCTAAGGCCTCCATTTCCAGATGGATCAGTGAGGCAATCATGTCAGCATATTTTATTTATTTAACATTTCTTATATACCGCCTTTCATGATATCAAGGCGGTTTACATTGAACAAACTGAAATTACATTGAACAGGGCATTATAACTTGAAGATAGCTATTTTACAGGGAACATGGGCAATGGAGGGTTAAATCTTGAAGGGTAGAGCAGTGCCGGCAGGGTTGCGGACACATTCCACAAGGGCTCAGGCAGCCTCGTGGGCAGAGTATAGTTTTTAGTTGCCGGTGGAGATCTGTAGTGCGGCATACTTTTCTATGAACATTTTCGCCTGGATGCCCATGCGGCGGGGGATGTTAGTTTCAGATCAGCAGTGCTTCAGGCTGGTTGTGTGGGTCCCTCCTATTAGTTTAACTGCTCTGCATCCCAGAAGTGTGGGACTGGATTGGAGGGACGATAAGGAAAGAGAAATTAGACTTACCTGCTAATTGTTGTTCCTTGAACTCCAGTCCAGTCCCAGAACCCTCCCTGAGTGCTTTTTGTGATAATCTGTGCACACCCCGGTCCTGAAGCTGGTTCCCTTGGTGGAGGAATGTGCTAGGGGGAGCCGGGGAGGGGTGTGTAATCAGTGTTTGGGGGGGGGGGGGAGTGGACCAGAAAAGCTGTCGGTTGCTAGCTCCTCGCTGGTTGGAGTTGCTCAGGCGCTCAACAGGTAGGCCTCCCCAGAGTGAATGCCAGAGGATGGAGGTGGTACTAGTTTATTTAGATGTAGAAGTGTTTGTTGCATGTTTAACTACTTATTTGTTGCTCCTCTGAGTCTGCTTTGTCAATAGGTACTGGGGCTGGTAGGCGGTGCCAGCTGCATATGTACACTAGTGTCATCAAAAAGATAACATGCTCAGTCTCCAAGCTGCTGGAAGAGGTACACTACCCAGCGGTGCGGGACTGGACTGGAGTTCCTCAAGGAACAACAATTAACAGGTAAGTCTAATTTCTCTTTAGACAAGACTTTCTTTGGCTTAAAAGCATGTTGGCTTTCTCCCATTAAACCATGATTATCTATATGTTCAGTAATTTTATTCTTTATATTTCCCATGGTAACTGACTGAATGAAAGTGAATGAGGGTTTCATCTGCCAGCAAGATTCTTTCCGTTGTGTACATCTAAAGAGAGTCTCATTCTCTTCCGCAAGATCATGATCTTCACCAGCAGGAAGGATGCAACAGTGCCAGTAGAAGCAGCATCTTCAAAGAACTCCTGCTAGTTCATAATAGAAATGCCAGTGTTCAAGAGGGGAACTCTTTGTGCTTGTCTAGTAGTCGAGGCCTCAGTGTGAGGGTAGCTCTTGAACTCTAGGTCGATCAGCGCCTCTGAAACTTTAAATGTACTCAGAATTGACACCAGGGTGGTTGTTGATTCCATGATTCTTTAAGGTCTGCATTGATGAACAAACACCAGGCAAGGCATGGGTTTTGAGAACTGTTTGTGACTTGCATTAACATTGATGTCAGGCATGGCATGGCATGGCATGGCATTGCATTGCATTAATCAACGTATCAAATAATGCTGTCATTGAACTTACTGTCCAGCTTCTCTTTGGGGAAAAAACGGTGCCATCATAGGAGGAATAGATGAGGGTATATCCTGAATTATTGGAGGAGTTATTGGTGTCCTGCTTCTGGGTCTTTGATGCAGTTGCATCCCTTCTGACATTTAGGAAGATGAGGGGGGCCTCTGTCTTATTACCCTTGAAGAGTACAGCGGCAGCCAGTACCTTGGAAATCTGAGTGCTCCAGCCAAGACAGATGTCCATGCTTGCTTTAGCAGATGCTGCAGTTTATCAGGTGCCTTCGATGTTGATAAACTATGAATCTTCTTTGTTAGATATCGGTCATTGTCTAATCCCAAATGCTTTTATTGATGGTTTATCAAGGGAGACTTCTCGATATTTGTGCATTCCCGTTGTCCATTGCAGTTCATGGACCTATTTAGATTGATGCTGGATTAGACTTAGATGCTCCAAAGATCCTTTCTGTCCCTCATGGCCACTACTTTCTCTTAGTCATCTGCAAACACAAATGATACTGAGAGGATTTATGAATGGGCCCTAGGCAGTACAAGCACCAATTAAAGTATCTGCTCTGGATATGGTATTGCTGCACTACCCATATTTTTTTCAAAGCCACTGGTGGCATTTTCTGGAATAACTGCACAAAAATAATAGCTGTGGCAAAATCAAATGATTAACTTTTCAAAAACAGCACACCTGACACACATATCAAGCATTAAAATGGGCTGATGAGGTGACTGGAATAAATGAAATAAAATAAAATGTCCAAAAAATCCTAAAGGTATTAAAGGGATGGAAACCCTTGTGCACTACACTTCTTTTGTTTAAAGGTGAAAATGTATTTTGAAAAAACGTAGCCTGAAACAGGAAGTAAATTTACTCTGCTCCACAGAAAACCAAAGACTAGTGAAACCTGCCAAAGGACTCGGTGTGGGAAGTACTGCACATATGCAGTGGATTCTTAAAAAAGACTTCCATAAGTTTTCTTAGTTGTAGAAACTTCTTCTGTCAGGTTCCATTTGGATGGTGGTGTCCACTTGGGAAAACCTTGCAATCCTGCTTGTCCTTTAAGAAAACTACCAGCACAATAATGGGATTTTTCAGTTTCCCTAGAATTGATTAGCAAATGTTTCATGATATGCTAGGGAGGTAAAGATCTCCAATGCATAAATGATTGCTTATTTCATAGAGCAGTGGAAGTGATAGAGGAAATTCCTATAGTATTTTAGTGACATGTAGGAGCTGGTGCAAAGGATAGCAATCAAATTCAAAATTAATTAACAGAGGGAGAACATTAAGTAAAACTATAGCAGTAGCATTTAACTTTAAAAAGGGTGACTACAATAAATGTGAAAATGTTTAGTTTGGGTTAAGAAGTTGGAGTTCAAAGTTCTCATGAGACATGCAGATGGTATTTCCAAACGTTTTTAGAAGCCCAGATAACATTATTCTATACCACAGAAAGGGCTGAAGGAAGACCAGATGGTGAGCATGGATAAATGATGCGAAAGAAGCAATCAAAGTCAAAAAGACATTTTAAAAATGGAAGGTACATTCAAATAAAGAAAATAGAGAAGCACATAAGCAGTCTTAGATTTCAGCAAATCCTTTGACACAGTTTTCATAGGTGATTTATAAACTGAGTGCTCTTGGGATGGGCCTAACTGGTTGAGTGGGAGGTGACAATGAGTAGTTATGAATGGCATTCACTCTGAGGAGGATGATGGCAGAGGAAGGTAGCACTATTTTTAGACTAACTGATCTGAGGCAAAAGCTTCTAAGGACACAAGTCACCTTTGTCAGATGCATTTGTTCATATGGTTGTGTTCAGGAAGGTTGAGCTGTGTGACCTGTTTGTTCTGGGCTTGCATTTCTGGCTGACCTCTGGTAATGGAAGAATGGTGTATGTGCTGCTAGTACTTCTAATAACTTGTTCAAAGTTACTAAATATGAGTTAGGCTGGTAGGGGAGAGAGGCATTTTTGGGTGGAGTATGTAGAGACATGCGAAGCTGGAAAGGGACAGAAGTGCACAGCTAGTGAGAGAAATAGTTGAGGAGGGAGTCACAGGTTGTATTGTAGAGATATTGATATGGTGTGAGAGAGAGGGAAGCAGGGAAAAGGAGATTCAGGCTTATATTTATGTTAAAGAAGAGGTAGAACAGTTAAGATGAAGGGAAACCTTTTGAAAGGTGAAAAAATTGAGACCATCTGGGTTTGGGAAAAGAGGTTTAAAAGAAGATAACAAAGATAGTCAACGAGAGTACTGAAAAAGTTGTTTGGGTAAAAGGTTGCGGGACAAGGGGAGAGACATTGGGAAAGAGGTGCACATTTTGAGAGACTAGCTAAAGGAAAGGAAGGCATGCACACAGATTGGATGGAGAAGGAAGAAAGGAAGGCTGAGGAGATTGGGAAAAACATCCACACAAACTTAGTAAGAAGGTGAGCCAGGGCCAGTTCTGGATTGTTTTGCTAACTATTTTTTGTGGTAAACCTTTATTGGCTATAACATTCCCTAATTTTCAGAATTATTCTAGAATGTGCTTAACGAAGAGGGTAGGATTGGAGAACCTTCTGCTGTTAATATATTATCTGTGCTACCACAGAATGACTGTCATTCACAGAATGCGGTCAACTTTGAAGGGTCTTGTATGTCCGTTTATTTTCCTGTTTCTACCTTCTGCTCATATTTTCAGTGATTGCTTTGTCGAGGGGCGGTATATCAAGTTTTTTAAATAAACCATAACACATGTTTTCTCTTCAGACCAAGGGAAGGGGAACTGAGTTTTGCTCACGCCTTTTCTCAGAAGTTCAAGGCATGTTGCATTCAATTATAGTAGATATTTTCCTGTCCTCAGAGGGCTGACAATCAAAGTTTTATGTACCTGAGGCAGTGGAGGGTTAAATAAGTAATAAGCAGAAGCAGTAGATTTGAATCTGGCTTTCCTGCTTCATAATCTGTTACTCAAATCATTAGGCTACTCTGCTCCAAACAAATGAAAAAAAAAACCCCTGAAGTATTGCTCTTAACTTTTGGCTAAGATCCAAGTGCAGGGAATGAGTCATGAGCTGTGGAGAGCCCATTCTTAGCCCTTTGGCCAAAATTGTGAACATACAATGGGAGGTGGTTGCCTGTCACCCAGCTCTACTGGGAAAATGATGCAACAACTATCACCAAAGTAGTGTTAAGTAAATTTTCACTTTTATTTATTTTTTCTTTTTGGTTCTTGCCATCTTGTCCTGTGTGTTCTTCCATTTTTACCACATTGATTTCCTCACAGGTCATTCAGACCTTTCTATTGTTCCTAGAAACCAGGCAACCTTTTTTCCTCTGGTTTTACTTCAAGCATATCTTCTGGAAAAGGCTGCCAGATAGTAATCGATTTCTTCTTTTCTTCCACGCCAAACTGAAAACCTCACTCCTTTTAAACTTGTAATGCTCTGTTTCTTGTGGGTTTCTTGTTTTTCTGCTCTATTCTTGATTTACTTTAACGCTACTGTTTTAATACAATTTGTATTTATATTTTTGTATTTTAACTGTATTACAACCTGAGATTCTAGTTTTTCCAGGCGTAAGAAGGCTACTAGAAGTACCTGTACTATTGTAGAAAGCCTTGAGTGGGATGCTATTTAAAAACTGAAATACATAAACACAGAAGGATATGGGGAATTAAAACCTTCCTACATGTTTGGGTCTGTGCTCAGCACCATGAAAATAAAAAAAGAAGATATACGCCATTAACAAATGTGAAAATAACTTTTAACTATCAACTATACAGCCTAGACAACAGTATACTTGTTGTTAATCTTTGGTCCTAAGGGTTCACAGCTCTGCTGTGCCACATAGCATCTGCCTAGTACATTTGCAGCTGGGCAGTTTAGCACTTTTGTACTAGCTTCAGGCTCTACCTTAGTCTTTCTATTGATTAGTCATCACTGATTGAGAGAGAAGCCACAGTCATCCCAGTAGTTTTTATCTTAATGATTGTTAGCTTCATCTGCATATTACCTGTGCACAACGTTTTTTTTGCTGCTTTAAAAAAAAAAGTCACCTTTACTCTTGGCTTTCTTATATGAAGGTTAATCCTAGTCTTCCTAATCACTTCTCTTAAGAACCACCATTGCTTTTTTTTTCTTTTTTCTTTGTGGTTTGTTTAAGGTTAAATGGTCATTGCTTTATTAATGGCTTTCTTTTTCAGTTTTGCCCGCAGTATAGGCCACCTAGATCCTACCTTCCTCTGCCAGACAACGCTTCCATTTCAGACTTTTTTTCAAAGTCGACGAGGCCGTATCCTCTTATAATGCTACACTATCCTCAGCTCTTGACACTCTTGCCCCACCCACCCCACGTGCTGTCAGACAATCTTCTCCCCAGCCCTGGCTTTCGCCCACAACCCGCTCTCTACGCACCTGTGCCTGTTCTGCTGAACGTGTTTGGTCCAAATCCTGCTCCCCGGAGGACCTTCTATACTTCAAATTCATGCTTGGCTCCTTCCAGTCAGCCATAGCACTTGCCAAGCAAGAATACTTCATCCATCTGACCAACTCCCTTGCCTCTGATCCTCACCGTCTCTTTAATACCCTCAACTCTCTCTTCAAGGTCCCCCCGCCCCCAGTCCCGCCCTCCCTATCTGCCCAAACCTTAGCCAACTACTTCCATGACAAAATCCACAAGATTACCCTCCAATTCCCCCCCATCCGTACTTCCTTTGATACTCTCTCCTCTGCTACCCTCTCCTTCTTCCCTACAATCTCTGAAGAAGATACCGCACTCCTTCTTGCCTCCTCCAAACCCACCACCTGTTCCTCTGACCCTATCCCCACCCATCTCCTACACCCCATCTCCCCCCCCATTGTCCCCCCCCCCCCCCCCCATCTCTCATATCCTCAACCTTTCACTCTCCACTGCAACGGTCCCCTTAGACTTCAAACATGCTGTTGTCACACCCCTCCTCAAGAAACCCTCACTCGATCCCACATGTCCTAACTATTGACCCATCTCCCTCCTTCCCTTCATATCTAAACTACTTGAACGAGCAGTCCACCGCCGCTGCCTCGACTTCCTCACCTCCCAGGCTCTTCTGGACCCACTACAATCCGGCTTCCGTCTCCTACACTCCATTGAAATGGCTCTCACAAAAGTCTCCAGCGACCTATTCCTGGCTAAATCTAAGGGCCTCTACTCTATCCTCATCCTTCTTGACCTCTCCGCTGCCTTTGATACCATTGACCACAATCTCCTCCTCACCACCCTCTCCTTGCTTGGCTTCAAAGACTCCATACTATCCTTGTTCTCCTCCTACCTCTCCCATCGCTCCTTCAGTGTATGCTCCGGTGGCTCCTCCTCCTCTCCTACCCCGCTCCATGTTGGTGTACCCCAGGGATCTGTCCTGGGCCCCCTCCTTTTCTCTCGCTATACCCAAGGCCTTGGCGCGCTTATCTCCTCCCATGGCTTTCAGTACCCTCTCTGCCGATGACTCCCAAATCTCCCTCTCTACACCTAATATTTCCCCATCAACCTAGTCCAAGATCTCTGCCTGCCTTTCCAACATTGCTGCCTGGATGTCTCATCGCTGATTGAAATTGAACATGGCCAAGACTGAATTTGTCTTTCCCCCCAACTCCTCCCCTCCTCTTCCCCCTTTTTCAGTCTGTGGACGGATCTACTATCCTTCCTGTTCCCTCTGCCCACAATCTGGGGGTCATTTTTGACACCTCTCTCCTTCTCCGCACATATCCAGCTCGTAGCTAAAAGCTGCCTCTTCTTTCTATACAAAATTAGCAAAATCTGCCCCTTCCTCTCTGAACACACTACTAAGATGCTTATCCATTCCTTAATCACCTCTCGCCTCGACTATTGCAACCTACTCCTTGCTGGTCTCCCCGTGAGCCATCTCCTCCCCCTTCAATCTATACAAAATCATGCTGCTCGACTAATCTTCCGCCAGTCTCGCCATGCCCACATTACTCCCCTTCTCAAATCGCTTCACTGGCTCCCTATCCAATCCCGCATCCAATTCATACTTCTCCTACTGACCTATAAATGCATTCACTCTGTGGCCCCTCGATACCTCTCATCTCTTATCTCTCCCTATGCCCCCTCTCGGGAACTGCGCTCCGCTACCAAATTACTTCTATCCAGGCCTGTCACCCGTACCGCTAACTCACGACTTTGCTCCTTTCACCTTGCTGCACCTTATGCCTGGAACAGCCTACCTGTGTCTATACACCAGGCTCCCTCCCTGGCCCTCTTCAAATCCAGGTTGAAGACCCATCTCTTCACCGTCGCTTTCAGATCCTTGCTTCTATCCCTATCTTATCCTAACCCCTGTCACTTTTCATGACCAAACTGTATAGACCATACCGTGCCTTGTACCGAGTTGACTAATGTTCTCTATTATTGTGACTAGATTGTAAGCTCCGATGAGCATGACTCTTGACGGGCAGGGACTGTCTCTTGTATGCTGGCTGCCTCTTGTAGGTTAGCTGTACAGCACTGTGTGCGTAGCGCTATACAAGTACTAATTAGTAATAGTAGACTTGGTGCTGTGCTAGAATCCATAACTCTCACCTTCACCTACCTCTATGCCAACAATGTTCAGATTCTCTTCACTGCTCTCTCCCCTACCTTTGTCACTTCCTGCAAATCTATCCGATCAGTTCCAAGAGCACCACCTTTTTTAAATATTGTGAAATGTGAAGCCATTCATTTCCCCTCTCCTGGGCTTCACTCCTGTATCCCTTTCCCTCTATCACTGTCCTCACTGTTCTCCCTTTCTCTGACTGTGTGTGCTCTAGACTTTATTCTTGATTCTTCTTTCTTTCAAGGATCAACTATTCAGTGGTCTGCTCCTTATTCTTTCCTCTAAACTGTGTCTATACTCTCCATTCCACACTCCCCATCCCGCAGCTTCAGTTCCTTGTTCTTTCTTGTGGTCATCAGAATAGAGCACTGTATTTCTCTTTATAACTGTCTTCTAACCTATTCCATCAAACTCCTCCAACTGGTCCAGTCTATAGCTGCAAAGCTTTATTTTGGCTCCTGTCCCTCTGATCAAGTCACCCCTTTGCTCCTCTGACTTCATTAGTTACTGGTTTCCTGCCGTCTTCAGTATTCTTAAATATAAGATTCTGATTCACCATACTCTTTACCACCTCCTCCCCTCTTTACCTTGCATCTCTAGACTCCTACTGTCTACCCCCCCTTCTCCAAGACTTTTCTCCTTTGTCCCATGTTTGCCCTCTTGCTATTACTCCTTTGCCCATCTTGGTCCTCATTTATGGAAGTCCTTCACCATCACTCTTTGCCAAAAAACAGCCCTCCTGGTTTTCAGAAACTTTTCAAGACCTAGCTGTTTTGTTTGGCTCTTCCTGAGTCTGCCCAGGCTGTCTTCTCCCACCAATCTATAGCTTTAGTCTCCCTCCCCCCCCCCCCCCCCACAAATATTGTAATTGCCCTCTTATTTTCTTAATTTCTTTCTATTAGTTTTTCTGCTTTTGTTTGTTTTTTGTAATCTGCTTCTCTGGATATGCTTACTGGCAATATATCAAGCACTAAGAAATTAATGGACATAAGACAATTCCATGTCCGAACAAACCAGTGGTGGTTCATGCTTGCCATCCTGTCTCTAACAGTGAGTAGTACCTGGCAGATCTTAACAGAAAAATGTGTTCTATATCGTGCTCTCCCAAAAATAAGATGTCCAAATATTATAATTAGCTATAGTCCTACCCTTGACCAGATTACTGGCAACGGATACCACAGCTTCATTCTGCATTGATTGATTAAAATTTTTGTTTTTAAATCTTAGTTTCATGATGTGAAAGGTCATTCTTCTTTCCCCCTCCCCCCGGCCTCCAAGATCTGGTTCTGTTTGATAGAGTAAATCCTTATTTATTAATTTGTTTGGTATGACACTTGACAGTACTTACTGTGACCGCATCTTCCCTTTATTGTAAGAATGAAGGAAGAATCCCATCTTATTGTCTGCTGTTTTAGCAGTCTTTCCATTAGTTTACTCACCAGACTAAGCCTGTAGTTCCCAACCTCATCCTTGGTTCTACTTTAATGTAAAGTGACCACATGTGCCTTTCTCCAATCTTCTGGGACCACACCAGACTCTAAAGAAGCATTGAAAAGGTCAGATAGTGGAGTCGCTAGAACTTAACTGTTCCTTCAGCACTCTCAGATGTATCCCATGTGGCCCCATTGCTTTGTCTACTTTTAGTTTCGCTAGCTCCCCACAAACAGTCTTCTGAAAATTGTTGAAGATCCAGTTCATTTATATTCCTATTTGTTGCTGTTTTCTGAGGTCCCTTTCCCAGCTTTTCATCTGTAAACACAGAACAGAATTTTTTTTAAATGAAAATTTTCATATAATAAATTCAAGCATTCACAAGAATGAAACTCCAATGGCAAAAATACCACAACCAAAAAGGAAAACAAATTTAACAGGTCATACACAAACCATTTTCACTTAGCCCACAATACTAAGGGAACTTCCAGAAGCACCAGGAAAAAGAAAATAAGCAGGGACAATACATCAGTCCCTATCACTTATATAAGAAAAACTATTACACAAACAAGGCAGAGTCTTACTTGTCAGCCATGTGGGATAGTACATTCATCTCTTTATTTTCCCTAGCGGAAAGGAACTCAGTTGTCCTAGGTCAGAAAATAGAAATACTTTCTCTTTATAGATAATACGTGCAGGCAATTTTAACACAGGAAGATATGGAAGATGACATCTTACTTACCAGTTAATGTCCTTTCTCCAGGACCAAGCAGGAAGTCAGTCCTCACATATGGGTGTCATCGGCACGGATGAAGCCCCAGCGGAGCATTTCCCCAGCTTTCTATGAAAGCCTTTGGGAATGCAGGCACGCATGTGCGGTTCCCTTCCCGCCTAAAGATGCCATCTCACCTCAGTCTCTTATTTTTCCGAGAAGCCCACCGGACGTGTGTCCTGTTCTCCCGGATAAAAGTGATTTTTTTCTTCAGCGATTCTTCGCTATTTTTCTCTGGTTCGACGCCGGTTCCCCTCCCGCCGGGTTCGGTACACTGGTATCGAGCCCGTTTATTTTCTTTTTCGGTTTTTGCCCTTCGTGGCTGGCGTTCGCACCCCTTTTTTCGTTTTTCCCTGGAAGGCCGGTCTTTTGACCTCGCAGGGACTCTTTTTTTTTTTTTTTTTTTTTTTTTTTTTTTTTTTTTTTTTTTTTTTTCCCCCGATATCTTCCAGTGGTTTCAAAAAGTGTGATCGGTGTAAGAAACATATGTCTCTCACCGACACACACGACTGCTGCCTTCGGTGCCTCGGCCCTGACCATTACCCCAAGTCATGTGTGCCATGTGGGAAGATGTCTTCCAAGGCACTCAGAAGTCAACAGCATCAGAAGGAAAGGATTTTCTTGGACTCAGCCTCCGGCCGGGCCCGGACCTCGTCTGAGGCCTCGACATCTCGGGATTCCGATCCCGAGCACCGTTGAAGCTCCTCGGACAGGGGGTCCCCCGACCGGGAATGCAAGAGGAAGAAGCGGTTCATGAGGTTGGCGTCGGAGGAGGTCCCTGGTCCCTCGAGGGCCAGGTCTAAGACCCCCGACCGCCGTCCCGGGCCCGTGGACCAAGAGAAGCCTGCCAAAGTTCCTCGCGTGGAGCCGGAGTCTGCTGGACACGTAAGCCCCGTAGTCCTCGTGGAATCTCCTCCCAGAGAGCCAGCGCCGGGCCCGAGTCGGTGGCTGCTGCGTCTCCCGAGCTGAGTCTCAGGATGACAGCCTTGGAGAGCAGATTGTCTGCCTTCATGGAGCAGCAGCGGGCACTGATGGCCAGCCTGTCGGCCAGCCTGTCTGTTGCATCTGCCCCGACCACCGGGACGTCGACTTCGAAGTCAACCCCGGAGACCGAGCCGATACTCGAGACCCTCTTGGCTCGAAGTCGTCCTCGGTCGAGGTCTCCCTCGACCTCCCGTTTGGGATCGAGGGTGTCGACGCCGGTGCCCCCGGCGTCGGGACGGGTGTCTCGGGGCCCCCCGGGTTCGGACCCGGACTCCTCCTCGGATGAGTCCGCCTGGGAGACTGAGGACGAGGAGTCTCCCGATACTTTTAAGACTCGATGCGTCCCGTTGGACTCACTGCAGTCTGAACCCCGGAGTAGATCCCCTCCGGAGGACACTAGGTTCTCGGAGTTCGTCCGGGATATGGCCGCTGCCTTGGCTATCCCTGCCGATCCCGAGGAAGAGCCTCGAGCCGAGGAGCTCGATGCTCTACAGTACGACTCTCCTCCGAAGGAGGCCTTTACTGTCCCGGTTCCTCCAATGCTGGAACAGCTTCTCTTCCGGATGTGGGAGGCACCGGCCTTGGCGCCGGTTCTGAGCAAGCGAGTCGATTCCATCTATCAACTCTGCAAAAGCCCTGGTATCCAGAAAACACAGCTACCACACCATTCCATGGTTGTGGAATCGGCCATGCATCGTCTGAAGAGCCAGAAGATGCACTCTGCGGTGCCCCCCGGCAGGGAGGCCCGCAACCTCGATGGCGTCGTTAGGAAGTGCTTCTAGGGGTCTATGCTTGCTTGCCGTGTCCAGTCTTACCAGCTGTATATGGGCATGTACTTGCGAGACCTGGCCAAGGAATTGGCCGGATTCTCTGCTGGTCTCTCCAGGGAACCCTTGCAGAGATTTAAGACCTTGTCCTCGGGGATTCGGGAATGCTCAAAGTTCATTTCCCGCGCCGCCTACGATGGCTTCGAGGCTTCGGCCTGAGTTGTGGCAGCCGGCATCGCGGCTCGACGCCAGGCGTGGCTGCAGTCATCGGACCTCGAGCCATGGGTTCAGGACAAGTTGGTCGATGTCCCCTGCCGAGGTGAGAACCTTTTTGGCAAACCCGTGACCGAGAAGGCCGCTCAGCTCGAGACTGAGCACCTTACCCGGACAAGGCTGTCAAGGAAGACCTCTGCCCCTTCACATAAAAAGAAGGGCTCGGGTAAAAAGTCATTTTACCCGAGGCAGGGCACTGCCTACAAACAGTACCCTCAGTATCAGGCTGCCCAAGCTGCCCCCCAGGGTCAGCAAGCCAAGGGCCAGGGTAATGGGCCCCGTAGGCAGAGGACCCCCAAGCCTTCTGCCCCTGCTTCCACTCAGCAGGGTGGGTTTTTTTGACTCCTTGAATATAGCCACTCCGTCCCTGCTTTCCCAGCCCTGCACAGGCGGTCGCCTTGTACTCTTTGCCCACTAGTGGCCTCTCATTACCACTGACAGTTGGGTGCTGGACATAGTCCAAAAGGGCTATGCCCTGCATTTTCATCAACTGCCGCCTCCTTACTTCCCAGGGGAGCCCTTGAGGCCTCCCCTGCACACAGACCTTCTCCTTCAAGAGCTCCAAGGTCTGTTGGTGGACAGGGCGGTGGAGCCTGTGCCTCCCCACTTGCAAGGTCACGGATTCTACTCCAGGTATTTTATGGTACCCAAAAGGACCGGTGGCCTTCGACCCATTCTGGACCTCAGGAACCTCAACAAGTTCCTAGAGCAAGAGAAGTTCAAGATGCTTACTCTTGGAACACTTCTGTCCTACCTCCAGCAGGGAGATTGGCTATGCTCCTTAGATCTAAAGGATGCGTACACTCGCATCCTCATTCATCCAGACCACAGAAAGTACCTCAGGTTCATTGTGGGAGGAAACCATTATCAGTACAGAGTACTACCTTTTGGCCTGACCTCCGCTCCCAGGGTCTTTACCAAGTGTCTGGCAGTAGTTGCGGCCTACCTGAGAAATCAAGGCATCTTTGTCTTTCCCTATCTGGACGACTGGCTCATCAGGGGTCAGACGTGCCTGGAGGCCAGACAAGCCACCCTCAGAACCATTGCTCTGCTTCAAAACGTGGGCTTTGTCATAAACTTCGCAAAGTCCACATTGCTCCCCTCCCAGAACTTGGAGTTCATAGGGGCAAGGTTAGATTTTCAACTGGCAAAAGCATTCTTGCCAGAAGACAGGGCCCAAAGACTGATGGACGTGGCCAAACAGTTCCTAAACAAGCCCCTGGTCTCCGCCAGACTCTGCCTCAGACTTCTGGGCCACATGGCTTTGACAGTGCATGTGACTCCCAATGCCAGGCTCCATATGAGGCCTGCACAGTGGTGCCTTCGGACTCAGTGGTCTCAGGCCACAGGCCGCCTAAGAGACAGGATAAGGGTGTCCAGACCCCTTTTGGCCTCCCTCAGCTGGTGGCTACATCCACCCAATCTGCTGAAGGGGATACCCTTCCAAATACCAGAATACTCGGTGGTCCTCACCACCGACGCCTCTCTGCGGGGCTGGGGTGCTCATTGTCTGGACAAGTGCACCCAAGGCCTCTGGTCTCCCTGGGAGGCAGCTCAACAGATCAATCTCCTGGAACTTCGAGCTATCCGCTTAGCTCTCAAGGCTTTTTCTCCGACCCTGGCTCACCGCTCAGTCTTGATTCAAACAGACAACCAGGTAGCCATGTTTTATGTGAACAAACAGGGCGGGACTGGGTCAAAGCTCCTTTGTCGGGAGACTCAAAACCTTTGCCCTAAAGCACAACATGCTTCTCAAGGTGGTGTACCTTCCAGGCCAGGAGAACTGCCTGGCCGACCGGTTGAGCAGAATTCTGCAGCCCCACGAGTGGCAGCTGCATCCCTTGGTGGTTCAGAAGATCTTCCTGAAGTGGGGTGTCCCTTGGATAGATCTCTTTGCCAGTCTGCTGAACAAGCAACTGCCCAAGTTCTGCTCCAGGCAACCGCATCCTTTGAGGATAGCACCAGATGCTTTTCTGATGTCCTGGTCTCAGGGCCTCCTGTATGCGTTTCCTCCCATGCCCTTGTTGGCCCGAACTCTTTTCAAGACTCTTCAGGACAAGGCCTCGGTCCTGCTGGTAGCTCCCAGGTGGCCGAGGCAGCCTTGGTTTCTACTTCTGCTTCAGCTGGCAGTGGATTCCCCACTACCTCTGGGGTTGCAACCCGACCTTCTCTCACAGGAGCAGGGTTCCCTTCTGCACCCCAATCTCAAAGCTCTCAATTTGATGGCCTGGAGGCTGCAAGGGTAGTTTGGCTCCTTGGGGCCTACCTCAGGAAGTTGAGGAGGTTGTCCTAGCCTCTCGGAAACAGTCCACTAGGAAAACCTATGCTCTAAAGTGGATGAGGTTTTCTGTGTGGTGTCAGCTGCGTACAGAAGATCCTTTCTCCTGTACTGTACCAGTAGTGCTTCAGTATCTACTGCACTTATCCAATCAGGGACTTAAGTTCAATTCTGTTCGGGTCCACCTCTCAGCTCTAGCAGCTCACCACTCACTGGTGGAAGGACATTCGTTATCGGGCCACCCCTTGGTGTCCAGGTTTTTCAGAGGCTTGCTCTTGCTCAAGCCTCCCATCCGTCGTCCTGCTCCTGAGTGGGAGCTGAATGTGGTCTTGCAGCAACTGACTCGCCCACCCTTTGAGCCGATGGCTACTTGCCCTCTACGCTTCCTTTCCTGGAAGACACTCTTCCTGATAGCCCTCACCTCGGCTAGGCGAGTGAGTGAGCTTCAGGCCCTGGTCTGTGATAGACCTTACACCAGGATTTATAGGAACAGGGTAGTCCTCAGTACTCATCCCAAGTTCCTCCCTAAGGTTGTCTCCTCTTTCCACCTCAACCAGGAGGTGGTTCTTCCAACATTCTTCCCTAGGCCTCATGCAAGCCAGGCTGAAGCAGTTCTGCATACCCTGGACTGTAGGAGGGCCTTATCCTTCTACCTTGACCGTACGCAAGGGCATCGAAGGGCTACTCAGCTCTTCGTCTCCTTTGACCCCAATAAGTTGAGGTTGGCTGTGTCCAAGCATACCTTGTCCATCTGGGTGGCTGACTGTATCACCTGTATCACAAGGCGGCTGACCTTCCTTTGCAGGGTAGGGTCACGGCCCATTGTGTCAGGGCAATGGCTGCCTCAGTGGCTCATCTCCGCTCTGTGCCCTTGGTAGACATCTGCAGGGCTGCAACTTGGTCTTCAAGCCAGACTTTTGCAGCCCATTACTGCCTGGAGAGGGAGTCCCGTAGGGACAGTGCTTTTGGCCAGGCAGTACTCCAGAATCTCTTTGAGGTTTAGGCAACTCCTGCCCTCTGTTGGGCTACCGGTGGAGGTTGTGTCCTTGAAAAGCCTTTCTTTGCTGCTGAGACTAGAGGGAGTTCTCTTGTTCAGCCTGGGTTCCTCGGTAGCCCAGAGCTGGGGAGGCACCCATATATGAGAACTGACTTCCTGCTTGGTCCTGGAGAAAGAGTAGTTACTCACCTGTAACAGGTGTTCTCCAGGAGCAGCAGGAATCAGTCCTCACAACCCTCCCTCCTCCCCTTGGAGTTGCAGTTGTACATAGTTTATTTTTTCATTTTTGTGTGCTGTTCTTAGCTATGTCATTTGACTGAGGTAAGATGGCACCTTTAGGTGGGAAGGGAACCGCGCATGCGTGCCTGCATTCCCAAAGGCTTTCATAGAAAGCTGGGGAAATGCTCCGCTGGGGCTTCATCGGCGCCAATGACACCCATATGTGAGGACTGATTACTGCTGCTCCTGGAGAACACCTGTTACAGGTGAGTAAATACTCTTTCCTTGAGTCCTGCTAGACGAGTCCAAGGCCTGCCCTTGAAACTGAATTTGCTCTGTTCTGCTGCAGTACCCTTGGGTCCGCTAGGATTTTAATTCTTGGCTTTGCAGGTTTATCTTCTACTGACAGCCTTCTATTTAGTCTTTCTAGTATATAGTTCTCTACTGCTGATTACTCCTCGTTGCCCACAGTTGAGGTTGTGTGAGGCTTGCCATGTTTCTCTTATATGCTTTGGGACAAATCCTAAAGGGACCTCTGGTGTCCCATCCAGCCCTATTGCTTTGTCTACTTTTCGTTTAGCTAGCTCCTTGTAAACAGTCTTCTAAAAGTCATTAAAAATCCAGTTCATTTCTGTTGCTTTTTGTTGGTGTTTTCTGAGGTTCTGCTCCTGGCCCTTCATCTGAACACGGAACAGAAATATTTTTTAAGCTATTCTGCTTTATTCTAATCAGAATAGGGAGCCCAGACTTACCAACCCCCTGAGGGGCCCATGCAGTCCTCCTGTCTGCTCTTTGACCCAATAGTGCTGGAACCTATGGTTAACAGTGCTCGACACAGGGCATCTGCCAACTCAAGGAGAAAGGGGTTTACACAAACTGAGCAAATATTTGGCTAAGGTACAAAGTCATATAGGCCACAAGATTGTGATCTGCCCCAGGGGAGGCAGGGCTGCCTCTACTGCACTACTAGTCCACACGCCTCCTTTGCCATTTGCTGGAGGCAGACAATACTGGCAAGTCGGAGTGCTGCACCACCAGTTTTACAGTCGATGTCACTGAAAGATGCTCTATTCTACCTCCATCTGCTGAATGAGAAGCATAATCCACTTGTCTGGTTTAGAGCAACTTTCAGTGAACTAGGTCATAGTAACATAGTAAATGACGGCAGATAAGGTCAAGTGTGGTATTCCATTTACTTTGTGCTTGCCAAGAAGGGCTGATCTTCTGGCCCGTTTTGGACTGACGGTGGTCAATGCCAAGCTAAAAGTTCTCCTTTTCCACATAGATACCCTAAGGTCGGTCATTGCATTGGTCCAGCATGGAAAGTTGTTTGTGATTTTTTTTTCTAACCATTTTGAACCGCTCTGAGGCATATTTCCATATTGCCATCAGGGGGCAACATCAGAGGTTCCTCCACTTCAGCATTCTGGGCTGCCATTTTCAGTTTTGTGCCCTGCCCCTTGATTTGGCCATAGACTGGCTCACCTTCTCAAAGGTCATGGTGATAGTGGCAGCCTTTGTACAAGCAAAGGATCCAGGTTCACCCATACCTGGACGATTGACTCATTCAGTCTGACTCTGTGGAGAAGTCCAGTGAAGAAGAGACACATCCTAAGGGATCTAGTGGCTTGAGAAGCTGGGATAGGTGATAAACTATCCCAAGAACAGTCTAGTTCTCTCCATGGTCTTGAAACAGGCACCCACCCACCTCCAGATACTCCCAACACCTACTTGTGGAGGATGTTTTTCACCTGAACAGGTTGATCAAGCTGCAGACACAGCTCAGAAATTCTTGCTTTCAAGTAGCTCAAAGGGCAGGGGACTAGAGCTGGTTCCTGGGGTCAGGGTGCACATTCACCCCCTGCAGGCACACCTACTCTGTTACCAGTTTGAGCAGTGCCTGCCTTTTCCCAGAAAGATGAGGGGGGAATTGGCCTAGTGGAGACAGAAACTGCCGTTGATGGATGAATTGACTATGGAGGCACTGGACTGGGTGATTAGTTGCCACATATACCTGCCTGTTGGGCTGAAGAGCTCCATGTTGGGGACAGTTTGTTTAGGGGTGCTGATCAGCTCAGGAGGCAACCTAGTTGATCAACAGACTGGAAGTCCAGGGCTATTTGCCTGGCTCTGGAGAGGTTTGGCCCTCCTGGAGGGCATTGGCCAGGAAGCAAGATGGCACATGCAATGCTGTGATGGCCACAGAAATGGCAGAGCTCTGCAGCTGAGTAGTAATTCATCTAGTGGCTCTGTCAGCGGCCCACATAGTAGGAGATGACAATATGTAGGCTGACTTGAGTCAATGCACTATGGATCTTGGTGGATGGGAGCTAAATCCTTGCTCTTTCAACTTCATCATTCAGAAGTGGGATCTCCTAGTGTTCAATCTGATGGCCACCCAGGGAAATGCCAAGGTGAAAAACCTTTTCAGTTGCAGGCAGGATCCGTGACAGTGGGGTTGGATGTCTTTCAGGGGTTGCCCCAGGAGGGTCTCCTGTATGGCTTCCATCCCATGGCTCTTAATGAGCTGGGTTCTGTGCAGAATTTGGTCTCAGCTGGGCTTGGTCATTCTGGTGGCCCTGGATTGGCTATGCAGGCCACGGTATGCAGATCTCGTGGGCCTGATAGCCAGGTCTTCTGTTACTACAGTAGATAGGGCATATGGCAGGGTCTTCTGATCATGGAGGATCCTGTTCCTTTCTTGCTTACAAGCCTGGTCATTAGAGGCAAAAACTGACTAATCTGGGGCAGTTGTAGAGGTCCTCCAGGCCTTAAGGAGAATGTCAACGTCTGTTTTAAGTCAGGGTCTGGAAAGCCTTTTGAAAGGTGGTGTTCCCCTCAGGCCCTAAATCAGTGGTTCCCAAACTGTGGATCAGGACCCCAAATAGGGGAGCAGCCCCATTTCTGTGACCCCATCTTCTAAACCTCCAATTTGATCTATGCCTAGTAGCAGCTGTCAGTATGGAGCCTATGAGTTGCTGAATGTTCACAGGCCCAGCCTCTCATCTTGTATGTTAAGTGTTGTTGAGTTGGCGTCGACTCGTGGCGACCCTCTGGATAGTTGTCCTAAACTGTGTACGGTCTTCAATCAGGTGGCTCATTGTTGATAGTGGCGCCCATAGGTGCTGCAGTTATATTAATCCATCTCATTGCTGGCCTTCCTCTTTTACATTGACCTTTTAGTTTGCCAAGCATAATGTCTTTCTCTAACAAGCTCACTCTTCGCACGATGTTTCTAAAGTATGAAAGTGGAAGTCTTGTCATATGACCTGCTAAAGAAAGCTTGATCTCCTCTAGTACTGACTGGTTTGTTCTTTGTACAGTACATGGTATACATAGTATTCTTCACCAGCTCCATAATTCAAAGGAATCCATTTTCTTCCTGTATCTTTTTCACTGTCCAACTTTCGCATCCATATGATATTGAAAATACCATGGCTTGGACAAGTCAAATCTTTGTATGGAGTGAGACATCTTTGCTCTTGAGAATCTTGTCTAGGTCCTTCATAACCATTCTGCCAAAAGCAATGTGTCTGATTTCTTGACTGCTTGTGTGTGTGTTTGATTGTTGATTCAAGTAGGTTAAAGTTGTCAACAATTTAAACTTCTCCAACAGTGAACTTGTTGAATTTTGCCAGTTGTCAGAACCTTTCTTTACATTAAGATGCGGGCCCATTTTAAGACTGTTCCTTGATCTTGAGAAGCAAATGTTTCAGATTGCCTTCACTTTCAGCCAGTAATGTGGTGGTATCAGCATAGCGAAAGTGGTGTAAGACTCAACAAATCTTCACACCTTGGTGTTGTCTTCATGCAGTCCTTCTCTGATGATTTGTTCTGCAAATAAACAGGTAGAGGGAAGTATGCAACCTTGTCATACATCTTGTTCCATTTGAGCTGTTGCTTCTGATCGTGCAAGAGAACTATCAGGCATTCTGGTATACCTGTGCTTAATGTGGCCCAGAGTTTCTCATGGTTTACAGTGAAAAGTCTTGCTGCATTCAATAAAATAAACATATATATCCTTTTGGTATTCTTTTGTCTTTTTCAAGGATCCATCTCGCATCCATGATGATTCTTGTTCTTCACCCTTTCCTGAACCCTGCTTGTACTTCAGGCAGTTCTCTTTCTAGGTATGGTTGTAGTCTCTGCTGAATGATCTTGAGTAGAATCTTGCTAGCATGTGGGATCAGAGCGATTGTGCAATAATTTCCAAAGTCAGTCGGATCACTTTTCTTCAGTGTTAGTATAAACGCAAATCTTTTCCAGTCAGTTGGCCATGATGTTTTCCAAATTTCCTGGCTGAGCTTTGTAAGTATGTTCACAGCTGCATCCGATTGCTGTAATACTTCAGTGGGAATGCCATCAATGCCCAGTGCTTTGTTCTTTGATGCTTTCAGTGCTGCTTCCACTTCTTTCATCACCAATGGTTCCTGATCATAAGGTATAGGTTGAAACTGCTGTTGGTCCACTTGATCTTTATGATATAATTACTGTCTATTCTTTCCACCCTTTCTTGATCTTTTCAGCATCATTCAACAGGGATCCCTTGAGCATTTTGCAGCATTCCAATTCGAGGCTGGAATTTTTTTCTTTAACGCTTAACTTTAGGAAAGCAGATCCTCTAAGAGTTTGATTCTATTTCATTGCATGCATCATTGTAGTACTTCTTGTCTTGCTGCCTGTTAGAGGAAATCACAGAACTCATTCTCCTTTGGCTTTAGCTTCTCTGCATTTCTGGGCAATTTTCAAAGTTTCTTCAGTCATCCATTTTGGCTGTTTTTGCTTTTTGACCTTTTGTAGAGACTTCTCACTTTCTTCTATCACAATCTTCTTGATGTCATCGCATAACTCTTCTGGGGCTCTGTCATTTGTATCTAAAGCAGCAAATAAATTTTGCAGGCAGTTTTTAAGGTCGGTGGTATATTCTCAAGGTCGTATTTTGCTACATTCATGAGTGTCTTGCTCTTTTTCAGCTTTAGCTTGAGTTTGCATACTAGTAGTTTGTGATCTGTACCACAGTCAGCTCCAGGTTTTGTCTGTGATAGAACTTTTCCATCGATAACTTCCACAGATATAGTCAATTTGATTTTTGTACAATCAGTTGGGTGAAGTCTAAGTGTACAGTCACCGCTTGTGTTGCCAGAAGACGGTGTTTGAGACAAATAGATCAGTTGGTCTTGCAGAAATTTATCAGTCTATCTCCAGCTTCGTTTCTGTTGCCAAGTCCATATTTTCCAACCACTTTGCTGCCTTCGTTTTGCCAACTTTTGTGTTCCAGTGAATATCAGGATAGCCTGTTTGCATGTTCTGTCAATTTCAGCTTGTACTTGTTCATAGAACTCATCAACTTCTTCCTTTTCTCGTAGACTAATAGAAGTTAAGTGTTCACTGATTGCATTGTATTTCATTACAGTTCTTGCAAGTTTCTTCTTGATTATAAATGCAAAAAGCGGGAAATCGGCCATCACATATGGGTGACTGCACCGATGGAGCCTGTGCGAAGCATTTCCCCAGCTTTCAAAGATAGCCTTTGGGAAAGCTACCACGCATGCATGTCCCCTTCCCGCCCTAGGGTGCCATCTTGCTCAGTCTCCTTTTTTCCGCAGAGCCCAACAGATGCTTGTCCTGTTTCCCCAGAAAAATTCTCTAAAAGCTATCCTAAAACTTGTTTTTATTTTTCCGTTTAGCATATCGGTTCCTCTTCCCACCTTGAGCTGGCACAATATGTGACGCCGTCCTCGGCTTTCCCTTTTTATTTTGAGGCTGGCCTCGACCAGCGTTCATGCTCTTTTTTTTTTTTTTTTTTTTTTGCCTGGGGGTTCTTGACCCCCCCCCCCGCCGGGTGTCTCCCATCATGTCTCCCTGTGGATTTAAAAATTGCAACTGCTGCAGTCAAATCATGTCTGTTACAGACACCCACGACTGCTGCTTGCACTGTCTCGGTCCGGACGATGACAGTACCACCTGCAACCTGTGTCAGGCCATGACTCCGAGAACCAACAAGAAAAGGTCGGAGTTGCAGGAGAAGATGTTCCCACAGTCAGGCTTAACCCTGGCTTCCCCAACGCTGAGCCCGAAGCAGAGCACCTCCCTTGAGGCCCAGGCATCTTCAGAGTCCTGTGGCAGTGGCTCCTCCATCAAGATCCCGGACCCTGGCAAGAAAAAATCCTCAAAGCCAGTCGAGGTTCGGCCGGTGAAATCCGGCAAAGTCCCGCAGCGTGACTCGGGTGACTCGGAGCAGTGCCTTCCAAAGGTCTCTAAGCAGGAGTCCTCGGCCGCCGGTGACTGTGCAAGGCTCCCTGAGACCGTGGTCCACATCGAGGACACACTTGCAAGAGTGCCGGGCCCAAGACCTCTGTGCCCACGCCGAAAGCTACAGAACCTTCTGGCATCGAGGCCAGAATGGTGATGCTGGAGCAGAATATCTCTGCCATCCTGACCATGCAGCAGGTGATGTCGGGTTCGTCCCCATCATCTGCCCTGACAACTGGGCCCCGACTGCAGTGGCATCCCTGGGAGTCAAGATAGGCCCCAAGTGCCATCTGCCTTGGGCAAGTCCTCGGCACTGATCGAGATCCTGGTCCTGATCCTTGGGAATCTGGTCCTCCCTGGCTAGTTTCAGGGAGTCTGACCTGAGACCCACCAGGGGATATCGGTTCTTCAGGGCGGGTCTCGAGGCATGGACAAGCCCATGCCTCAAATTCCTTGACACCCTCCGGCTCCAACTGGGAGACTAACGTCAAGGCCTCACTCTTGATCTCTCGGCACAGAGACGTCCTGTCAGAGCCATCTCCCCTGGAGCCCTGACATCATTCCCACCAAAGGATGTGACTTTCCATGACTTCGTCCAGGACATGTACTGGGCCCTCTTGGTCCTGACTGAGTCAGGATCCATGCACCGAAGAACTGGAGGTTCTCCAGCATGAGTCCCTGCCAAAGGAGGCTCTGTCTGTGACGATGCAGTCCATCCTCGAGCAACTTCTCCTGCAAATGTGGGAAACCCTGGCCTCTGTGCTGGTGGTCAGTCGACACCATCTATCATGTCAAGAAGAGCCTGGGCTTCCAGAAATCCCAGCTCCCACACAACTCCATGGTGGTGGAGTCATCTACGCAAAAGCTGAAGAGCCAGAAGAATTACTCTTTTGTCCTCCCCGAGGCACAGAGCCCTGAGCCCTAGGGCACAATTGCTTCCAGAGATCCATGCTGAGCTGCCGGATACAGGCCTATCAATTCTACATAGGCATCTATCTAAAGGACCTCATCCAAGAGCTTGCTGGGTTCTCGGCAGGATTCGTTAGGGAACCCCTTCAGCGGTTCCAGACCCTGGTTGCTGCCATCCAGGACTGTTCAAAGTTCTTGTCCCGGGCTGCCTATGATGATTTTGAGGCTGCAGCCCACGCCACGGCCACAGGCATCAGTGATCTGCACCAGGCCTGACTATAAACCTTTAGATGTCAATGAGTCCAGGAAAAGCTGCTGGACATCCCCTGCACTGGGGAGAAACTGTTGGAAAGCCTATGGTGGATAAAGCGGCAGAGATAGAGGCTGAGGTGGTGACCTGGCAGAGGCTTTAAGACCTCTGCCCCCCCCCACCTCCTGAATGAAAACATTGGGGAAACGGCCAATTTTCTCCAGGAAAAAAGCCTTTTCACCAGTCACCACTACCAAGCCTTCTCAAATAGTCAGCAGCAGGGACCCCAGCCTAAAGTCCAGGGACCATGGACCCAGGAAGCCAAAAGCCCTGAAGCCGCAGGCCCCAGCCCCGGCCCTGGCTCAGTCTGGAGGGAACTTCTGACTCCCAAAGCAGAGCCTCCCTCCCCCCCGGAGACCCTTACCAGCCCACAGGGGGCCGCCTGGCACTCTTCATCTCAAAGTGGGCTGAGGTCACTTCTGACCAGTGGGTTGCTCCAGGTGGTAAAAGGTTACATCGTCTGCTTCCAGCAGACCCCACCAAAGTATTGTCCAGGAGAGCCAGTGCGACCTCTTCACCAGACCCTCTTGCTCTCAGAGCTAATAGGTCTACTTAGGGACAAGGCAGTAAAGCCCGTACCCCAACGCCTTTGGGGAAAAGGACTTCTACTCCAGATATTTCCTTGTTCCCAAAAGAACTGGGGGCCTCCAGGCCCATTCTGGACCTCCAAAACTTGAACAAGTTTCTGTTGAGGGAGACATTCAAGATGCTCTCCCTTGGAACACTGTTGCCCTACCTCTATCAGGGAGACTGGCTGTGCTCCTTAGACCTAAAGATGTGTACACTCGCATCCTGATCCACCTCTCTCACAGTCAGTTCCTGAGATTCATGGTCAGAGGGGTGCCACTACCAGTACAGGGTACTTCCCTTCAGTCTGGCCTCCTCGCCAAGAGTCTTCACAAAGTGCCTAGCAGTAGTAGCCATCCATTTGTACCTACAAGGGGTGTTTGTCTTTCCCTATTTAGACGACCGGCTCATCAGAGGCAGTACAGCCACAGAGACCAGCCAGGCTGCAGAAAGTACCATTCTCCTCCTCCTGCAGCACCTGGGGTTTGTCATCAATTACCCCAAATCACATCTCTCTCCAGCCCAAAACCTGGAATTCATAGGTGCTCAGCTGAATATGGTGCTGGCCAGGGCCTCATTGCCTCAGGACAGGGCAGAATGCCTCAGACAGCTGTCAGGGAAGGTCCAATGCCACAAGATGGTGCTGGCCCACTTTCTTCTCCACCTTCTGGTCCACATGGCCTCTACAGCCCATTTTACACTCCTAGCCTGCTTACACATGCGGACAGCACAATGGTGCCTGCGTTCACAGTGGATCCAGGCCACAGGCTGGCTCCGGGACAGAGTCATGATCACTCGCCAGATGGCGAGGTCCCTCTACTGGTGGCAGGACCTGTGCCACCTCTAGGACAGAATGCCCTTCCGGGTGCCTTTACCTCAGAGGACCCTGACCACAGATGCATTCCTCCGTGGGTGGGGAACTCAATGCAGAGCTCACCGCATGTAGGGCTGCTGGTCCCAGGAGGAGTCCCTGCTACAGATCAACCTCCTGGAGCTCCGGGCAGTATTCCTAGCCCTACAAGCATTCTGCAGCCACTTGCAAAACAGACCTGTGCTGATCCAGACTGACAACCAGGTCACGATGTTCTACATAAACAAGACGTGGGGCACGGGTTCATTCTCCCTCTGCCAGGAAGTGTTAGCCCACCTCTCCTTCACAACGCCCAGTGGCATTCTCTTGCGGGCAGCCTACCTCCTGGGCCAGGGCAATTGCCTAGCAGACAGACTCAGCAGAGTCCTGCCCTGCGTCCACGCAAGTGCTGTCTTGACCTCAGTGGTGGAGGGGCTCTTCTGCCTCTGGGGCTGTCCGAAATAGATCTGTTTTCCTCTCCAGTCTACACACAACTGGCTCGCTGCTTCTCCCATCGTCCATACCTGGAGAGGATAGTGGCAGATGTCTTCCTGATCTCATGGTCAGAGAGACTCCTCCGCATTTCCACTGACTCCTCTGGTTGCCAGGACCCTGCTCAAAATCCAGAACGAGAGGACATTGGTGATACTAATTGCCCCCAAGTGGCCCAGGCAACCCTGGTTTCCTTTGCTGCTCTTGCTATTGGTGGCACTTCCAGCCCCCCTTGGTCGAGCCCAGACCTCCTGACCCAGAGGGAGGGCTTTCTTGCACCCCAATGTGGGGTCGCTGACTCAAATGGCCTGGCCCCTCTCAATCTGCCTGCAGAGGTTGAAGAGATCCTGCTGGCATCCAGAAAGCCCTCTACTAGAAGGGCCTATGCCTTTAAGTGGCACATGTTTGCCCTCTGATGTGCAGACAGGAAGGAGAATCCCTTCTCCTTCCCCATGCAGCTGGTACTCCAGTACCTGGGGCACTTGTCCCATGCCAGGCTGAAATCTAACTCCGTCAGAGTACACTTCAGCGCTATAGCCGCTCACCACCACCCAATCAAGGGCAAACCCCTCTCAAGCCAGCTTCTAGTCTCACAGTTTCTAGGGGGTCTTCTACTATTGAAATCCCCTTTCTGCCCCCTGCCAGTTGAGTGGGACCTCAACATAGTGCTCTCCCAGCTTACCAGACCACCGTTTGAGCCCCTGGCCATGTGCCACTTGTGGTACCTGTCCTGGAAGGTGGCCTCCTTAGTAGCCTTATTCTCAGCTCGCAGGGTGAGCAAACTCCAAGCCCTGCTGGTGGACCCTCCATACCCCAGGTTCTTCAAGAACAGGGTGGTGCTCTGCACTCATCCCAAGTTCCTTCCAAAGGTGGTATCCCTTCCACCTCAACCAAGAGGTGGTACTTCCCACCTTCTTTCCATGGCCACTGTAAAGCACCTCAGCTTTTCATGTCCTATGACCACAGCAGACTGGGGCTTCCTGTGACCAAGCGTAATTTGTTCACTTGGGCGGCAGACTGCATCTCTCACCTATGAACAAGCAGGCCCCTCCCTGGAGCACTGGATCACAGCACATCACATGAGGGCAATGGCCATATCGGTAGCCTACCTCCACACTGCTGGTGACAGAATTCTGCAGAGCCACTACACGGTCTTAAATTCACACATTTGCAGCTCACTACTGCCTGGAAATAGTCCTGCAGGTACAGTGCCCTCAGCCAGGCAGTACTCCGTAATATTTTCAGCATGTAGGCAACCCCTGCCCTCCGTCCCTTCTGTGTTCAGGCTACCAGAGTGATAGTGCCACTGGACACTAGTGTCTTGCAGAGTCTCTCAGCGTGGACTCACCTTCTGCAACTCATGGCTACCCGATTGGCCACCATTAGTGCTATCGTGTTTCGGTCCTTCGCATTCTGGAGCTAGGGAGTTCCACATATGAGGGCTGACTTCCTGCTTGTTCCTGGAAAAAGTGCAGTTACTCACCTGTTACAGATGTTCTCCGGGAACATCAGGAATCGGTCCTCACAACCCTCCTTCCTTCCTCTAGGAGTTGCCTTCTCTACCTTACTTAATTTTTTTACTGCCGTCTTAACTATCATTGACTGAGCAAGATGGCACCCTTGGGCAAGAAGGAGACCACACATGTGTGGTAGCATTCCCAAAGGCTTTCTTTGAAAGCTGGAGAAATGCTCCGTGCGGGCTCAATCGACATAGACATCGCCCATATGTGAGGACTGATTCCTGCTGTTCCTGGAGAGCACCTGTGTTACAGGTGAGCAACTATGCTTCCTTCTTTGTCTTTCATTTTCAGCATTGTATATCATGTGATCATCAGCTGCCAAGTGCCCGATGCAAGTTCATTTTAGTTTGCTGACACCAACAGATAGTTGTTCCCTTTCATTCTTGACCACCTCCAGCTTCCCTTGGTTCATTCTTTGTATGTTCCATTTGTAAAACATCTTTGCAGCTTCTGACTCTCATTTCATGCGCAGCTACATCAGCAGTCAGATGTCCCGAGGGCTTTATCCACATAAATGCTGGCTTTACTCTGAAGTCTTCAGCTCATTCCCAGTAGCCAGTTGAGTGCCTTCTGACCTGGGGGTCTCTTTTTTTTTTCCAGCACTATAGTGCAGTTTGTCTTTGAGACTATCCATTGGGTCTTCATGGCAAGATATGGAAGTAAATTGCCAGGTGTGTGTTTTTTTTGTGCAGGTAATGTTAGTGGTGTTACAGTTGCAGAAATGTGATTCTCCACAAACAACCCAGATGGGTGGTTTGTCTTAGTCTGACACCTCAGCTGAGACCCATCCATCTTAAGAGACTCTGCCAGTAGTTAAGCTACTGATAGCTTAGCTCTCAGCATCACTGATGCACACACATATTTACAGCACGACAAGCTGCAAACCAATGAGGGATTTTTGTGGAATTCTTGTTAAACTGGAAACTCATGCAGAGTATGGAGGATCTGTGAATTAACACTAACACGCAGGGCCCTGTGCTGATTACTGCTGCCTTCCTCCTCCTTATCCAAAGCATGAAGTGGATGAGAGGAGGGAGGTCTACTATTTCATTTTCATCTGGGGTAACGTGAATTTTCAGATATCAAAATGGAGTCATATTGGCTAAGGTTTTGGGAAGCAGTGCTCTAGATACCAAGAGGATGGATGTGATCACCATTTTAACCTTCTTATAGGCTAGATTGGAGCAGGGTTTGGCTCTGAACTCCCTCCTGGCCATGCGTGCTACTGGGGAGAATTTAGGGGGTGCCCTGACAGCTTACCCTTACGTATCTTGCTTCCTCAAAGTGATGAAGCAGATCTGTCTGCTCTTGTGCCCAGTTGTTTCACAGCAGATTCTTTTTCTCGTCTTGAGGACCTTGAAAGGCCCCTTCATTTGAACCTCTCCAGAAATCTTCTCTCAAGGATTTGACCCTGAATGTAGTCTAGTGGCTGTTGTATTTGCTAGGCAGGTGTCTGAACTATAGGCCCTGTCCTGTAGTGAGCCTTTTTTGATCATCTCAACAGCAATTGTCTCTTTGAGAAAGGTGATGTCCTTTTTCACAAAAGTGGATTTCCCTTTTATTTTAATGAGATGGTGATCCTGCCTGCCTTCTTAGAGGACAGTTTACAGAAAGACCCCTTAACTACATGTGATAAACATGAGGCAGGCACTGATGAAGTATCTGAACTTCATTAATCTCTTCTGTAGGTCGGATCATCCTTTTTTGTCCTATTCAGTGGTCTGAGTAAAAAGTAGGCAGTGGCCAAATCTTCCATTGCTTGTTGGATCAAGGAAGCTGTTGTAGTTGTTATGGAAGGACAGACTAGATAGGCCATGTGGTATTTTTCTTTCATCATATTTCTATGTTTCTAATCTACCTCTTGTGTGGTAGAACAAGTGTCAAAAGGATCAGAGCCCACTAGCCTCCTCATGAGCTGAGTCCATCTTGGTTTTTCTGGAAGACTTCTGTAAAGCAACTGCTTGGTCCATGCCTGATCACCTTTGTGAAGTACTGCAGGTTGCAGATGATGCCTTTGGCAGAGCAGTTCTGTTTGGAGCATAGTCTTCACACCATAAGTCCTGACTGCTTGAGTATGTCCCACTTGTCTAGACTGGTCCAACAGGATTAATAAGGAAGGAGGAATTTCTATAATCTGTTAACTTTCTTTCCTCGATTCTTGCTAGACCAGTCCAGGACTCACCCTGAGAAGACTTCACCTACAGGTTGGGGAGCCCTACTGCCTTTTCTCAGTATTCTCCATATCTTTGCCTTCTGGAAAATTAGGTATGGAAAGAGCCAGAATTTATTTGTTAAATAAATGTTCTGAGATTTTTAGTCACGCTTTCTGCTTGGGAAGTGTCATATTGGCATGTCTCAGTGCTGCTCACTACTTATACAGCCGACAGCATCACTGATAGTCAATGTTCCCTCTAATTTTCTGTAGGCTATGTGCGCATAAAATATCAGCTGTGCAGCTTTTGAAGGAAGGTTAAATTTTTGTGCAGCACATAATGACACTCGGAGTTCTATACTTTAAAATTTGACTACACATCAGAATACAGTATGTACACCACATTGATTGCACTAGATAATATTGTACAACTTGTGAAAACCGTAAGTACACAACAACTTTTAAATTTTAAGATGTCTGTTTTCTATCAGAATCAGAACCGTAATTTTTGTGCGCTCTGTTATAAAGTATGTGCGCTCGCTCGGCGAGGTGTGTGCGCGTGCACACGCACACAGCTTAGAGGGAACAGTGCTGATAGTTGTTCTAGACTGATTCCATTTGCTGGGTAGGAAACAACTTGCTCATTTAGACTGGTCTAGCAGGAATCAAGGAAAAGAAATTTCTCCTTATACAATAACTACTGGCATAAAAGTATGTATGTTGACATGAACACATGTACTTTGCCTGTTGATATAACCAGGGGAGTGGTCTGGGTGGCATATAGATGACTTCGCAATTATACATATTGATTATAAAATATCTTAATCTGTGTGCGTACTTGCGAACTTAAGGCGTGATCTCTGCCCCTACACTAGATTTTATAAAGACAAGTTAGGTGCCTGCTTTTCTTTTTAAAACAGGTGTAGAATAGGCGCATTTTGGCCACCTTAACCTAGGCACAATATTTTATAAAAGTACCTGCCATGTGTCAAATGACAAATCATTGAGTTCCTAAGCCTGGACATAGAACCAAGTATGACTTGAAGCATTACTTCCAAATCTGTCGGGACAAAATAAGAACGGATATGAGTATTTAGGCTGAAGAAGTAAGGTTCTCCTATTAAATCGGCTAGGGGAACTGTTCCTGTAGTTCAGTGGTAAGTTCAGATCTTATAACCACCTTTTGTTCAGATTCTGTGATCTCCCAATTGGGAAGTAGACTGTAGGGATGTGAGCTTACAGCAAATATAGAACCTTCAGATGTATTTTATAAATAATTTGGAAAAGGAATGATGAGTGAAATATGATGAATTACAGGAAGACCTTGAGGGACACGGGCACTGGGTGTCTAAAACGATGAATGAAATTTCATGTGGACAAATGCAAAATGATGCATATAGGGAGAAATAATCTAAACTATAGCTACATCGAGCTGGGATTTGTATTAAGCATCAGTACCCAAGAAGATGATCTTGGGGGTCATTTTGGACAATCGGAAAGCAAATAGAATATTACGACTTTTTAGGAAAGGAATAGAAAATAAAACAGAATGCATCGTAATGCCTCTGTAGATCCATGATGTGACTGCAGGTCTAGTCTCCATCTCAAAAGAGATATAGTGGAAAAAGAAAAGGGTAACAAAAATGATGTACGTAGAGCAGGGTTCTCCAACTTCAGTCCCAGAGGGCCGCAAACCAGTCAGGTTTTCAGGATGTCCCTAATGAAGATGCATGAGATATTTGCATGCACTTCCCCCATTGTATTCAAATTTATCTCATGCATTTTCATTAGGTATGTCCTGAAAATGACTGGTTTGCAGCCCTCCAGGAGATCCCTGATATAGAGGATGGCAGAGTACCTTTTCAAGGAAAGGCTAAATAGGTTAGGGCTTTTCAGTGTAGACGAGACTACTAAGAGGAGGCATAATAGAGATCTATAAAATCATGAGTAAGATGGAACAGGTAAATAAAGAGTGATTGTTCATCCTTTCCAGCCTAGGGACACTCCATGAAGCTAATCAGTAGCACGTTTAAAATAAATTAGAAGAAATATTTTTTTACCCAGTGCACAGTTAAAATCTGGAATTTGTTGCCAGAGGATGTGGCGAAAGCAGTTAGCATAGCTGGATTTAAAAAGGGTTTGGACAAGTTCCCGAAGGAAAAGTCCATAACCTAATAGCCAGGTAGACTTGAGAAAGCCACTGCTTATCCCTAGGTCTACTTGTGACCTGGATTAGCCACTGTTGGAGACAATATGTTGGGCTTGATGGACCATTCATTTGACCCAGTATGGCATTTCTTATGATGATCAGACTTTGGCTCAAGACAGACTTCCTCAGTAGCTATACTTTATCATTAATTAAAGCTTCTCCATATCTTGTGTAAACTGCAAAACACAACATGACAAAGCTTCATTACTTTTGATCTCTTCACAAATTCACCAGGGGTAGAACTTTGTTACATAAAGAGAATTTTTCATTCTTTTCCTAGTTGGTATATTGTAGCACATATCCCTTTTCAAATTGTTTTAGAGAAATATTTACAGCTTTAAAGTACAACCATAAATAATGGTACTTTGAAACCTTAACAGCTTGAACTGGTTGGATAATACCGTTTCTAAGGAAACAGTTTAGAAACAAAAACACTAAGTCATTGCCACAGGGCGTGGCATGCAAAACCTGAAATCTGTCAATATTTTGAGATGTTTATTGAGCATAAAGAGATTATGCTTAAGTCATGAAACTGAAAAGATATTACTTGCGGTAATAGAGTTCCCATTGTGTTTTCATTTGTTTTTCTTTTCATATGTTAATTTTAGCTTTACTATGTAGCATAACACAGATTTAATGCTTTAACCTGATTCTCACTGTAAAGTGTATACAACATTTTGTGTGTTCGGGTGGATATGAGTTTTGTTTAGAACTTCTTTGAGGAGGTATGACAGTACAGCTAGTACTAGCTGAATTCTTTTTAGTAAACAAGAGAGCAACAGAAGAGAAGATGGATTTAGATCCGAATGAGCAAAGTTTTGACTGTCATCCTGTTATGTATTGTGCCACATTGTAAATGTGCTCTAAGCAGACTTTCTGTTCGACAAGTGCGATTGAATTGGACATACAAGTAACATCATCCAGTGACTCTAGAATGGAACAGAGCTCGAAATTAAAGTTCTAAATGTGCAGTCTTCTGCACAGTAGTTTTCTCCAGTCACTTTTTTGTTCTGTTGAACAGACATGAAGCAAAGCTCTTCCATCTTTTCTAAGCTCTGCTCTTTTCACTGTTCTGGCATTTCATCATTGTTCAATTTTACTTTATTTTATATACTTTTTTTTTTAAAATTTTCACCAATTTCCTTCATCCTCTTTTCATCAGAGGACCATGGCAAAGCAGGAGTCAGGTTTCAGGCCCTGTCCAACTTATGAAAGAAGGATTACAAATTGACACTGGTAGGCTCTGATTAAGAGGCATGCAAGAACTTCAAAACTCATGTCCCTGCAAGCCTGAAAGAACCACGTCAATAAGCTCTGAGAACATTAAACTGTGACGAGGCTCTTGAAGCAGAAGTTAAAAGTGGAATCCAGCATATCTCCTATGTGTTTTTGTGTGGGTTTCCTCCCCCCCCTTCCCTCACAGTTGCTTCAAAAATCCTGTTTAGAAAGGACAGTATCATAACTCTTGAGTCGGCATTAGTCTGAGCTGAACCTTTTCAACCTAAAATGCAGACTTCAATGCAGTTATACAGGTTTGAGTAGAGAACTTTTAAATTCACTTTGCCAAAGGTGACAGCAAAGCACCATCATCTCAGCGCAGATAGCTGTAACCATAGCATTATCCTGAAGTGCAGGCAATTGGAAGCTGCTTATGTTATCTAGTGCATATGAGAATATAAATCATAAGTCCTGTGCGGTCAAAGTTCCAGTGCAATCTGATGCATACTGGTATCAGCTTAGGGATGTACACTTTGTTGTTTATGCAGAGAATTCCAGTAGAAAGCTGGTGCAGACATCTTTGTCTATAAGGGTACAGACTTCTCTATTGCCACTGCCTACTTGTCATACCAACTCAGTTTTTTGTGGAAAAGCCACGAACTTCAACCTCATTTTGTAAACATGGCAGATGAGTCTTCATCAGTTTCTTTACTCTTGCTGTAACAGTCTTATTCATGTTTGTAAAAATATTCAATGACTTCAAGAACTTTTGCAAGGATATTCCAGAAGTGTAGTATCAAGCTCACATAGCCGCAGGTTTGAGCCCACAGTACTAACCCACACACAGGAGACTGAGTTTTCTGAGGATCACGTTGTTTCCCTTCTTGCCATCTGATGTCCTTAGTTCTAGGAAGACTACTCCTTATCTTCATCTCCATGTTCTATGCATTTTGCAGTAGTTCAGGAAAGAGAGTACGGAATAGGTCTGTAGAGAGAAGGGGGCAGAGGTTCCTCAGGGTTTTTAGCTTTTGGGGTTTTTTTGCGCCCAGATCCCTCACCTGGCAACAGGCTTCATGGCTTCATACACTGAAGATTAGGTTAGTTGATACTACCATGATGCATCTTTGTGCTGTAGTGTCAGAATCTATATCATTCTCTAGGCGAACAAGCACAACCTAATGTCAAAGAAACGTATATTTTAGAAAACAGTTTTCATCCATTTACAAAACGAGCACAACAAACCTAACTTCAGGGCTACTTTAGGCTTCATTAGAGAGAAAAAAAGACAACAAAAACAGACTGATTCTGTTCATCCTGAGCAGTTTTAATCATTTTGGCTAAATGATCCAAACACTATCTATATCTCCAGGAACAAGCAGGAATGTAGTCCTCACATATGGGTATCGTCGGTACTGACGGAGCCTGCGCAGGAACGCTCCCCAGCATCCAATAGGAACGCTTTTGGGAGCATCCCTCAGCACATGCGTGCTGCCTTCCCGCCTTTTCAACTGTCCCTCTTCAGTTCTTAGTTTTCCACAGAGCCGCAGAAAATTCTATTCCCTGTCACTGCAGAAAATTCCGTCTTTAAATTTCTTTTCTTGTGGTTGCGCTTGCATACCGCACGATGCCTACCGGTACCACCGGTTCTTTTCTTTTCATACAAACCCCCCCCAAAAACTTAGACTTAGACTGTTAGTTTTCAGAAACTTTTCTCTTGGTTCTAGGTGCCATTTTGGGCACTAGGCCCCATATTCCTAAATCATGGAAAAACCAACTAGTGGTTTTAAAAAATGTACTAAGTGTGGCGGTACCATTTCCATCACTGACACCCATGATTGGTGTCTGAAATGTTTAGGACCTGAACATTCTCCAACTGAATGTCTCTCCTGCATGGGGATGACTAAAAGAGGAAGACAGAACCGGGCTGCAAAGCTCGGTACCCTCTTTTCTTCAGATGCCAGATCCATTGCATCAACATCGTCAAGGGCCTCTTCTTCCTCCCATGGATCTCAGGTAACTAAACATAAAAGCCGGTCCTCAAAGGGTAGCTCTCCTGCTAAGCATCAAGAGGCCATTGGCATTGCCCTTGAGGGAACCACACTGGCAAAGCAGCCCCGGCAGGAGGCTTTGGCTTCCAAAGTATCGATGGGGCTTCAGGATGTTCTCGAGGCCTCAACCTCACAAGAACTACCTGTGCCATGCTCAGGGGTTCCAGCCGTCCTTACCGGTACCGACACCCAGGCATCGGCAGCGTTGATAGACCAGAGGTTCCTCGCTATCGAGCGCAGCATCGCAGCTCTCCTTTCAGCTGCAGTACCGGTGGTCCAACAGGCACTGGTACCGACATCGACACCGATGCTGGTACCGACACCGACGATACCGGTACCAATGGTACTGGCCCCGGTGGGAACTCTTCCCATGCCATCTCTGGCTGGAATTGACAAAGCGGTACCGGCTCAGTTCGGTACCGACTTCAATCAGTACCGGGATCGTGCTTTGCAAGAGCATCAGGGTCAGGAATACTTTGATTCCTCTGATTCCGAAGACTCTGACAATTCTGATGGCGCTAGAGGGTTTCTCCTAGAAGACCCCTCTTCTCCCCAATGCAGACTGTCACCTCCAGAGGACGTCATTTCAGGATTTCATCCGTGATATGGCCAAAGGTCTTTCAATCACAGTAGCTCATGAAGATGAACCCAGAGCAAAGGAGCTGGAAATTCTCCAATATCCTAAAGCTCCTAAGGAGGTAGCCACTGTGCCTATCCATGAAATTCTGCATAGCTTGATGCTCAGAATGTGGGAGACACCTCTGACTACCTCTCCTCACTCTAGGAGACTGGATACTATGTATCAAGTTCCGCCATGTCCTGAATTTCAGAAAACTCAGCTGCCACACCATTCAATGGTAGTGGAATCAGCCATGCGTAGGATAAAGTGCAGAGAGGCATGCATCCAATCCTTCAAGGGCGTGAATGCAGGACTCTGGATGCTTTTGGGCGCAGAACCTTTCAAGCTTCCATGCTTTCAGCTAGGATCAGTTCATACATCCTATATATGGGAATGTTCCTCAAGGAAGTCACAGGAGACTTGGAACTTATGAGCCCATTTCTCCCAGATGACAAGAGACAAGATTTTCTTGCTCTAGTTAAGTATGCTCAAGATGTCTCCAAGTTTGTTAATCGTGCAGCCTTTGACTGCTTCGAATGCATCAGCAGAACCTCTGCTATTGCCATTGGCACACGGCGAATTGCCTGGCTAAAGGTATCAGACTTGGAGACTTGGGTACAGGACAAGTTAGGCAACATTCCTTGTACGGGGGAGAATATCTTCGGCAAGAACTGGCAGGAAAAGGCTAACGAGTTAGATGCTGACAATTCTACCTTAGATTGTCAAAGTCTACAGCCACTCCAGCCAAAAGGAAGCCTTACAAAAAACCCTTTTTTAGCAAAAAGAGGAAGTTTTATCCTTCCTATATCCAGCAGAGTCAAACTCCAGGTCAGGTTGTCCAAAAGGGACAAACTAGACAGCAAAAGAAGCCAAAAGGCCTGAGAGCCCAACCAGCTCTCCAGGTTCAGCCCCCTCAAGGGCTTTGACTCCTTCCTAGAGAGCTTTGCCTCCCTGCCTCTGAGGGGTCCCCAACCCCCCAATATTCCGGGCAGGTTATGCCACTTTGTCAACAGATGGCATCAGATAACAGCAGAAGATTGGACTTTGTCCATTGTAGGAGAGGAGTACAAACTTCATTTTCACAGCATGCCCCCTCCTACAGTTCTAAAGCAATTCAATTCACAAACCTCTGCAGACAATCTGCTAGATCTGAGGTTTCCACACTTCTTGCCCAAGGGGCAATTAAAAGAAGTACCCATTCTTCAATGGGGTGCAGGGTTATACTCCCCCTGTTTTCTTATTCCAAACAAAACAGGGGGACACAGACCCATACTAGACCTCAGAAAATTGAACAAATATCTGTTTCGAGAGAAGTTCAAAATGATTTCTCTAGGAACTCTTCTGCCATACCTTCAGAGCCAGGATTGGCTTTGCTCTCTAGACTTAAAGGATGCATATACCCACATTCTCATCCATCCAGATCACAGGAAATTTTTACGTTTCCTTTTCAGGGGAAAACATTTCCAGTACAGGGTTCTTGCCTTTGGTCTGGCTTCAGCACCAAGAGTATTCACGAAATGCATGGTATTTCTACGAACCCTGGGGATTTTCGTCTTCCCCTACTTAGACGACTGGCTCATTCGAGCCCCTACAGTTGCAGAGGTCAGCACTGCACTGTCCCATACAATGCAAATCCTCCAATACTTGGGATTTCTAATAAACTTCCCAAAATCTCAACTAGTTCCTTCCCAATGCCTAGAATTCATAGGAGCCTGTTTGGATAGCAGACAGGCAAGGGCTTTCCTTCCACAAGCCCAGTGTCTTCGCATAATGCAACTAGCTTCTCAAGCAGCAGGCAAATCCTCCCTCACTGCTCAGGAGCTACTGCAGTTACTGGGACATATGACATCCACAGTTCATGTAGTCCCATATGCTAGTCTCCACATGCGAGCAGCTCGGTGGACCCTCTCCACACAGTGGACACATGCCACGGGTCATTTGTCGGACAAAATAATAATCTCTCAATGACTAATTTTGTCCCTCTAATGGTGGCAATCACTAGAAAATCTGACAGTGGGGTCTCCTTTCCATCAACCTCTTTTAGGCCACCCTAACAGATGCATCACAGGTGGGTTGGGGAGCACACCTGAATCATCTCTCTACTCAGGGCACCTGGACTCCGCAGGAGGTTGGTTTACACACAAACCACCTGGAATTAAGAGCAATCTAGCTCTTTGAGTATTCCACGCCCAGCTCAGCTACAAGATAGTCCTAGTCCAGACGGACAATCAAGTAACCATGTTCTATGTGAACAAGCAGGGCGGAACAGGCTCTCTGTCGTTATGCAACGAAGCTTTATGACTGTGGGCCCTTGCCAGAGAGCATCAAATTCACCTTCTAGTGGTATATCTTCCAGGCATTCAAAACCTTTGGGCAGACAAGCTCAGTCGAGTACTGCTGCCTCACAAGTGGTCCCTGCACCTAGACCAGGTGGCAAAGATATTTAATCTCTGGGGCACTCCAGACATAGACCTCTTTGCAAGTCCACTGAATGCCAAACTTCCCCGGTTCTGTTCCAGGATTCCGGCTCACAACTGTCAGGCAAGGGATGCCTTCCTCCTTCACTGGGGTCAGGACTTCCTTTATGCCTTCCCACCCATTCCCCTCATCCCCAAAACACTCTTCAAGCTTCAGAGAGACAGGGGTCGCATGATTCTCATAGCACCTCGATGGCCATGCCAGATGTGGTATTCCCTGCTTCTACATCTCTCTCAAGTGGCCCCTCTGGAGTTAACAGCAAACAGTACAAAAAACGTAGGCAGGGGTAGGTTCTCACCAAAACTTTATTATTCCATATATGTAAAGGGAGACCTGACCCGACACAGGCCGTGTTTCGATAAAATCATCTTCAGGGGTTGGCTCACCTTATACTAAAAACACATTATGAATAAATAAAAACACAAGTCAAATAAAACATTTAAAACAAACTAATTACATCACATGTGACATCATAGAGAATGCGATAAAGGTAATAAATAAATTAATTAATTAATAAATAATAAGCTTAAAACATGTAAAACACAAATATTATTCTTAAGCCTATAAATATGAACCAAAAAAATAAAGGATATCACACTCATATGTTAAAAACCAAATAAAACAGGAAACCTCTTTGGAAATTAAAATTAGAATTAAAAAGCTCCCTTTAAAGACTGAAGTGCCACATGGTATAAGTAAAACATTAATAGCAAATGAATGTTAATCATAATTTAAAATGAAACAGATAAAAACACATTGTATTTATGTGGTGTGAATATCTACAATCTATAGTACATTGAAACATGTCAATGTAAGACAGAGAAATGAAACATGGAGAAAAACAAGAAGGAGATGGAGGACAAATAATATTTGTGTTTTACATGTTTTGGTGAGAACCTACACCTGCCTACGTTTTTTGTACTGTTTGCTGTTTGCCTGCGTGGCAGTGTGCTGCCTTTGGTATCCACGTTTCTGCAGCGATGTTCTCCCCATGGAAGAACGTTTTAAGCTTTGGGGATGAAGCATTGGATAAGCTGCTCCCTCTGGAGTTAAGGCATGCTCCAGATCTCCTTTCCCAGGAGAACGGGACGCTATGGCACCCGAATCCCCAGTCCCTGCACCTCACGGCCTGGTTGCTGAAGGCTTAGATCTCCAAGATTTCAACCTGTCCCAACAGGTTGAAGATATCCTTCAGGCTTCTAGGAAACTTTCCACAAGAAGATCTTATGCCTTCAAGTGGAAACGCTTTACTATATGGTGCTCCAAGAAGTGATTAAACCCCCTGGTCATACCCTTAGAATCGATACTAAAGTATCTCCTTCACTTATCCAATTCTGGCCTAAAGACCAATTCGGTAAGAGTACATCTTAGTGCAATTGCAGCTTCTTATAAGCCTCTGAATGGACAACCAATTTCCTCTCATCCACTCCTATCAAGATTCATGAGAGGCCTTTTATTAACTAAACCTCCCATCAAGCCACCACCGGTGGCATGGGATCTAAATCTAGTTCTCGGGCAGCTCATGAAGCTGCTTTTTGAACCTTTGGCTACTACAGCCCTTAAGTTTTTGACCTGGAAGGTCATCTTCCTAATTGCAATCATACCTCTGCTCGTCGCATTAGTGAATTGCAAGCTTTAGTGTCTGATCCTTATACTAGGTTTCATCATAAGGTTGTTCTTCGAACTCACCCACACTTTATGCCAAAGGTGGTTTCGCCTTTTCATTTAAATCAATTTATCTTCCTGTATTTTTTCCGAGGCCTCACGCCTCTAATGCAGAGAGAAACCTTCATACTTTGGATTGTAAAAGGGCCTTAGCCTTTTACATACAAAGAACACAGCAACATAGAAAGTCCTCACAACTTTTTATAGCTTTTGAACCTAGTCATTTGGGACTTCCAGTCTCCAAAAGAACTTTATCTAAATGGATTGCCCAATGCATATCCTTTGCTTATGAAAGTAAGGGTCTTCCTCTTCAGGACCATGTCACAGCTCATAATGTGAGAGCCATGGCAGCTTCTATGGCTAATCTCCAATCTGTGTCTATCGATTTTTGTCAAGCAGCCACCTGGGCGTCGGTACACACCTTCACAGCCCACTACTGCCTGGATAAAGCCTCCCGTTGGGATGCCTTCTTTGGCCAAGCTGTTCTTCAAAATCTCTTTCAAACATAAACCAACTCCTACCCACCAATCCTGGTGAGATGCCAGAGATCCATGGGAGGAAGGATTCCCACCTTCTAGGGTGGCACCTTCCTGGGGCTATCTCCCTGGCATCTTCAGCTAGGGAGTCCCCCATATGTGAGGACTACATTCCTGCTTGTTCCTGGAGGTAGTGTAGTTACTCACCTGTAACAGGTGATCTCTGGGAACAGCAGGAATTCAGTCCTCACAACCCACCCACCTCTCCTAGGAGTTGTCTCTATCTCTTTGTCTCTTTCCTCTCTCCCTCTATCCCTTCACTCAGCTACAAACTTTACTGAAGAGGGACAGTTGGAAAGGCGGGAAGGCAGCACACATGTGCTGAGGGATGCTCCCAAAAGCGTTCCTATTGGACGCTGGGGAGCGTTCCCGCACAGGCTCCGTCGGTACTGACGATACCCATATGTGAGGACTAAATTCCTGCTGTTCCCGGAGATCACCTGTTACAGGTGAGTAACTACGCTTTCTTTTCCATCCCACACCTTGCTCTGCCTGTTGGGTCAAGTTCAGTTCTTCTTTCTGGAATGGCAAAAAAGTAATGATAGACACTTGGCTACTCCACATCACCTTTCTGCCAATCAAAAGCTTTTTTTTTTTTTTTTGCAAGAAACTGCAAAAGCTAATATGGTCAGTTCAGCCAGTTCATTGCTGCCCTGTAAGTCACAGGCAGAACCTTATAGATGCTAGGCCACATGGCCTCTATTGTACACAAGGTAGCTCTTACCTCAAATGAAGAGAGCCACAATGCAACCTCAGGCTTCAATGAAATAAGGAGATCTAGGCTTCATGTTCCAAAACTCACCCATCAGTCTTGCTATGAATCATGTCGAAGTAGCAGACTGCAAAATCTAATCTACAGTTTGCGCCCTAGGTACATTGTTGTACTTACCATGGATGCTTCCAACACAGTCTGAGGGGGCACACTTCAGCATTCAGTTCACTCAGGTGGTCTTTTCAAAGACTGAGAGACTGCCCTACATCAGTTATTTAGACTTATGAATGATATTTAATTTCCTTCAAGTATTCGTCAATCTCTGAGATCAATGAAGTGTTTTTAATTCATACTTTGATTGAAGTACGTTCACTATAATTTTTTGTTTTCCAAAACAGTTTTAAATCTGTGAGGTAGATTCTGATTCAGCCATATAAATAGTATTGGCTATGTATGTTTCTGCTGAGGATTTTTCTCAGTTTGTCGGAAAATCATTTCAAGTAGAAGTGATCTTGATTTTTGCTTGTCTATGGAGAAACGCCTTTTGCTTCATCAAAAAACATATGGCACATGCATATATTTGCATATTAAATTTATGTAAAGAGCCTTTCTGATATTGCCTATGTTGAATTTGGTCTGTTTTTTTTTGGAGGTAGAGGTCCCAGAAGGGATATGGAGGTTAGAGAGGAGAGGAGATTCTGGATCTGGCAAGGAAACTGTAAATCTCAAACATCTCACAGTCCTTCTGACCCACTCACTGATTCTCATCTCACACATTCACCTACACTTGCCTCAGTCATACCCTACAGCAACTTCAATCCCTGTACTCCCACCTTACCCTCCTGCAGCCTTTCCTCCCTTTCTCCACAACCTGTAATCGTTCACTTACATCCTTCAGCATCTCTGATTCTCAGTTGCATTTTGTGTCCTCCCCATGTTCCCTCATTCACTGTTTCAGATCCCTCCCCCACATTCCCTCCCTCACCTTCTTGCCCTTCCACCTCTGATCCTCTGACTGATCCACATTGGCAGCTGCTGCTCAGTGTCTGTGTTGCACTTGAAGCCACCTGGGGCTTTGCACTGCTGCACAGATCTAAACATGACCGGTGGCCCAACAACGAAGAATGTGGATGTGATCCAAGGAACTGCACTGCCATTGTCAGTCATTCACTTAAAAAGTGGGGTCCTGGAGGAAGTGATGCCAATGGAATGGAATGGATGGGTGATTGAGGAGCTTCATGTGGGTCCCGATCTTAGTGAAAAATCAAACATCTTGAAATCGGCCTGCACGTACCTAGAGGCGTCTGACCACTCCAAGTGGAGTGGGGATGTCTGTCTGAAAGAAGCTGGAGGAATTATGCTTGCCATATGTGAGCCATGAGTCAGACTACAAGGGAGGATGGTGCAACAATTTAGAAACATAGGCCATGTGATCTTTTTCTGCCATCATGTTTCTATCTAGTCTGCCTTTCCATATCAACCACGATCAGTCCCCTTTTTTTCCTGTAGAGATCCTCTGTTTGTCTTATGCTTTTTTTGAATTCAGATACTGTCCTCATCTCTATCACCTCCACTGGGAGACTATTCCATGCATTTACCACTCTTTCCGTAAAGCAATATTTCCGCATATTATTCCTGAGTCTATCCCCTTTCACTCTTATCCTATGTCTCCTTGTAGAGGAGTTTGCTTTCAATCGAAAGAGGCTCTCCTACTGTGCATTTATGCCATGGATGTATTTAAACATCTCGATCATATTACCTCTATCCCACCTTTCCTCTAAAGTATACATATTAAGATTCTTAAGTCCTCGTATGCTGTATAACGAAGACCAGTAGCCACCCTCTGCACAGACTCCAACCTGTTTATATCCTTTTGAAGGTGCAGTCTCCAGAATTGCACACTACTCCAAATGAGGTCGCACCAAATACTTATACGGAGGCACTATTGCCTCCTTTCTTCTGCTGGCCATTCCTCTCCCTTTGCACCCAAGCATCCTTCTAGCTTTCACCATCACCTTTTCTACATGTTTAGTTACTTTAAGATCATCAGACAATCACGTCCAGGTCTTGCTCTTCTTTTGTGGACAGAAGTACTTCACCCCCTATACTGTATCGCTCCCTTGGATTGCTGCAGCCCAAATTCATGACCTTGCACTTTTTAATATTAAATCTCAGCTGCCAAATTCTAGATCATTCTTCAAGCATAGCTAGATCCCTCCTCATGTTATCTACTCCTTCCTGGGTGTTTATTGCAGATTTTGGTATCATCTGCAAACAAGTAAACCTTACCCGACAGCCCTTCTGCAATATCATTAACTAAGATGTTAAAAAGAATCGAACCAAGGACAGATCCCTGCAGCATACCACTGGCAACGCCTTCTCATAGTGCGCTCTATTTACCTGTACCCTTTGTTGCCTCTCACTCAACCAATTTCTAACCCAAGCAGTAACTTTAGGGTCTATCCCTATGGAACTCCAGTTTAAGTCACCCGTGCGGAACGGTGTCAAAGGCTTTACTGCAATCTAAATACACTATATCTATGGCTCTCCCTGTGGAGCCCTTAGTGCAGTAGGCAGTGCGCCAGTCTCAACAATATGGCAGAGGAGAGTTTTGGAGGGTCATAGCCAAATAAAGATCTACCCCAAGGTTAGATACTGCTTAAATAACTTGCCCAGTTGACTGGCTGAGTGGAAAAGGGACTTAATAGCTGAACTATCGTCAGATAAGACTGACCTTAAAGTAGCTATTGAGGCTCTGCACCAGGACGTAGCTGATTTGGGATTGTGGCTGGAGGAGGTCGAAGGCCACATAGAAGCCACTGAGATAATCGGTGCGCAGTGGTGGTACTTTAAAAAGGAACAGGATTCGATGCAGGAAAAAATGGGGGACTTGGAAGATAAATCCCATCACAATAATTTAAGTATCCAGAGCAGGAGAGTTCTGTAAAGATCGTATGGCTATTTATGCAGCAGCTCTTCTCAGCACTGTTGGGAAGAGAGAGTGGGGTAGAAGGGGATGGATAATAGCCCTTGCTCTCATCGAGCGTGCATACCGTAGCCTAGGCCCCCTCCGTGAGGGATGCCAAGAGATGTGGTAGTCTGCTTCCAATTTTTTTTTTTTTTTTTTTTTAGTTAAGGAGAAAATTCTTATAGCGGCAAGGAAGCAGAACCTTTTTAAGTGGGGAAACTGTGCCATCGAGATCTTTAATGACCTGCCACCAGCACGTTGCAATGTCGAAGAGCGTTAAGGGAGGTCACTGCCTACATGCGGCGAGAAGGTGTACGCTACAAATGACTTTATTCCTTCGGGTTGCTCTTCATGGCGAGAGGTGTCATGAAATAAATCAAGACTGAGCAAAGCATGGCAGACTTTGCGGGACTTGGACTTTGCGGATTTACCTTTGGTGAAGGAGACTGAGGGCCAGCAAGCAATGGAGAAGATGCGCCCACCGGAGTTGCAGTGGAAGAGGGTGGAAGCTAATGGCAAGCAGCTGAAGAGTCTAAGGGCTTGGTGATAGAAGGGGTTAAAGACAAGGTCATGAAGTAACTATTAGACTAAGATATATTCATACTTCTACCTGTGGTGGGTCTTAGGCTTTTCGAAGCCAATAGGTGGCAGTCTAATTTTTTTTTTTTAATGTCTACGTTCTTGTGGTGGCCCTGGCTGATTACCGTTGCTTGTGAATCTGTGCTTATGGGGAAAGGTGGAGGGGTGAGTGGTGGAGGGTGACTGACTGCGGGGCGAGTAGGATATATGTTTTAGTCCAAGTTGGAAGTTAAGATGAATGAGCAGGTTTGGGGTTTGAGGTCATTGGACCATTGTCCGATTGGCAGGAGTGATGTGAGGGGGCCAGGGCAGAACTGAGGTGGGAGAGGTAATTTAGGGGTTTGATATAAGTGAAGGGGTAGGGCGAGGCTGTGTGTTCTAGAGGTTGCTAACTGGGATTATCGATGATGACACTTCACACTGTCATTTCCCAATAAGGGAATGACAATAGGGGGGAGGGAAGAGGGATTTGGGGACAGATACTGGGGGTGGGGGGATTAGGCGTGGTTACAGGGTGAACAGGTTAAGGGCTGGAGGTGATGGAAAGGGATTGTTTTCTGGGGTAAGATGCTATGTTTACGTACTATTAATGTTAAGGGGTTGAATGTCCCTAATAAGAGACAACAGCTGTTCAGGGAAGCTGAGCAGCTGAGATGGGACATGGTCTTTGTGCAAGAAGTCCACCTAAGGTGGAAGGATGAATTTTTGATGAGGAAGGTGCAGTTTCATAACAGTATTTTAGCTCCAGTAGGGAGAGGAAAAACAAGGCTGGGGTAACTATATTAGGGTTGTAACTTGGTATTGCATGGGGTGGGAGTGTGTGTGTGTGTGTGTGCGTGTGTGTGTATTTGTATATAGGGGAGGGTGTTGGTGGGGAGGGGGGAAATAGAGGGAGAAGAGCTCATGTTGGTAACAGTTTACGTGCTTAATGATGGCCAGGGGTCTTTTTTGGACACCTGGCTTAAAGGGGCATTGTGGTTGGAGGGAGAATTTTTAATTTAGCCTTGGATCCTAAGTTGGATCAGCAAACCAAGGTCAGGGACATGGGCATGGAGACTCATTCAGGGTGAAGTAGGTACAGAATGCGGCAATAGAAAGTATAACATGGACTGACCATGCACCAGTCTAGGTGGCACTGCATAAAAGGGAAGCCCGGCATTTATGGTTCTGGTGACTCAATGGGGGTTTGCTTCATTATGAGGTGGTGGATAAGGATGTTCGACAAATGATACAAGATTACTGGACTTGAAATGATACAAGGGGAAGTTAAGGATGGGATTCTCTGGAAGGGAATCAGAGGATGGTTTCTGATGTGGGCTGCCAGAATGAAAAAAACGTAAGCAAGAATGAAAACGGCAGTTACAGCTGATTATAAAACAGCAGGAGAGGGAATGCCAATGCACAAGATATAAAAAAAATCTGGCGACAACTCACTAATTTCCATAAGGAACGGCAGGAGTTACCCACTGCAGCTTTTGTTATCCAGCTGTATGTCAGTGGTTCTATGAATTTGACAATAAAGCTGGGAGAATGTTGGATAGCAAGTTAAGGGCGAAGGCCTCGTCTAGTGTGATGGGAACACAGGAGCAAGAGCCGTAGGTTGGTAACAAACTGCTTTATTGACGAGGACCCCTACGCGTTTCGGCAACCGCCTTCCTCAGGGGGCATACAGCTACCAAGGGATACATAAAACATAATACAAATACAAAACATAAACATATTAAAAACGGATTAAAACCAGAAAGCAAAGCAATAATAAAATATGAAAATAATATATAAGAAATCATAATGTAATAATATAATGACACATTCTAAACAATGTTATACTAAAAATTAAATTGTAAGATCATACTTCAACCAACGTTATGAGGTCTATAGGGCCGAGACAAATAGAGGAGGTGAACATGCTATAAAAATACTACAAACTATGTATACACATGTATAAGGAGCACAATTATAGACCGTGTGTATCTTAAAGTCCCAATAATCAAAACAATAACAATACATTTAAAAAACTGTGTATACAGAATGATAAAAATCATAAATAAATGTATAAAAAGTTCAATGGATAATTGATAAATCAATAAATAAGGTAAAAGACAAATCACAAATACCATAAAAAAACTCAACAAAGCTGTATCAAATAAGATGTCTCGTTAAGACAATTGTGCAAAACTGCTATGCAATAGCTAAAAGAACAATATGATAATGATCATATAATAGATAATAACTAATAGCTGTACATTTAAAAAGATATATATACACACTAAGATTGTAAACCCCAATAGAAACCAAAATAACTCATTGCATAAAAAGAGTACAATCAATAAATAATATATGAAAAATATTATTTATTTTATTTATTTATTTATTTTATTTATTTAACAATTATTTCTATACCGCTCTTTCACAAGTATCAAGTGCGGTTTACAATGAACATTATGTTATATGGTATGGGTAGTATCATACCAAGTCATTTTACATAGAACAGGTGAACTAGGTACAGGTAACAGTATAATATTTAAACAGTAAATTATTAGAACGTTAAACTATTAGAACATATGTACATAGTAGATATTTACAATTATCATATATCGCTTGTAGGTGTAAACATTAATTTAATCTTCAAGGCACGTAGTTATATAATGGTTGTATTTGCTAGTTAACCTGTGTCTCTTTGTGTAGTCTGGCTAGTTTCTGCTCCTTTGTTATAGTGTAATGAGAATAAATGGGTTTTCAGTTTTTTTCTAAATTCCTTTGTCTGATAGTAGGCGAATGTTGTCAGGAAGGTTATTCCAGAGGATAGGTGCTGAATGAGAGAAGGCTCTCATGTTGGTTTGTTTTCTAGCTTTTGTGTAGTCTTTTGGTACTGTAATAGTGTTTGTGTATCTACTCCTTTGTGATCTTTTATCTATTTCTAAATTGATGAGTGTATTGAGTACTGATGGCGCTAAGTTATTTATTAGTTTAAATGTAGTTAGTAGAATCTTGTATTTTATTGTGCTGTGAATAGGTAGCCAATGGAGTTCAGCCAAGATCGGTGTGATATGTTCGATTGAACTTATATTCATTATTATCCTTGCTGCTATGTTCTGAGTTAGTTGTATCTTTTTAATGTTTTGCTTTGTGATGCCATTAAGGATTAAATTTGCAAAATCAAAATGTGGGGTTATGATAGCTTGAATTATGGTTATGAAGTCTTGTAAGTGAATTAAAGGTCTTAGTTGTCTCAAGGTCTTAAGTTTGTAGTGTATGTTTTTTGTTAGATATTTTATGTGTGAATCCATGTTAAGCTTATTGTCAAGTATCACACCTAGGTATTTTATTTCTTTTATGTTGATCTCATGGTTATCAAGTGTGATGGTGCTTGGAGGTGTGTATGTTTGGTTTTTAGTAATATATAGTACATCAGTTTTTGAGAAGTTAATGTGTAGGTTCTGATCGCTGAGCCATATTGTTAGTTCTTTAAAACAATCTGTTATTTGTTGTAGTGGAGGGTGTGGGATTTTAAATGGTAGGTAAAACATTATATCGTCGGCGTAGATATGATAATGGACGCCATGACGTTTAAAGATGTTGCTGACTGGTTGTAGGTAAATGTTAAACAAAAGTGCTGATAGTGCGGATCCCTGTGGGAGGCCTTGTGTTTGGTTGAATGTGTTGGATGTTTGGTTAAGAATTCTTACTGTTTGGGTTCTGTTTGATAAGTAGGATTTAAACCAGTTATAGACAGTGGATGTAATTCCTATTTGTTGAAGTCTGTTGAGCATTGTTATATGGTTTACGCTGTCAAATGCGGCAGAGATGTCGAGGAATACTAGTATGAAGGCTTGTTTTGTGTCATCAATTCCTCTTAGTAAGGTGTCATAAAGGACTGTTAGCAATGTTTCAACCCCATGGAATGGTCGGAAGCCATATTGGTGTTCGTCAAGGAGGTTCAAGGTGTCAATAAAATCCTGTAGTTGGGTTTGAACTATTTTTCAATAAGTTTGGCCATGAAAGGAATGCTCGATATGGGTCTGTATGATTTTGGGGATAATTTGTCTAGTGTTTTATTTTTAAGTATTGGTCTTATTTGAACATGTTTGAGTGATGGTGGTAAGTATCCTTCATCTAGTGAAATGTTAACCATGGGGAGGATGAAGGGAGAGAGTATTGAGTGTGTCTTTTTTATCCAGTCAACTGGGCATGGGTCAAGATATGATGTGGTTGTATTGATGTTAGATATGGTAGCTTTGAGTGTGGTCTTTGAAATTTGGCTGAAATTGGACCAGTTATGAGAGGTTGTGTGCTTCATTTCAGTGTGTGTTGTTGAGGGGTTATTTGTTTGTATTTTTGTTTTATTGATATAGTATTGAGCTAAGTCTTGTGGGGTAATATCTATGGATATTTCATCTGAATTGTATGTTTTGTTTGTTAGCTTCTGTATTATACAGAACAATTCTCTTGGTCGGTTAATTGAGTTATTGAGTAAGTTAGAGTGGTAGGTTCTCTTAGAATTGTCTATTGCTACTTTATATGTGTGTAGAGTATTTATGTATTTCTCATAGGTTGTTGGAGATTTGTTTTGCCTCCATTTCCTTTCTTCCATTCTTAGTTGTCTTTTAAGATTTTTAAGTGTCATGTTGAACCATGGGGCATCCTTTTTATCAATTATATTGTCGTTTCTATTATGTTGAGACAGGTTAGGTTTTTTTTCTGCTGCTAGTGAGATAGTTTTGTTCCAGGATTTGATAGTTTCTTCCAAATTTGTAGGTGTTAAGGTGAGGTGAGGAATTATTTGATCTAAGAATTCTTCCTCATTAAACTTTCTAAATCTCTTATTTTGTGGGGGTTGTGTTCGTTTAGTGTGATTGTTGTCAGGGATGGTAATATCAAATTTCAGAAGGTAATGGTCTGACCAGGGGACTGGTATGTTTGAGAGTGATTTGGAGTTATATAGGTTATGAAGTGAGTTTGGTAGGAATACCATGTCGAGTGTTTTTCCTTTTTATGTGTTTGTTCTGTTATTATTTGATGGAAGTCTAAGTTGCTTACTGCTTCTGTGAAGTGATTTGGTTGGTTGTTATGTGTTGAGGGGAGATTAAAATCACCCATTAGTATTATTGGGTTTGTGTCAGTGGATGATGCCAGTAGTTCAATTAGGTTATCAGTGTTGTTTGTATTGTATTCTGGGGGTCTATATATTAAACATATCTTTGTGGTTTTAATTTTTATAGTTAGTGTGTCTATATTATCAATATTATTGGATGAAATTAGTTTTGCATTAAGGTTTTTCCTTATTATTATAAGTACTCCTCCACCTTTTTTATTTGTGCGGTGGGTATGGAAGATCTCATATTCAGTTGATTTTAGTTGGTTCATAAATACTGAGTCTGTATCTTTGAGCCAAGTTTCTGTTATACAGATAATATCTGTTTTATTATCATTGATAATATCTGTAAAGATTGGTAGTTTGTTTCTCATAGATCTTGCATTGATAAGTTGGCAGGTGAGGGTTGTGTAGTTCTGAATATGAGTTGGTTGTGGTTGTGTGGGGTTGTATTTTGGTGCAATTGTTATATAAATTAGTCTAGATTGTTTGGGTCTGGGGTTGGTACAGTTTTTGAACAGATGTATTGGGTGGTCGTAGCGTGATGTACTTTGTATTATTGGGATTGGTCTTTTATAGTTATTTCTTATACATTTCGTTAGGTTTATCAGTGTGAGGATAATAAGACAAATTAGTATGATCCTGATAGGAGAGGGAGATTGAGTATGCATTGTTTAATTCTAGTTTATTTTTGGAGATTGTCTGGCAATAAATTCTTGAAGCGTATTTGTGTTATTGAACGTGTTATAAATCTGGTACTTAGGTCTTCTAGCTGTGGAAATAGAGTTATAATGATTTATGTGTCTAGTAGCAGTGAAAATCTGGTAGAGTTATGTTGCGATAATGGTTAATGGAGTTCTATGTGAGTTACTGACAACAGTAGATCAAGAATAATTTACTGATGACAGTAAAATACGGTGTATACTTCTGACAACAGTAAAGCTAAAGTAGTATTCTAGTTCTAAATCAAAAATGAGTTACTGACAACAGTAAGTGTAAGATTCTGACAACAATAATGTCAAATGTGATGTTTCAATATTAAATCAATAATGAATTACTGACAACAGTAAGTGTAAGATTCTGACAATAGCAAAGTCAAAGTGATATATCAATATTAAATCAAGAATGAGCTACTGACAACAGTAATTCTAGAATAAGTTGCAGATGACAGTAAATCTAATGTAATTTTCTGACAGATTCTGATGGTAAGGGTGAATTACTGACAACAGTAAATACAAGGTAAAATACTGACAACAGTAAGTCGGGGTGATTTAGTTATTGATAATAGTTGTGAATCTGTAGTGCATTAATGGTAGTAGAGAATCTGGGAGGAGTTAACTAACAGTTGATCTTGAATGATATACTGACAACAGTAATATTCAGAAATAGTTTGGGGACAACGATTATAAAGGTTAAATGAAAATAAAGAATTACAGATAACGTTGGTCAATACTAGATTGCGGTAAGGTATAGTCACAGCTTGAGTGTGATAATGCTAACAATAGTGTGATCTTTAAGGCATAATAATTAGGTTAGTCCAGCAATTTTAATTGTTCGAGATAAGTCTGTTAAAATAGCGTTATTTTGGTAGGATATACTTGCTGCGATTTGTGATGCGTTGGTTCTTTGGGTCCACGCGAGCTCAACCTACAGGGAGCTCAGCGGTACGTTGAGGGAGGCTGTTGGTCTCTGCGAGGTGGAATTGTTTCTTTTCCGTGGGTGCTTGAGGTTCCTTGACGGGCCTTTTCCTAAGGGCCGTGCCAAAGGGCCCTCTTGCGCGGCCCTCAGGCGCGGGCGCGCTTGGCGCGCTCTCCTTTTAAAGTGGAGAGTGGAGCCCCGATTGGCTGGTGGAGCTGTGTGACGCCGTGTAGAGGGGTGGAGCCAGCGATCAGCACTCCGATTCTGCTTCGGTGCTCTTTTGTGAGGCAGGCTTTGCTCTTTTAGCCGCTGGTCACAGGCAGGCTGCAGGCTCACTTCCCCGTTGCAAACTGGATTCTCTGCTGCAGGCTTCGTTCCAGGTGGGTGATTTCAGCTCCTCCTGGAGCTCGATGGATAAGGGACTCTCTCCTGGCGCGCTCTCCTTTTAAAGTGGAGAGTGGAGCCCCGATTGGCTGGTGGAGCTGTGTGACGCCGTGTAGAGGGGTGGAGCCAGCGATCAGCACTCCGATTCTGCTTCGGTGCTCTTTTGTGAGGCAGGCTTTGCTCTTTTAGCCGCTGGTCACAGGCAGGCTGCAGGCTCACTTCCCCGTTGCAAACTGGATTCTCTGCTGCAGGCTTCGTTCCAGGTGGGTGATTTCAGCTCCTCCTGGAGCTCGATGGATTAAATGGATTATATATTAAATAAAAGAATAAATATGAGTTAATGAATAATTAAGATAAAAAATAAAACTTTAAAAATAATAGATGATAAAGATATGGTATAAAAAATTGACCATGGCTGTATCTATTGGGGTAACTTTATTTTAAAAAACAGTTGTGCAATAGCGCTATACAATAGCTAAAAGACAATGTCAAAGTAGATGCTCAAGAGGACTATAAACATACATATCGTGAAAACTGGACACCATGAAGGGGATTTCAGAAAGATTATAAATCTCTCAAATGAGGAACATGAGATATTTAAATAGATTAAACATATATATGAAACTGGATTGTAAGTAAAAGGGATGCCAAATAAATGTTTTAAAAAAGTTAATCTTGATGTAATATGAGAAACTGGGGCACGAATGAACAAATGGGGCAGACAATTAAAGTATGTCGAGAAGGGAGAGAAATGTGTTACTGACAATGCAAAATTCTTGCACAAATTAATTAAACAATTACAGAAGCATGATATGTAGTGCGGAACAAGCTAGTAATGTTATATTGTATTACCGCAAATGCACTTGACATGAAGTGTTTGTAAAACCCGTCTATAAAAAATCTTAAATGGTGTAAAGCAAAGAAAGCGCAGAAACAGGGAAGAAAAATTGCAAACATGAGTCAAATGCAGAAAACTTTAACATATTTACCAAACCCAAACGAGGAATGAATTCAGGAAAATAAATTATAGCCGCAATGTCTCAAAACATGGCGCGGCCTGGGTATTCAGAATCCCGTTGTGACACAGTGAAACAGACCGGAGGAAAGAAGTGATCTTATGTAGACGCCGAGATTCCCGCCGAATATGATGACATCAAATGAGTGGGCGGAGTCAGAAAACAGAGGTATCACTCGAATCAAATAAAATATCAATTATAATGCAGTAAAGACTCTAAAATGGGTAGCACATTACAAACAACAAAGAAAGGAGAGATGATCGTTGGTCAGCGCTAAGAGTTGGTCACCGCTGAGAGTTCCGCCATTGCTGACGACATCAAAAAAGAGAAGACACATAGACTGGGAGAAGAGCGGAGTGCTTGTTGTGTAAGGAGGACAATGAGGCTGTATGGAAGTACATGCAGAATATGTAAAAAATGGTGCGACAACATATTGATTATAATTGCATGAACATATGACTCTGGACTGGTAAATATATGGACACAAAAAGAAACGCGATGCAGGAAAAAAAATATATATAACACAGGTACACTAAAAAAAATTTTTTTTAAACTGCCTCTAATGTTTCGATTGATTTTTACGTTTTTTGGTGCGCTGAATCCAAATCTGGTAACCAATTTGCTCCATCACGTACAGATTTTTTGCTACATTGGGTTAGCAGTTTGAGGTGAACGTTTCAGATTGAGTGCGATCGAGAAGTTTCTTGGATGAATTCTTTATACTAATTGTTTAGTAGTTATTCAAATAAGAATAAAGAAAATTGTAACAAGGCAGCACATAAGAATAGAGTAATGTCAACAAAACACACTGATGGTAGCAAAATTGTCTGCACTTAAAACAGCCACATACATGTGCACAAACATTGAGCATATAAGAGCGAGGTTAGACACAAAGCAAAGAAATGTGCAAAAAATGTTGTACAGGTATGTATGTAAAAATAGAAAACGCAAACCGCACCATTGCAATACATGAAGACAAACACCCGATGGTGTGAAAATAAAATTCTAATAAATGAGATCCGACACTGTGGTAATAACTAGCAAATTTTTATTTCAAAGTTTAGTAAAAACACGATATTTGTCAACACAGTTTAGATTTTAAAGTCATTCTTGGGTCAATCAATCTCCTGGTGGGCCCGTTTCTTCCCCCGAATGCTTCTCTTGGTGCGCTGCTTGGCGTATTTTTCATCTGGGGTTTCCCGCAGCAGCAACCAGCAGAAATCAGCCATCATAGTGGTGTTCCATCTTCCTTGGTACCTTCTCTCTGCGTCCTTGATGTCCTGGTGAAACCTTTCACCTTGTTCTTCACTGTACGCCCCCAAGTTTTCGGGAAAGTAGTTCACATGGGAGTGCAAGAAATGGACTTTCAGGCTCATGTTACAGCCTTGTTCTTTGAAGGCATTGAGCATCCTGGCAACAATATCCTTATAGGTCTCATCCCGCCTGTTCCCCAAGAATTTGAGAACAACATCCTTGAAGGAATCCCAGGCTTCTTTTTCCTTCTCAGACATCGTTTCAGCGAATGCTCCATCTGAAATGAGTTTCCTTATATCAGGGCCAACAAACACTCCTTCCTTTAGCTTTGCTTCAGAAAGTCGGGGGAACTTTGAGCAAAGGTACCGAAAGCACTCACCATCTTTTGGAAGGGACTTGATGAATTGCTTAATGAGACCCAACTTAATGTGGAGAGGTGGTAATAGAATTTTATCACGAGGTACCAAGCTCTCGTGAACATTTTTCTCACCGGGTCTCAAATACTCCCGAATTGGCCAGTCTTTTTTTCCCCCAGTGTAGGTCGTGGGCCTGGCTATCCCACAAGCAAAGGAAGCAGGGATATTTGGTGAAACCGGATTGCTGCCCTAATAGCATGGATAGAATTTTAAAGTCTCCACAAATCATCCACTTATGCTCATCATAACGAATCTTCTGAAGAATCAGGGCCAAATTCTCGTATTTTTCTTGGAGAATAACAGAGTGAGCAATAGGAACTGAAGCGAATGTGTTGCCATTATGAAGAACACCTTTTATGCTGTCTTTTGACGAATCAATGAACAGCTGCCATTCAGCAGGATCATACTTGAGTTTAAACTTTTCCATCACTCCGTATATATCGTTGCAAAATACCAAATCTTCCTCTTTGCTGAAATACCTCAAAAATTGTGTCTCGCGGTTGCGGTACCAATAAAAAGTTGTTCCTGGTGACAATAGATTTTTCTGTTTAAGCCGAGAAGCTAGCAATTGGGCAGCATCTTTTGGGAGTCCTAAATCCCGGACTAAATCATTCAATTCAGCTTGAGAGAAAAGTTCAGGTTTCGGATCTGGTTCAGTTTCAAACTCAGAAGTACTGGACTCATCGGGAAAAGCCATCTGATGAGTCTCATCATGATCAGAACCGTCCACACAAATATATGATCCAAAGATTTTGGTGGTTCAGGCACAGGTACTTCGTTGCTATGAGGCATAGGCCTAATTGCTGAGGGAAGGTTGGGGTAACTTATTACGTTCTTTATTTTTTAAGTTGTATCCCTTCACAATGCAAGAGCAAAAATAGCAGTCACTGCTGTGGTCTCTTTGTTCACGCCACATCATAGGTATTCCGAAACGAAATGCTTGTTTTTTACCTTTCATCCATAAGCGTAGATCTTCCTCACATGTCTTGCACACTTTGTAAGGAGCCCACGGTTTGTCTTGATCGCCTAACTTCAAACCGAAATAGGCGAAATATACTTTTTTAATAAATGCAGAAATGTTCCTCTGCCGCTTTTTCACGGTATATTCCCCACAAATAAAACAAAAACTGTCCGGAGAGTTGACGCAACCTCTGGCTCTGTGAGCCATCACAAATACACAGCACTGCAAACTACAACTGTAGTGAGCCACTTCGGAATAAAGCTGAATTACGACTGAGCAAACAAAAGGTAATAATGAACTTGCAAGAAACTGAAATTTGACAGGAACATTCATGTCGCAACCACCGTGTTTGAGCGAACGAGGCGAGGCGAACAGGAAAGAACATGCGCCAGCGCGAGTACTGGATTTAGCTCCCCGCCTCCCAATTGTCCTGTTAATGTATAAAATGAATACAAAACACTCTAAAATATCATGAGGGAGTGTTTCTAGTTAGTTAACCATTACAACCTCTATTTTGGGCCAAGAAAATAAACTGCAGTCGGCTAAAAAGATTATGTGAACATTCCTTATATGGGTAAGAAATCTAATTTTGCAAGAAAACGTGACGTGATGGAACATTTTGGCTATCTTTCCTGGATTCAGCACCCCAAAATCTATAGGAATCAGTTGCAAAACTGGAGGCAGTTTTTTGGTAGTGTACCTGTGTAATCAAAATAATTAATAATAAACTTGAAACCAGGGGAACTGAAGATAAAGCAGGGAGGCATAGCATATGTAAAAATCATTGTAAAAAAATTGAAAGATCAGTTTCTTGATTGAGGCCATAGGGTTCCAGACTATTAAATTCATAGATTAAACGTTCTAATCTGAGCAAAGTGTTATTGATGTTGCCCCCTCGCCAATGTGGAAGAATAGTCTTAATGACTAAAAATTTAATATCACTAATCAAATGGCCTTTCTCCAACCAATGTGAAACTAAAGGTTTGTCAGTAAGTTTTCTCTGAATATTACTTCTGTGCTCAATGATTCGCGTCCGTATTTGTCTTAAGGTTTTGCCGATATAAATCATGTCACAGGGACACAGTATCAGATAGATGGCATTAATGGTCTTCCAGTTCGAGTAATGATGAATCCCAATTTTGTGTCCTGTAGATGCATGTGTGAACAAATTCTTCACAGTGATTGCATGTATGCATACAGAACAATTTCCACAGCTGTAATGGCCTTTAACTTTGGGAGAAGTCCTAATGGTAGTAAGGGCAGATGAAACCAAAAAGTGACTTAAATTGGGTGCCCGTTTATATGCAACCATTAAGCGTTTGGATTTGAAAGCAGGTAAAGACGATACAACATGCCATTCTTGTTTCAAAATATCTGTGATGGTTTTGGAATATGATGAAAAAGTGAGAGGGCACGTAACCTTATCTGTGTGTGATCGTACTGTATTTTTCAAAAGTGTAGAACGATCCGTGCCATATGCCCTTTGATATGCTTTATGGATACATTTATTCGGGTATCCCCATTGTTCAAACCTCTGATATAGATCTGTAGCATGTTTCTCAAAATCTGTGTTATTTGTACAAAGTCTCTTAATTCTTAGAAATTGACTGATAGGGAGGTTTTGTTTAAAAGCAGTATTATGACAACTGTCGTATGTAAGAAAAGTATTCCTGTCCGTGGATTTGCGATTATAGGTCAGTGACAAAACCTTTATCTGATTTCTTTATCAAAATATCAAGGTATAGAATAGATTCCATGCTATGTGCCCTCGAATTGCAAATTGGAATCCAACGCATTGAGCCAAGTGTAGAAAGTATGAAGAACAGCTTCAGGACCATCCCAAATGACAAGAATGTCATCAATATATCGTTTCCAGAGGAGGACATGTTTTTGATACGGATGGAACGATAAAAATTTGTTTTCAAATTCTGATACATAAAGGTTAGCCACATCAGGGGCCATGGGTGAACCCATGGCCACCCCTTTAATCTGTTTGTAGAAAATGCCTTTGAAAATGAAATAATTCTCAGACATGACCAAGGACGCTAACTGTGTGAGAAAGAAGGTCGGTATCCGGACTGGTTTGGGTCTTTTAATTAATACATTTGCTAATACTTATAGGGCAGCCTGTTGCGGAATATTAGTATATAATGAGTTAATATCCAATGTTAACAAAATAAGTCCTTCATGATAACCCTGAAAACCTTGCAGGATATTGATAACATGAGTAGAATCTTTTACGTAAGAGGGCACTAGGGACACAAATGGCCGTAAGAAAAAATTCAAAAATTTAGACAGAGGTTCGAGGAGTGAGCCGTTGGCTGAGACAATCGGCCGACCTGGGGGATTTTGCATTGATTTATGTATTTTTGGAAGCATGTATATTGTAGGTATTATTGGATGAGTTACAGTGAGGAATGATATTTTTTTGTGTCAAATAACCCGCTTCTTTGCCAATATACAGCAAATTATCAACCTTTTGTTGTAATATATTCGTGGGATCATCATAAATTTTTTGATAAAAGGTAGTGTCATTAAGTTGGCGGACCACCTCTGTTATATATGCATCCCTGTCTTGTATAACAATTGCACCACCTTTGTCAGCCGGCTTTATTATAGCATGATTTGATTGTAAACCTTTCAAAGCTAATTTTTGTGGAGCTGTAAGGTTGTAAAAAGGATGCTTATGTTTGGTCTTGTACAATGTACTTATCCTAGAGAGAACGATGTTCTCATAAGCTATGATCATTGGATCTGAGCTGGATGGAGGTACCCAGGTGGAGGGTTTCTTGACCACAGAACAATCAACTGTATCAGACGGATTTTTACTGAAATAATCTATAATTTTCAGCTTCTGAAAAAACTTATAAAGCTCCACATGTGTACAAAACTTATCGTGTTGCTTCGTAGGAAGGAAAGAAAGACCCTTATTTAAAACCTGGAGTTCCGAATCCGTTAATTGATATGCAGAGATTAATAACCGCATCTACAACTCCCAATTCAGATGTCCTTTGGACATTGTGCCCTGACTGCGAGTTCTTTCTCGTGGTGAATATTGTCTTGGTGGTGGTTCTTTTTGTTTTGGTGGTCGATATATTGGTGATCTCGGAGAAACATTTCTTCTGCCTTTTGCCCATAGAGAATCCATGTGAAAAACCCACTTCTGATTTTTATTGTGATAAGATACTGGGGAAGAGCATCGTTTGTGTAGAGAAGAGGGAAGCTGATGGTTCAATTAGTTCTTTAGAATGGTGCCGTGTCCTCTTATTACTTCTTTCTATTTCTGGAGTGACTGATAAAGATCTATGTCTAACTGGTTGTTTGCCCCTAATGTTATTTTTTGGCGCATATTGGGGTGATCTTGGAGATCTGTATGGTCTAGGTGATCTATGGGGTCTCCTATATGAAGTGCTTCTTTTTCTATCTCTGAAATCAGACTTATTGTAGGTCCAGTAATACACAGTATTTTGTTTATAGTCCTCCATCTCTTTTGAGTTTCTTGATTTTTTTTTCTCTTTAACTGATTGTCTGTACTCAAGAGTGTTCTTATCAAATTTTCTTTTTTCGGATTCAAACTGAGCATCCTTCTTAAGAGTGTCTATTTTAGAATCTATCTGTGGTTTTAATGTCTCGGCCCTACATTTTGAAGTGTTGATTAGAAGGATCATCAGATCCAATGAACATTTATTTAAAATTTTTATCCAATTAGTCATAAAAGTGTCGTCATCCTTAAACATGCCAGGCGCTTTCTGTACTCTAAGTCCTCTCGGGATAGTTTTTTTCTTGCAATATTCCAATAAGGAAGATGCATGTAATTCTTCTCTTACAAATCTTTGCGTCAACCAAACCAGTTCTCTCCACTCTTCTAAGTCCGGAACTGCTGCTTCTTCTGTGAAGAAGGGATCCTCAGGGAGCATAGATCGTAAATCATCTTCTTTATAGCTCAGGATCTCTTTCCAAGGAGAGAACATGGCTCCAGGCGTAAAGTGTACGAAAAGGAGGAGCGACGCTCTTGCAGGTCAGGAGGGGAACACAGGAGCAGGAGCCGTAGGTTGGCAGATGTCTTGGCTAAGCAGGGTGGCGTCGGTGAAGATGTCTTCTTGAGGCTACTCTACTTTTTTCAGGCCCTACTGATAGCTATTTTACGGGGGAATTGCAGGCTCTCCAGAAGAGTGTTTCACTTTATATGGAATAGATAACCACCTCAGGTTGCTCATAAGGTAATGCACAGCCCACGACATAAGGTGGGATTGGATGTACCTGACCTGAGGGCCTCTTATTGGGCAGCACAGCTGAAACATCTTATGGACTTTCTTCTTGAAACAGGAGTGCTACCTGAATTGAGGTGCCTACTATAGGCTAGTAGAGGGATTAGACATGGGGGGAGGGGGGATGGCTTTAATCCTTTTGTAGAACATGTGCTGAAGGTCTGGGACAGGGCTTGTAAGGTTGAGAATCCGCATGGGTCTTTCCCTGATGCAAGCCTTAAACATGGATTAATTTTACTAGGTGGGAACCTAGGGTATTTTCCTGTTGGGAGAGGGTGGGATTGCACACCACCTCTGTTTGTGGATGATGAAAACATTGATTTTGCTGATCTCAAAGAGGAGTTTCATTTTACCAGAGACTGATCGCTTACATTACGCTCAGGTACTCCACTTTCTTAGGAAGTGACCAAGGAGGGAGAAACTCAGAGGAGTTGACTGATTTGGAAGTGATCTGGTTTTGCTAGGAAAACGTCTAGGGGCCTGGTTTCAGCTCTTTATAGAGCCTTGGGACCCTTGAAACTGGTTAAGTTCAAATATATGGAAGGATGGGGGAGAGACAGAAGCAAAGCAATGGAAAGGCATTTTTGATCAGATTACATAATCCATATCTGTGATGGTTAGGGAAAAGTGTTGCAAAATCCTATTGTGATGGTATTTGACTCAGGCTAAGGTACATAGAATGTTTCCATCTGTATCAAGACTTTGCTGGAGAGAATGTGGGACTATTGGCTCCTTTTACCATATTTGGTGAGCTGCCCAAAGATTGTGCTATTTTAGGGCAGAGTTAAAGATTGGACCAAAGGTCCTTTCAGGTAGAGGTGCTGATCGATGCTGAATTGCTCCTGCTGGCCACATGGCCTCATGAATTGACATGGAAGCAGATAAGGCAAATACAAACATGCCTGAGTGTGGCAGGATGTGAAATTGCATACAGATGGAAATGGGTTGAACTACCCACAACTGAAAATTGTTCTGAGATTTCATATGGTGGTTCTTATGGAAAAATTAATATCACTGAGGCATCAAAATGGGGGAAAGGTTTGAGAAGGAATGATCTGTTCTGTATAAATATTTGTGGCAATAGTGTGTGTGTGGGGGGAGGGTTGGTTGGGGGTTGTGATCGGAGGATGCTTGTTGGCATGGAGGGGTGAAGTTTAGTTTTTAGCTGGTCATTTTGTCAAGACTTGTTTTGATTGACAATAAAAACTTTAAATGGGAGAAAAAAGTGGGGTCCTTGTTTAGGAGGGGGGATGGAAGGACGCCATTGTTTTCGATATTTGAGATCTGACAGAGGAGGATGTAACTTGAGGCCTAGACTGATGCTGTCTTCCTTTTAACCAACCACTTCTGCTAATGCTGCTGCTTTAACCCCTGGTCTGTGACCTTGGACTCTGATCACGTAGGCTGAATGAACGGGCTGGTTGAATTAGTTGTAGTCTGTGGGCGTTAACTTTTGACAACTTTTCAAAGCATTATGTTTGGGAATTTGTGGACTTCCAATGCATTTTATTTAAAGTTTGTAAGCCTAATTATTTAAAAAGCATTTATCTGATTAGCAGCATCTGCTAATCAGGTAAATGCCACTAAGCCAGATATTCAGCAGCACTATCCGGATAGTGCTGGGACAGTCTGGAATAGCAGCAGTTTTCGTTGCCAGTATCTGGGTAACTATCTGGATAACTTATGAATAGCTGTCCTAAGTGCTGTCTGGATAGCAGCTGAAAATCGCCACTATCTGGATAATGGCAATACTTATCCAGATAGTGGCCATAGAATTCAGGTATCTAGATAATGCTGCTGAATATCTAGATTGCTTTGCCCGTAACAACTAGCATTTAAAAAAACGCTGACTGCAGTGTGCTGGTTTATTGCTCTGAATTTTTGTAAAATAAATTTTGTAGGGTGGTTGTGTGTCTTTTTTTTTTTTTTTTTTTTTTTTTTACACAGAGCCATACAACTTGGTTTTTGATAACAGCAGACTTCTCTGAGTTTTGAGAAGTTTCACTATTGCCAAGATGCCCATCTGTTCATCAACTCTGAGTCTGTTCTTAAAGCAGATTTAATGCATTTTAACAAGAATGGATTTATTTGGCTAACTATATGCAGTGAAAGATGTTGCCCACTGTGCAACTTGCTGCCAACCAGCTGGCAAATGGTCTATAAATCACCTGCCTGAGCATACTAATGCATATTAGCTGTACAGTTCAATGTAATTTGTAAAGATAGAAACATGATGGCAGAAAAAGACCATACGGCCTATTCAGTTTACCCTTCCATATCAGTTACTATATTCTCTTTTTTCCCTTTTAGAGAGCCTCTGTGTTTGTCCCATGCTTTCTTGAATTCAAGATACTGTCCTGGTCTCTGTTACCTTCACTGGGAAAACTATTCCATGCATCTGCCATTGTTTCCATAAAGAGAGATTTCTGCATATTACTTCTGAGTCTATCCCCTTTTCACCTTCATTCTATGTCCCCTTGTTGCAGAGCTTTCTTTCGATTGAAAGAGGCTCTCCTCATGTGCATTTATGCCTCAGAGGTATTTAAACATATGTCATATCTCCTCTCTCCTGCCTTTCCTCCAAAGCCCACATATTGAAATCTTTGTCTGTCCCCATATGCATTATGACGAAGCCCACTGACCATTTTGATAGCCATCCTCTGCATAGACTCCATTCTGTTTATATCATTTTGAAGATGTGGTCTCCAGAATTGCGCACACAATACTCCATATGAGGTCTTGCCAAAGACTTATACAGAGGCACTATATCCCCCCCCCCCCCCCCCCCGCCCCTTCCTGCTGGCTATTCCTCTCCCTATGCACCCAAGCATCCTTCTGGCTTTTGTCGTCACCATTTCTACCTTTTTAGCCACCTTAAGAATCATTGGAAATGATCACACCCCAGGTCCTGCTGCTTTGTGGACAGAAGTACTTCACCCCTTTTACTCTACCCTTGGATTTTTGCAGGCCAGATGCTTGATCCTGCATTCTTTGGTGTTCAATATCAGCTGTCAAATTCTTCACCATTCTTCAAGCTTAGCTAAATCCTTCCTTATGTTATCTATTTCTTCCTGGGTGTCTACTCTATTTCAGATTTTGGTGTCATCTGCAAAGAGGCAAACCTTACCAGACAGCCCTTTTTCAATATTGTTAACAAAAATGTTAAAGAATCTGACCAAGGACAGATCCCTGTGGCACACCACTGGCAACATCCTTCTCCTCAGAGTGAGTTCCATTTACCTGTACCCTTTGTCGCTTCCCACTCAACCAGTTTCTAAACCGGTCAGTCATTCCTAAAAGGGGCTCTACAGATCAACGAACAGTAAATATATGAGAGTTTATTTTATTAAATTGCTAGCTCTGACTGGGAGCTCTTAAAAGGGGTTTTGTATATTTTTAAAGCAAGGTTATATTCTTTTTGGTGCTTTATTGGAAATTTCCTTGAGCAGAGTGGGCTGTTGAACTCTAGTAACCTCCTCAGCTTTGGGAACTGCTGACACCTAATCAGGAGTTAGTGGACCTGATTACCTGAGAGCTGCTGAGGTCTGCATAAAAGGCTCCAGTGCCCTGCCCTGTTGAGGCTTTCCTAACAGGGGCTCTACAGATCAACCAACAGTAAGGATTTGAGGGTTTATTTTATTAAACTGGGAGCTCTTAAAAGGGGTTTTGTATATTTTTAAAGCAAGGTTACTTTTTGGTGCTTTAGTGGAAATTTCCTTGAGCAGAGTAGATTGTTGAACTCTAGTAACCTCCTCAGCTTTGGGAACTGCTAACACCTAATCAGGTGTTAGTTCCCTCCCTACCCACCCCGGCTCCCACCCACCCCTAGTGAGCAGTCTTGCTTTATAGGGCACCTCCCCATTTAACAAAGCACAGAGAATTGGACCAGCACATTTTGAATATAATTAAAGAGATTTAACTGCTTTTTCTCTGAAAGGACAGCTGGGAAACCAGCTGGTACTTGGTAGATCTCTCTCTTTTGCTTTAACAGATACCTAAGCTCCACGAACAGAACAATGGCTGGGAAAAATCATATCGCTGAAGCTGTTGCCCCTGTTACAGCTTCTGCCTCAGGTCCAGACAGAGGTCCTAATGCCAGTTGAAGGACCGGTTCCATGTGCAGGGTGCCTGCATGCTGAAGCTCTGAGGAAACAAGTGGAGGAACTCAGAGAGAAGGTGGCGAGGCTCAGGAGCATTCAAGAAAGTGAGAAGTACATTGATGAGATGTTACTTGCAGCAGCCGAGCTCTCCAGCAGCGGAGAAGATGGGTGCCAACAGAATGTCAATGGTTGGACACAAGTCACCAGGGCATGCAAAATCACCAATCCAACTTCTCCAGCCCTTGAATTGAAGAACCACTATGCAGCCCTGGAAGTGGAGGAGGTGAAAGCATCCCTGGAAAGGGAAGAACCAGAGCTCTAGTACCCCAAAGTTGCAGAATCAGTGACCACAAGGAAACGAAGGGTAGTGGTGGTAGGAGACTCTCTTCTGAGGGGTTCTGAGGCGTCCATCTGCCGACCAGGCTTGAGGTCCAGAGAGGTATGCTGTCTGCCTGGTGCCAAAATCCAAGATGTTATGGAGAGTTTGCCGAGACTCATCAAGCCCACTGACTATTAACCAATGTTGCTAATCCATGTTGGAACAAATGATACTGCCAGGTATACCTCGGAACGTATCAAAAGTGACTTCATGGCTCTGGGACAGAGGGTGAAGTAGTTAGGTGCATAGGTGGTGTTCTCGTCAATCCTCACTGTTGAGGGTAAAGGCCAAGGCAGAGAGGCTCGCATCCTGGAGATGAACACATGGCTGCATGGATAGTGTCATCGAGAGCATTTTGGTTTCCTAGACCATGGGATGCTGTTCCAAGGGTTGCAGAGAAGAGATGGCATCCATCTGTCCAAGAAAGGTCAACACGTCTTCGGTAGTAGACTGGCTAATCTACTGAAGAGGGCTTTAAACTAGATTCGTTGGGGATGGGTGAAGAAAGCCTCCAGGTAGGTGAAAGCCCTCAGGTAGGTGATACCCATTTCCATAAAGGTATTTAATGTAACAGGGGTAACATATGGATAGCAGTGTGTATAAATGCCCGTAGCATGGGAAATAAGATCCCTGATGTTGAAGCTTTGGTGGGAGTGGCTGACTTGGATTTAGTGACAGTTACAGAAACATGGTTCACAGAAAACCATGATTGGGATGTAACTATACCTGGGTATACTTTATTCAAAAAGGATAGGGTAGGAAGAAGGGGAGGAGGAGTGGCCCTATATGTAAAAACTACTATTAAAGCTTTGGAATTACAGAGCTTAAAAGGGAGAGAGGAGGCATTGTGGGTTAAACTAGAAAAGAGGGAAAAGAGAAATCAATTTGCATTGGTGTGATATACAGACCTCCCTCACAAGAGGAAGAGGTGGACAGAGTTAATTGAAGGCATACCCAGCATTGCTAGGAAAGGGGAAGTGCTACTAAGAACATAAGAACATAAGATATGCCATACTGGGTCAGACCAAGGTCCATCAAGCCCAGTATTCTGTTTCCAACAGTGGCCAATCTAGGTCATATGTACCTAGCAGTTTCCCCAAGAGACACAAGTTCCACAATGCTTGTACTGGGTCAAGCATTGATATCTTCGGTCACTTCTTAATAATGGTTGATGGACCTTTCCTCCAGGAACTTGTCCAAACCTTTTTTAAACCCAGCTACACTAACAGCCTTTACTACATCCTCCGGTAACAAATTCCAGAGTTTGATTACACGTTGAGTGAAAAAATATTTTCTTTTATTAGTCTTAAATAGTTTACCCTGTAGCTTCATTGAATGTCCCCTAGTCTTTCTATATTCTGATAAGGTAAACAATCGATCTACGTTTACCCGTTCCACTCCGTTCATTAATTTATAGACTTCTATCATATCTCCCCTCAGCCGTCTCTTTTCCAGGTTAAAGAGCCCTAACCTTTTTAGCCTTTCTTCATAGGAGTATCCTTCCATCCCCTTTACCATTTTGGTGGCTCTTCTCTGTACCTTTTCTAAAATTGCTATATCCTTTTTAAGATATGGCGACCAGAATTGCACACAATATTCAAGGTGCGGTCTCACCATGGAACGATATAGAGGCATTATAATATCTTTTGTTTTATTTTCCATTCCTTTCCTTATCATACCTAGCATTCTATTTGCTCTCTTGGCCGCCGCTGCACACTGGGCCGAGGGTTTTAACATGGTATCCACAATGACACCTAAATCTTTTTCCTGGGTGGTGGTTCCTAATGTGGAACCTTGCATCGTGTAACCATAGTTTGGGTTGTTCTTCCCTAGGTGCATAACCTTGCACTTGTCCACATTAAATTTCATCTGCCATTTTGATGCCCAGTCTTCCAATTTATCAAGATCCTCTTGCAATTTTTCACAATCCTCTTGGGTTTTAACAACTTTAAATAGTTTTTGTGTCATCTGCAAATTTGATAACCTCACTCATTATTCCACTTTCCAGGTCATTTATGAATGTCAGAAAGCAGCGGACCCAGCACAGATCCCTGGGGTACACCACTATTCACCTTTCTCCATTGGGAAAATTGGCCATTTAGCCCCACCCTCTGCTTTCTATCTTTTAACCAGTTCCTGATCCACAATAGTACATTGCCTCCTATCCCATGACTCTTTAGTTTTGCCAAACGTCTCTGATGAGGGACCTTGTCAAAGGCTTTCTGAAAGTCCAGATACACAATATCAACCGACTCATCTTTGTCCACCTGTTTATTCACTCCTTCAAAAAAACATAACAGATTAGTAAGACAAGATCTTCCTTGTCTAAAGCCATGTTGGCTGTCTCCCATTAGGTTGTGACTATCTACATGCTGAGTAATTTTATTCTTTATGATGGTTTCTACCATTTTTCCCGGTACTGACGTCAGGCTCACCGGTCTGTAGTTTCCCGGATCACCCCTGGAACCCTTTTTAAAAATTGGTGTTACATTGGCGATCCTCCAATCTTCAGGTATTAGAGATGATTTTAATGATAGTTCAGATTACTGATAGCAGTTCTGCAATCTCATATTTCAGTTCTTTCAACACCCTTGGATGTATACCATCCGGCCCAGGTGATTTGCTACTCTTCAGTTTATCTAATAGTTGTAAGACATCTTCCCGATGTATCGATATTTCCTCCAATTCTTCCGCACCTTTAAATACCACTTCAGTCATGGGTAACATCCCTACATCTTCCTCAGTAAAGACCGAAGCAAAGAATTCATTCAGTCTCTCCGCTATCGCCTTGTCGCCTCTTAGTGCTCCTTTAACCCCTTTATCATCTAATGGACCAACTGACTCTCTCACAGGTTTTTTTCTACGAATGTACTTGAAAAGGTCTGTATTTCGCGTTTTTGCTTCCGCAGCAAGCTTCTTCTCAAATTCTCTCTTTGCCTGCCTTATCAATGCCTTGCATTTGACTTGCCAGTGCTTCTGCTGTTTCCAGGTTTCGTCGTTTGGCTCTTTTTTCCATTTCCTGAAAGATGCTTTTTTGGCAACAGCCTCTCTGACCTTTAAACCATGCTGGCAGTTTTTTGGACTTCCTTCCACTTTTCTTAAAGCGTGGAATACAGCTGGTCTGGGCTTCCAAGATAGTATTTTTCAACAACACCCAAGCTTGATGTACGTCTTTAACCTTCGCAACTGCTCCTTTCAGTTTTTTCTTAACTGTTTTCCTCATTTTATCATAGTCTCCCTTTCGAAAGTTAAAAGGTAGTACTGTAGATTTCCTTACTATCCCTCCTCCACTAATTAAATCAAAGGCGATCATGCTATGATCACTATTGCCAAGTGGCCCCAACACCCTTATCTCTTGCACTAGATCTGGTGTTCCACTAAGGACTAGGTCTAATATGGCTTCCCCTCTGGTTGGTTCATGAACCAGCTGCTCCAAGAAGCAGTCATTTATTTCATCTAGGAACTTTATCTCCCTAGCATGTCCTGACTTGACACTGACCCAGTCGATACCGGGGTAATTGAAATCACCCATTATTATTACTGCGCTGTAACTTTTGTTACTGATAGGACATTTCAGTATGCCAGATGTTGATTGGCACATTCCTGCTGCAGTATCATCTAGAAGTAAGGAGATCCTGGATTCTCTACAGGGAGAACTATTCAGGCAATTGGTAACAGACCCCACACGTGAAGGGGCATTACTGGACTTGGTGCTTACCAATGGTGAAAGTGTTTCTGATGTTGTAGTGGGAGATCATTTTGCATCCAGTGATCACCAGATGGTGTGGTTCAGTATTAGGACTATGGCTGTTAGAATCCATTCAAAGGTGAGGATCTTAGACTTTAGGAAGACTAACTTTGCCAAGATGGGCCAATACCTCAGGGAGTCGTTAGTGGGATGGGAACAGCTGGGGGATGTAGAAAAACAGTGGGCAAAACTTAAAGGGGATATTTTAAGGGCAACCAACCTTTTTGTTAAAATGGTAAATAAAGGTAAAAGGAAAAGGAGACCGCTGTGGTTTTCGAAAGAAGTAGCTGAAAAAGTGAAGAAAAAGAGGGAGGCCTTCATGAAATACAAGAGATCATAGAGAGAGGAAGACAGGCATCCGTGTTTGGAAAAACTTAGAGAAGCTAGCAAAGTAGTCAGAAAGGCAAAGATTCAAAAGGAGGAGGAAATAGCCAATGCAATAAAATGGGGGATAAGACATTTTTCAGATATATTAGTGAGAAGAGGAAGGGCAAAAGTGGTATTATCAGACTCAAGGGTGCAGGGGAGGAATATGTAGACGCTGATAAGGATAAAACAGAATTGCTTAACAAATTGTTCTGTGTTCACAGATGAAGAACCAGGAGCAGGACCTCAGAAAGCACCCACAAACAGGAACAGAAGCGAGGGACATCTTGAACAATTTTCAGAAGACTGTGTTCGTGAGAAACTAGCTCAACTTAAAGTAGACAAAGCAATGGGACCGGATGGGGTACACCCTAGAATATTGAGGGAACTTGGGGACATTCTAGTCGCTCCACTCACTGACCTTTTCAATGCCTTGTTGGAGTCGGGAGTGGTGCCAAAGGACTGGAGAGAGGCTCAAAAGCGGAAGTAAGGATGTGGTTGAAAACTACAGGCCGGTTAGTTTAACTTTGGTGGTGAGTAAATTATTGGAAACTCTGCTGAAAGAGAAAATAGTGAGGTTTCTGGAGTCCAACAGATTACAGAATCCGAGGCAGCATGGATTCACCAGAGGCAGGTCTTGTCAGACAAATCTGATTGATTCCTTTGACTGGGTGACCATTGAGTTGGACTGAGGGAGAGCCCTAGATGTGGTGTATTTAGATTTCAGTAAAGCCTTTGACACTGTTCCTCACAGGCGACTTATAAACAAACTGAGCACCCTAGGGATGGACCCTATTGTTACTGCTTAGGTTAAAAATTAGTTGGGTGGGAGGCGACAAAGAGTACAAGTAAATGGATCTCACTCTGGGGAGAAGGATGATCTCCAGGAACAAGCAGGAATGAGTCTTCACATGTGGTACGTCGGCGCTGATGGAGCCCACACGGGAATGCTCCCCAGCATCCAATCAGAAGGCTTTTGGGAGCATCCCTCGCGCCTGCGCGGTGGCTTCCCGCCCTTCCTACTGCCTCTCCCCAGTTTTCGTTTTTCCGCAGAGCCGGCAGGACGTACCTCCTGCCCCTGCAGAAACTTTTTCTTTAATTTTCCCTTTTTCTTGTTTCTTGTGGTCGCGGCCTTTTCCCGCCGACACTGGCACCACGGGTGCCTTACTTTTTTCTAAAATTTTTTCTTAAATCCCTTCGAGGGAAATATTTTCCTCGAGTCACGTCTGAGGCCTACCGGGCTTTCCACCATGGAGCCTTCTTCCCCTAAGAAGTGCCCTCAGTGTGGAGTTTTTTCCTACTTAGCCTCCAATGCCTGGTGTCTCTCCTGTGTGGGCCCTGATCCCTTTTCCCCCGGTTCTCCGGGCTTCAGCGTCGGGAGAAGACCTTCCCTTTTTCGAGTGTCCCTCGATGACGTCTTTCCTCCTAAGGTGCAGTCATCGGTTTTCTCTCCTCTCCAGGATCAGGTAACCCAACAACAGTCTGTTAAGACTAGCCAAGCCTTGAGGGGCGAGTCTCATGCGCGGCATGATGACGGCTCCGGCCTTCCCCTCAAGTCCCCCTTGGCACATAAACCCCGGCGGGATTCTTTGGGCTCCAGAGCCTCCACGGGGTTTCGGGCTGTTCCTGGGGTTCACTTCTCACAGAACATTCCCGAGCCATGCTCGAGGGTGGTACCCGCTTTGAGCGGTGCCGACGCATCGGCACCGGCGTTGAGTGTTCCACTCTTCGCCAGGGATCGTCAGCTGGTGTCCTCGGTGCCTTCGGGGCCGATCGATTCGACCAGTCTGGCTTTCCTGCATCCCAGCCATGCGCAGAGGTGGTACCCGCTTCGGGCGGTGCCGATCCCTTGGCGTCGGCGTCGAGTGTTCCACTCTTTGCCGGGGATCGTCATCTGCTGCCCTCTGCTCCTTCGGAGCCGATCGACTCGACCCAGACTGGCCTTCCTGCATCCCAGGACTGTGCGGGGGCGGTACCGGCTTTGAGCGGCTCCGCCTCCCCGGCGTCGGCTTCGGTGTCGCGTACCCCACTCTCCACCAGGGACCGTCAGCTGGCTCCACCTTCGGAGCTGATCGATCTGTCCCGGACGGGCGGTTCGGCACCCCAACCTTGCGCGGGGCTGGGGCCGGCCCCGGATAGTGCCGACCTCCCGGCATCGACGCGGGCGTCGAGTGCTCCACGTGTCACCAGAGTTCGCTCGCGGGAGGCCTCGGGACCTTCGATCGATTCAACCCAAAGAAGCACCGCTGCCCTGATGTTGGCGCCGGGGCTGTGCGTTTCACTCCCCGCCGGGGCTCGTCGGCGGGTTACCTGGGTACCCTCGAGGCCAGTTAGTGCGCCCCGTAAGGGTTTCCCGCTCGGTAACACAGGCGTGGGAAGAACCCCGGCTTCTGGCGGGGTCTATATCCCGACGTCGGCGCCGGTATCGGGTGTTCCCCTCGTCGCCGAGTTTCGGCCTCGGAAGCCCTTGATGCCCACGGCACCGATCGATGCCAACCCGAATCGCTTTCAGGGATGGGCATCGCCAGCGCCGCCGGGGCCCTTTGGGAGGGCGTCGCTGACTTTGCTCGATTCGAGGCCCAGCCTCGAATCGATCTCCAGTCCCGAAGGCACGGTTCCGACACGTTTCGGTACCGACCCCGGTCTCTCCCGACGACACAGTGCAGAGCTTGCCTGCTCTCCGGCTGCCTCGGAACCACTCCAGCCGCCTTCGCTGGCTACTCCCGGGGCAGCCCCGTCCCCGCGGTCGGGGTCGGGGCCGAGGCCGAGTCCTGCGGGTCTATCGGTGACATCGCTCCCTTCGATGCCCAGCTTGGAATCAGCCCCGGGCTCCGACGATGCAGTGCCAACTGCCTCGAATCGGGACTGTCAGTACCCTCCTCTCTTTAGAGGGATTCCCCCGGTGCACCAGCCTGGAGGGTCTCCTGGTGTTCAGGCGGCCCCTTCAACCTCTGCCTCCCCCGGAATAGCTCCTCTGGGAGAGCCGTCTTTTCAGGATTTTCTCCTTGACATGGCAGACTTGCTTGCCATTCCTATCCCGGGCCCTTCGCTAAGTCCAGGCCCTGCGGAACAGGCGGCCATAATGCTTCCTCTACATCCCTCCCTGCGGGATCTTCTGCTCGGGATTTGGCGCTCGCCTTTGCAGGTTCCTGCGCCGCCTACAGCCATGCATGCCCGGTATCGGGTGCCCCCGGGGTTTCGCACGCACCAGCTTCCCCATCATTCCATTGTGGTGGAATCGGCGCTGAGGAAGGTCGGAAGCAAGAAGAAGCATTCTTCTTGCCCTCCGAATCGTGCGTCTAAAGCGCTGGATAACTTTGGGTGGCAAACCTTTCAAACGTCCATGTTGGCTTCCAGGATTATTTCATATATTTTCTATATGAGCCTGGCACTTCGGGAGATCACCGAGAGATTTTCTCTTTTGTCTCCTTTTGTGTCGGCCACTAGGGCCCCTGACTATTCCTTGCTGCTTTATCATTGCAGGAATGTCTCTTGGTTCCTTTCTCGGGCTTCTCTAGACTCTTGAGTCTGTTGGCAGGTCCTCTGCTATTGCCAACGGGGCGCGTCGTACAGCCTGGCTGCAGGCTTCTGACTTGTGCAGCTGGGCACAACATAATCTGGGTAATTCCCCGTGCACTGGGGAAAACCTCTTCAATGGCGAGGCTTTACGTCAGGTGGCTCAGCGCTCCGCTGACCTTTTTAGCGCTGGCCCTACGAAGCCCTCTCCTTCCCCCGGGGGTAGGAAATGTCCTTCCCGACCTTCCTTCCCGAGGAAGAGGAAGTTTCATTCGTCCGCCCACCTGCCAGGTGCGCCCAAGCAAGGGACGTCTCACTCTGGTCGGAAGTTCCAGGGCCCGCGCCAGGATACCCAGGCCAAACAGCTGTAGGCTCCTGTATGCGGCAGTCTGCAATTGACTTCTCTTCCCAGAAGTTTATTTTTTCCAGCTACACTTGGGTTCTTTTCAGTATGGCAAGTGGTTCGGATGCTTGCTCAGGGGTTAAGGGATCCCCCCACCTTCCTCGTTGACAGAGGGGGACCACCTCTATTCCAGGATAGTTTCTGGCTCCACATGGCCACTCTATCCTTCATCTGACTTCCTTAGAGTACGTCCTTCGAACCCCTCTATCCCTGGGTTCCCCTGCTTGAGGGGATCCCCCACCAAATCTTCATTTTCTCCCAGTGTAGTCCTTGCTGCTGCCCTCCAAGTATGGCCTGAGCAATTCCTCGACAGGGCCGGACCATCCCCGCCCTCTTGTCTGTTCTCTCTGTTCCTGCAGGAAAACTCCCTGGTTCTGTTCAGTTGCTGTGCGGGCAGGAGTCCCAGTGTGTCATTAATGCCTCGGCCTGCCGCTTCGGCTATCTGGCGTTCTTACGCCCCCCGCAGGCTCTCGTTCTAGCTTCCCTGGGATGGGGCGACAGGTCTGACTCCTGTCAGTCTCCTTCATCCTCCTCCTGCACTCCGCGTCCTGCAATGTTCAGAGCAGCAGAGGGCTTTGGCCCGTGTCTCCGCAGGTTTTCCATATGATGGAAAAGACTTATATAGTCACTCCATGGCTATATGGATAGTTATACCCTCTTGTCTCCCTTATGGTACGGAGGACAAGTTTTTTTTTCTGCGTGACTGTCAGGGGGACACACCAGAGGCCTAAAGTACTCCTGTTGTGCTCTTCCCAGACTGATTTCTCCTTCACGCAGCCATACTGCTACTCTCGCTGATCTGCCCCTGCTCCACACACCTGTGGATCAGGTGCAGGTCCGAATTAGCAGTATTATACTCACGTGTGCATGTCCCCCCGCATGCATGTTTTAGTACCTGGGTGGGCGTTCCCAGGCCCACCTATGTCTTGATATACATCTATATATGTTATTGGATATATATCTATATTGGTGGGCGCTTTTTGGGTGATGTTCATAGCGCCCTAGGTCTTACCGACTATCTCCCCAATTGTCGGTACTTACGTTTTATTTCTTAAGGGATCCGGCCAGTCCACCTGCCTGTGTTCTTACGGCTCGGTGTCTGGGACCCGTTATGCTTATACTTGCTGCTGTGAAGTCAACAGCTTCGATTTTTGTTAAACGCCTCCTTGCCTGGAGGTTTTCAAATCCAATGTCTTCCTATCCATTGTCAACTAGGGAAGACAGTGTACTTCTCGGTATCCCGGAGTACACTCCTTTTCTTCTCCGGGCTGGGTTCTTCCAAATCGGCCAGTCTTCTGCTTAGCCCTCAGGGTTAAGGACTCTGCTCCTAAGGGAGTTCTCAGTTTGCTCATGAAGCTTCCATTGAAGACCTGCCGCTCTCTCCGGCGCCAGTTGACACCTGCGCCTCCAGCCCTCCCGGACTTGGAACTTGGAACTTCTTCCTCACTGCGGTGAAGTTCCCTTGAAGACTTCGCTACTGCATCTACAGTACCCGTCGCAGCTCTACTTCCTACAATCCAGTAGGTAAGCTCTAGATTGTGCTGGTTTATTAACTACTTAATGATACTTGATGTAATTTTTAAAGACTCTCTCCCCCGTAGTCTTTAGGTTGCTGTGCCTCGGCAACTCTTCTCAACTCCTACCCTCCATCCCTCAGGGGATGCCGGGGATCCAGGTTGGGCGATGCCGCCCTGTCCAGGGCCGCACATTCTGGGATCTCCCCTGGCACCCTCAGCTAGGGAGTCCCCACATGTGAAGACTCATTCCTGCTTGTTCCTGGAGATAGCACAGTTACTTACCTGTAACAGGTGATCTCCGGAACAGCAGGAATTAGTCTTCACAACCCACCCACCTCCCCTAGGAGTTGTATCTCTCTCTCTTTCCTCTTCCTCTTCTTCTCTCTCAGCTATGAAACTCAACTAGGGAGAGGCAGTAGGAAGGGCGGGAAGCCACCGCGCAGGCGCAAGGGATGCTCCAAAAGCCTTCTGATTGGATGCTGGGGAGCATTCCCGTGCGGGCTCTGTCGGCGCCGACGTACCCACATGTGAAGACTAATTCCTGCTGTTCCGGAGATCACCTGTTACAGGTAAGTAACTGTGCTTTACCAGTGGTGTGCCCCAGGGATCTGTCCTTGGTCCGATTCTTTTTAACATCTTTGTTAGTGATATAGCGGAAGAGCTGTCGGGTAAGGTTTGCCTCTTTGCAAATGATACCAAAATCTGCAATAGAATAGACACCCAGGAAGGTGTAGATAACATGAGGAGGGGATCTAGCTAAGCTTGAAGATTGGTCTAGAATTTGGCAGCTGGGATTTAATGTTAAAAAATGTAAGGTCATGCATTTGGGGGGTGCAGCAATCCAAGGGAGCAATATAGTATAGGGGGTGAAGTACTTTTGTCCACTAAAGAAGAGCGGGACCTAGGCGTGGTTGTGTCTGATCTTAAAGTAGCTAAACAGTTAAAAAAGGTGACGGCAAAAGCTAGAAGGATGCTTGGGTGCATACGGAGAGGAATGGCTAACAGAAAAAAGGAGGTGATAATGCCTCTGTATAAGTTTTTGGTGCGACCTCATTTGGAGTATAGTGTGCAATTCTGGAGACCACACCTTCAAAAGGATGTGAACAGGATGGAGTCGGTGCAGAGGGTGGCTACTAAAATTGATTAGTGGTCTTCATTATAAAGCATATGAGGACAGACTGAAGGATCTTAATATGTACACCTTAGAGGAAAGGCGGGATAGAGGTGATATGATTGAGATGTTTAAATGGCATAAATGTTCAGGGAGAGAGCCTCTTTCAATTGAAAGCAAGTTCTGCTACTAGGGGACATCGGATGAGGGTGAAGGGAGATAGATTCAGGAGTGTTATGTGGAAATATTTCTTTATGGAAAAAGTAGTGGATCCGTGAAATAGTCTCCCAGTGGAGGTGGTAGAGATGAGGACAGTAACTGAATTCAAAAAAGCATGGGAGAAACACAGAGAATCTCTAAAGGTAAAAAGGAGACTGTTGTAGTTGTTGATATGGAAGGACAGACCAGATAGGACATGTGGTCTTTTTCTGTCATCCTATTTCTATGTTTCTATTTAGAGTCCAATCTTGGGATGTTCATTTTATTTATAAGTTGCCTGTGCAGAATGGTGTCAGGCTTCTCCAGGAACAAGCAGGAAGTCAGCCCTCACATATGGGTGACGGCGCCAACAGAGCCTGCGTGGAGCATTTCCCCAGCTTTCAAAGAAAGCCTTTGAAAATGCTACCATGCATGGTGGTCCCCTTCCTGCCCAAGGGTGCCATCTTGCTTAGTCTCCTTTTTTCCCGAGGAGCCCAACGGACGCTTGTCCTGTGTTCCTGGAAAAATCCTTTAAAAATTACCTTAAAATTTGATTTTTCCCGGTTTGCGTACCGATTCCTCTTTCCGCCTCGAGCCGGTGCCATCTCTGGCACCAGCCTCGGCTCTCCCTTCTTTTTTTTCATCAAGACTTGCCTCGACTGGCATTCATGCCCTTTTTTGCCTGGGGGTCGTCTACCCTGCCCAGCTGCATCCCACCATGTCTCTCCGTGGCTTCAAAAAATGTCACCGTTAGAGTCAGATTATGTCTCACGGACACCCATGACTGCTGCTTGCACTGCCTCAGTCTGGACCACAACAGTAACACCTGCGACCTGTGTCAAGCCATGACTCTAACCAATAGGAAAAGGTCAGAGCTGCAGGAGATGATGATCCTGTGGTCTGGCTGAGCCTCAAGTCGAGCACCTCTCATGAGGCCCAGGCATATTTGGAGTCCCATGCAGTGGCTCCTCCGTGAAGACGCTGGACCCTGGAAAGAGAGAAAAAAAACCTTGAAGCCAGTTGAAATTCCACTGGGGAAACTCGGTAAGATCCCACGGTGGAACTCAGGGGGCGCTGCTCGGAGTCAAAGATCTCTCGGAAGGAGTCCTCAGCCGGTGGTTACCATGTGAGATTCCCCAAGGCCATTTGTCCGCATTGAGGATGCACTCGCCAGAGTGCCAGCGCCTGGCCCAAGAACCTCCTCGAGCTACGCCAAAGGCTGCAGAGCCTTCTGGCATAGAGGCTAGAATGGCAGCACTGGAGCAGAATATCTCTGCCATTCTGGCCATGCAGCAGACAATGATATGAGGTTTGTCTGCATCATCTGCCCCGACGACCAGGCCCAGACTGCGGTGGCATCCCCGTGTGTTGAGCAACGCCCCAAGCACCACCGGCCTCTGGCAAACCCTTGGCATCGATTGAGGTCCCTGTCCCGATTCTCAGGTGTCTGGTCCTCCCCAGCTAGTTTCCGAGAGTCTGACCAGAAACCAGCCGGGAGACCTCATTTTCTTGGAGCAGACCTTGAGGCACAGGAGCTCTGAGCCTTGGACTCTGTGTCCTCTGGCTCCAACTGGGAGACATCGAGGCTTTGCCCAAGACCTCTTGACACTGAGATGTCCCCTTGGAGCCATCTTCCCCAGAGCCCTTGTGCTATTCTCCATCAGAGGACGTGGCTTTCCATGACTTTGAGACACGGTCCATGCTTTCTGTCTCGACCGAGTCTGAGGAGGACCTGCGCACCAAAGAACTGGAGATCCTCCATTATCACTCTCCGCCAAAGGAGGCTCTGTCAGTGCTGGTGCAACCCATCCTCGAGTGGCTTCTCCTATGGATGTGGGGAAACTCTCTGGCCTCTGTGTCTGTGGTCAGCTGGCACCTTGACGCAATCTATCATGTCAAGAAGAGCCCAGGCTTTCAAGTGTCCCAACTCCCACACAGTTCTATGGTGGTGGAGTCCTTGATGCAGAAGCTAAAGAGCCAGAAGAATTCTTCCATCCCCCCGGGTAGAGAGGCCAGAACACAAGTGCTTCCAGGGATCCATGCTGAGCTGCCGTATACAGGCATATGATCTCTACTTTGGCATGTATCTAAAGGGCCTCATTCAAGAGCTCGCTGGAATCTGCCTCTAGAAAACCACGCAGCCTCGGATCCTGAAATCCATTGGGCTCCAGAAACCTTGCTATCTTCTGTTTTAGCAGCTTTCCATTAATTTACTCACCATAGAGGTCGGTCAAACTAATTGGCCTGTAGTTCTCAACCACATCCTTACTTCTGCTTTTATGTATAGAGACCACATGTGCTGTTCTCACGTGCTCTGGGACCACTCCCAACTTTAAAGAAGCATTGAAAAGGTTAGTCAGTGGAGCTGCCAGAACTTCGTAAGTTCCTTCAACTTTCGGATGTATCACATCTGGCCCCATTGTTTTGTGTACTTCTAGTTTTGCTAGTTCCTCATGAATGCAGCAACAGAAGTGAAGGGGATCTTCAACAATTTTCAGAAGTGTATTTGTGGGTGTTTTCTGAGGCTCTGTTCCTGGTCCTTCATCTCTGAACACAGAAAAAAAACATTTGCTAAGCAATTCTGCTTTATCCTCATCAGCTTCTACATATTCCTCTCCTTCACCCTTGTGCTTGACGATACCACTTTTGCACTTCCTGCTCTCACTAACATACCTGAAAAATGTTTTGTTCCCCCTTCCATTTTACTGCAATAGCTATTTTATCTTTTATTTGTGTGTCTGCTTTCTTGACTATTTTCGTAGATTCTCTAAGTCTTTCCAAATATTGATGTTTCTTTCTCTTTCTGTGATCTCTTGTATTTTATGAAGGCAACCCTCTTACTTCACTTTTACAGCTACTTTTTTTGAAAACCATAGTGGCTGCCTTTTCCTAACAAAAAGGTTTGTTGCCCTTAGACTATCCCCTTTCAGTTTTGCCCATTGTTTTTTTTTCTAACAAGTCCTTGAGGTTCCTCATGCAAACTTCATAAAATAAAGATAAATAACCTCCACAGGGGTGAACAAGTTTAAATAATGTGTAACTATTTCTTCTATATAAGAATGAAAACCTTTTTTACAATGTGGGTGATTTATGCTTTCATAAAAGATTTGACGAAGCAGCATCCAAAAAATATAGCAGCATGAATTATGTAATAAATCACATAATAAATAACAGATCAAAACATGCTGTCTGTACAGCACAATATTCTGTATTCCAGGCTTTGACAAATTCTCATTGAATCTAGGAGCCAGCCCAAAAGCTTAGGAGCCAGCAATGAGACCTTTCTCAACACTGTTCCTAGTGATGTTCAAGTTGGGGGGAGGAAATTCTCTCTGAGATTAGCCATAGCTTTTAGAAACTGATTTTTACTAAGGCTCTTTCCCTGTTTTATGGCTGTGGGCAAAGAGTTTAGTAAATCCCTTAATGTGCCTCCACATATCACTGGCAAAAGCCAGCAGGCTCTCCTTCCCACAAGCATGCTGCCAGCTGTGTGATACTTCACCTATCAAGTGTGTGCCAAAGAAGCGATTGCTTCTCTGCTTCACATCACCATGGTCTGGCTTCCCTCTGGCCTTCACCCAGTCTTTTTACCCCTCTTTCCAGCCTTTACCTGGCTTATTTTATACCTTGCCCTCCTCCCCCCTTCACCTAGTCCAGCGATGGCGAACCTATGGCACGCGTGCCAGCTGTGGCACGCGAAGGCCTTGCAGCTGGCACGCGTGAAGGTCCGCAAAAAAAGAAAAAGCGGGCTCTGGCTGCTGCCGCGGACGCAGCAGCATGCAGTGTCCCGCGGGGCCCCCTCCGCCCGCTAAGCCCCTCTGCAAGGGCTTTCAGATTCGCGAGGGAGACAGCGTCTCCCTCGCGTCTCTGTTAAGCCCGCAGGGGTTAATGGGAAATTTCCCATCAGCCCCTTTAGACGCGAGGGACTGATGGGAAATTTCCCATTAGCCCCTGCGGGCTTAACAGAGACGTCTCCCTCGCGAATCTGAAAGCCCTTGCAGAGGGGCTTAGCGGGCGGAGGGGGCCCCGCGGGACACTGCATGCGTCCGCGGCAGCAGCCAGAGCCCGCTTTTTCTGTTTTTAAATTTGCCGGGGGGGGGGGGTGTTAGGACAGCTAATGGGCTAGGAGGGGGGGGTTAGGACTGCTAATGGGCTAGGTGGGGTGTGGTGAGGACAGCTAAATGGCTGTGGGCTGATGGGGGCATTCTGGAAATGGGGTGATGGGGGGTTAGGACTGCTAATGGGCAGGGGGGGGTTTGGACTGCTAATGGGCTGGGGGGGGATAGGACTGCTCCTGGGGTAGGAGGGGGGGTTAGGACTGGTAATGGGCTATGGGGGGGATAAGACTGCTAATGGGCTGTGGGCTGATGGGGGCTGTCTGGAAATGGGGTGATGGGGGGTTAGGACTGGTAATGGGCTATGGGGGGGGTTAGGACTGGTAATGGGCTAGAGAGGGGGGGGGTTAGGACTGCTAATGGGCTAGGGGGGGTTAGGACTGCTAATGGGCTGGGGGGGGGTTAGGACTGCTAATGGGCTAGGAGGGGGGTTAGGACTGCTAATGGGCTAGGGGGGGGTTAGGACTGCTAATGGGCTGGGGGGGTTAGGACTGCTAATGGGCTAGGAGGGGGGGGTTAGGACTGCTAATGGGCTAGGGGGGTTAGGACTGCTAATGGGCTAGGAGGGGGGGTTAGGACTGCTAATGGGCTAGGGGGGTTAGGACTGCTAATGGGCTGTGGGCTGATGGGGGCTGTCTGGAAATGGGGTGATGGGGGTTAGGACTGGTAATGGGCTATGGGGGGGTTAGGACTGGTAATGGGCTATGGGGGGGTTAGGACTGCTAATGGGCTAGAGAGGGGGGGTTAGGACTGCTAATGGGCTGATGCGGAGGGGTTAGGACTTGAGGTGGGCTGTTGGGTGGTGTTAGGACTGGAAATGGGCTGATGGGGGGTTAACACTGGAGGTGGTCTGATGGGGTTAGGACTGGTAATGGGCTATGGGGGGGTTTAGGACTGATAATGGGCTATGGGGGGCTGGGACAAGAAATGGGCTGATGGGGAGGGGTTAGGACTTGAGGTGGGCTGATGGGGTTAGGACTGGCAATGGGCTATGGGGGGCTGACTGGAAGTGGGGGGTTAGGACTGGTAATGGGTTATAGGGGGGGGCTTAAACTGAAAATGGGGTGATGGGGGGTTAGGACTGGAAGTGGGTTGATGAGGGGGGATAGGACTGGTATTGGGTTGGGGGGCTGCTAGGACTGGAAATGGGCTGATGCAGGGACTAGAAGGGAATGGATGCTGGGTGAGGCTGGAACTAGAAGGGAGCTGGTGTTGGGGGAGGATTAGAATGGGATGGGGCTGGGAGAGTAAAATGGAGAGGGGAAAAATATTTTGTGTGGGAGGGATAAAAAAATCTACAATTGGCCGGGTATTGGGAGAGTAAGTGGGGATTGAGGATGGAGGGGTAAATTTTGAGTAGATGAAATAGGAATGAGGAAAGAGCCAAAGGAGAAAGATTAGTATGTTAAAGCAGATGTAGAGAGAGAATGGAAAAAAAAAACAAGAAGACAGAAGAAAGGACAAATGGACAGCAGATGGAGAGTTAGCAGAAGACACGAAGAAACCAGAAGAAAGTGGCTGGAACAATTGCAACTGAAAAAAAATGCACAAAAGGTAGAAAAATATCTCTTTATTTTGAATTTATTAACTGGAATATGTCAGCTCTGGGAAATGTGCATCATTAATTTTTGCGCTTTGTTTAGTACAAGAGGAAATTAATATATAGTTTTATTTCTACAGTGTTGTTGTATATTCCAAGTTTGGCTTTTGGGGTTCCCAGTTTAATTATTGTCTTCCTGTTTCTAAATTGTGATTCCTTGTTTGGTGATGGTCTGTTCTGCATGTGTAACTGAGCTGAGGTATTCTGTTTATATAATTCCTATTTGACATTGCCACTTGTTCTTTCCCCAGTAGGTCATGTATTGTTGTTCTCTGAGATGTATTGGTTTAATATTTGCAGTGTTGCCTTTTGATAGGTAGAGTATGGTGCTTTGTGAGTCCTGGTAGTGCTGTTAGGATACGGCGGGTTTGCTATGGGTTCTAAATGGGCGTTTGTAGTAGTTCCTAATGTGCCTGGCGGTTGGTACTGGATTATAGTAATGTAGAAACCTTTTAGTCTTTCTTTATCCATATACTCATTAAGAGGCATGTTTACTAAAAGTTAGTGTATGGTAACATTATGCAAATATTTATGCAAATGAAGCACCTTATGCAAATGGGGCTTTAATTGACGTGCTGGCACTTTGAGGAAATTCTTTGGTTTTGTGCGGCAGTTTGGGCACTCGGGCTCAAAAAGGTTAGCCATCACTGACCTAGTCTGTCTTTCATACCAGTCTTCCACCTGGTTTCTCTTTCATAGCTCTCCTGCCAGCCTTCATATGGCCTCTTTCATACCTCCCTCACCTGGTTTCTCTCACAGGTTTCAGAGGCTACCAGCTATTCTTCTTGCCTCATTTGCTAATGCCAAAAAAATGGATTTATTACTTTATCGCAGTTTGAATTTCTGCGAGCTTGAAATGCATGGTGGAGGAAGTTTGAGCTGTTCTCGTGGTTTCATCTCTTGAGAGTTGAAACCATGAAACTAGCCCAAACTTTCTCCATAGTGTGGCTCAAGCTTGCACAGAGCACGATCGTGGTAGAAAAATAGTAAGCAAGCTTTCTTCTGCACCTCCACAAAAGATTTGGGAGTATGAAATCCCGTGAGCTAGATTGCATTTTCTAGGTGCCATGGTGACCTGGTACCTGGGGTTTGCCGTAGACGTTCAATAAATTATAAGAACAAACCAAACACAGATTATGGATTTGGTTAGTTATCTTGGCCGGGGCAGCAAACCATGTTGGTGACAAAGGTAGCTGGAAATTCTATCATGAACAGTTAGGCCATGTACATTTCCTATCCTTTTTACTGTTCCCACTGTATTGAGTTAAGTGCATGTGTGATCATGATGGGCCTTATTTTATAAGCAATATATTTAACCAGCAGAACCATGAGTTGCCCAATCAGATTAGCTCATTCAGACTGGTGAGTGAAGGTTACATGTGTGATCATGTCTTAAAGCTGTACTGACGTATTATTTTACAAGTCTTGAGCCATTAGATCGTCAAACAGGTTATAATTTGTATCTAGTGCTTCAGATGGATGATTAAGAGTGTCAGGTATTTAAATGTTTCTTTAGCGTTTTCCATTGATGTCTGTTAGGCTGATCGGGTCAGTAGAGTAATGCATGCTTATGACACACACTGCTGTGATCATGACCTATTTTCTGTTAGAATGAGCAATTACTTTATAATTATTTCCTTGAAAACAAAAGACTATTTTATTGCCTAAGAAATGAATAATAGTCAGCTGGTTTATCATATTATGCATGCTCATAAAGTACTGGAGCTTGGAGAATTTTAGTAAGAAGAGGTCAGATAGTTTCTTGAACCCTGTTGGAGCACCTCTCCCTTATCCTCTGGGCTTGCCTAAGCCATTAATAGCCAGGCAATAAGGAAACCCACATGATTAGTATAGATGGGATTGCAAGGGCAGCATAAGAGGTTCATTTCTGTCATGTTAATTGCAAAGCTAATCCATTTGGAGATACTACACTGTCAAATTTAAAAGGAATCTTGTTTTTGCACTATTTCTCACAACTGATACAGATAATGTGATAATGAACTCTTGAGATGGGCAACCAGTATATGATGAAAAGGAGGTGGCATATGATTTCTTCTCAAGTTACTATAGCTAAAATATAAAGAATCTAGGTAATCCCACCATTTCAAATAAAATAAAGCAAACACATTGTAAATTGTGAATTTCAGAATGATTTACTAGGAGCAAGTTGTTGCTGAACGGTGAAAACGAAACACAACTGAAATTCTTAATGAGCCCTTATGGCCAGTATGACCCTCTATCAGTATCAGTGATCAAAGATCTTGAAGTGATGTTGGACTCTGCTTTGAATCTGGTAGGCAAGTTGCCCAATCAATGTCACCTTTTTGGCAGTAGCTTTCTCTCTAACTTTAGAGTGGTACTTCTCCACAAAAGTGGTAATAGGGAAGAAGTGACAAACTGTAGGGCAGTAAGCCTTACCACCTCGGCGACGGGAAAAGTAATGGAGGTGCTCCTGAAAGAGCGAATAGTGGACTTCCTTGAAACAAACAGGTTGCATGATCTGAGACAACATGGTTTACCAAAGGGCGATCTTGCCAAACAAATCTGAGTTCTTTGACTGGGTGACCAGAGAACTAAATCAAGGGCATGCGATGAATGTGATCTACCTAGATTTCAGCAAAGTCTTTGATACTGTTCCTCATAGGAGGCTTATATCCCAAGATGGTGAACTGGATCAGAAATTGGTTGATTGACAGACAACAGCGGGTAATGATAAACAGAACCCACTCGGATGAAAGGAAGGTGATTAGCGGTGTGCCCTGGGGTTCAATCTTGGGACCGGTACTGTTCAGTATATTCGTAAGTGATTTGCTGAAGGGCTGTATGGAAAAGTCTGTCTTTTTGCAAATGACATCAAAACTTGCAACAAAGGTGTACTCCCCTCAGGGAGTGGAGAACATGAGGAAAGATCTACAGTACCTTGCTGACCTTGTTCATTTCTACTCCTCAGCTCGCTCCTTGCGGTCTCTGCACCTCAACCGTCTTCATCTCCCCTTGCCTGCCCGCGCTCACCTCCAGTCCACTCGCTCCTCTGCTTTCTTTTTCCTTGGCCCTGCACTATGGAACACTCTCCCCACCTCCATTCGGCTTGAACAGACCTTTACCACATTCAAAACCAAACTCAAAATCCATCTCTTCGCCCTTGCCTTCGACCTCCCTGACCCTTCTGTGTAGCCCATTCCCCCTCTTCTCCCTCTTCTCCTCTCTCCCTTCCTGTCCTATGGCTTGATTCTGCCTGATTTGCTTTCCTGTTTTTATTGTAACTTCCTTTCCTTTCTTTTGCAAATATGATTTCTTTATGTTATTGTATCATTTGAACCGCTCTGATGTTTATTGTAGGGCGGTATATTAAGTTTAATAAACATAAACACATACAAAAGCTGGAAGAATGGTCTAATGCTTGGCAGTTAAGATTTAATGTGAAGAAGTGCAATGTCATGCACTTGGGAAGCAGAAATCCAAGGGAACTGTATGCGATAGGGGGCAAGAGATTGATGTGCATGGACCAGGAGAAAGACCTCGGTGTGACTGATTCTGATGATCTCAAGGTGGCAAAAGCCAGAAGGATGCTGGGTTGCATACAGAGAGGAATTACCAGCAGAAAGGAAGAGGTACTAATGCTACTGTACAAGTCGCTCGTGAGGCCTCACTTGGAGTATTGTGTTCAGTTTTGGAGACCGTATCTCGCAAGGGATATAAAAAGTCTGGAAGCGGCTCAGAGGAAGATGACCAAAATGATTTGGAGCCGGCATCAGTAGACTTATGAGAAGAGACTTGAAGACCTAAATATGTACACTCTGGAGGAGAGGAGGGACAGGGGAGATGTGATTCAGATCTTTAAATACTTAAGAGTATTAATGGACAAACTATCTTCTTCCAAAGACGGGGAAGCTTTAAAACTAGAGGGCATAACATGAAGCTGCAAGGGGGTAAACTGGAAGGCAATGTCAGGAAATACTTTTTCTCTGAAAGGGTGGTAGATGCTTGGAATACCCTCCTGATGGAAGTGGCGGGGGCAAACACAGTGACAGAATCCAAAATGGCATGGGACTGATATCTGAACAAATACGGGTGACCTACACGAAGCAGTGTGTACACCATTAAACAAAAGCATGGGGAGAGGTGACCTGCACGGAGTGGCAAGTGCACCTACTCTTGCCGCCTTGCTGGGCAGACTAGATGGGCCATGCTAGTCTTTATTTGCTGTCATAAACTGCTACTATGTAACTACTGAATTTCAATGTGGTGTACAAAATAAAATATCAGGCAAAACACTGAAGAAATTAGAATAAAAAGCAGCAATACAATAAAACATATAAAAACAAATTAGTTAAACTAATAATCATGTAAAAGAAATCAGCATAGCATGTCAGTAAAGAAGAAAATGTCACAGAACTTCAGGGACTAGCCATGCTTTAACCATTTCCCTAAAACTTAGGAAATTAATCCTCCTCCCTTCTTGCATCTCAACAGGCAACTTGTTCTACAATGTCAGGACTACCAGTGATTGCCCTGATACATGCCAGGGGAACTTTTCTTTCAAATAACAAGGTTTATCATCCAAACTTGCTCTGAACAAGCACCAAGAAATCGGTTCTAGTGTAGACAGCATTATGTACAAGTGTGCGAGTCTCAGAAAGACCCACATTCACAGAGACCATTGCAGTAGTTGAATGGGAAAGGACAAGGGCCTTAACCACAGTTAGAAATGTGTTATGAATCAAAAAAGGATGAAGGCTCTTTTGCCTTCACTGAATCCGAAACAGAAATATTCAGACAAAACTGGATTGGAAATTCCAAGAAGCCAGGAAAAAGTGAAACAAAAATGCATTTCTGCTTGAATTGCACAAAATACAGACACATCAGAGATGCGCATTTCAGCACTTAGGCTTATTCTGATTAATAAATGCAAAATAGAATGTGTTTCTACCCGCTTTTGTAATCAATTTCACTCTGTTCTCTAACTTTTCTGTTTCTTTTCTCTTATTTTTCTTTCCAGGATCAGGTCCTATCCATTTGCCATTTCTTATCTCGTCTGTCTTTTTCACTTTCTCCCCCTACATCCCTTGCTGAGATTGACCTTTCCTTTTTATTCTGTTTCTCTATCTGCTTGTTTTATTGGCAGAGAGGAAACATTGGGTTTGCTCCAGTGGCAACAGCACTCATCAGGAGGAGTAGCCTAATAGAGCAGCAGGTTGAGAACCAAGGAAGTCAGGGTTCAAATCCCACTGTTGCTGCTCATGGTCTTGGGCAAGTCACTTTAACCTTCCATTGACTTGGCTACAGACTTCGATTGTAAGCCCTTCATGGACAAGAATATATATATATATAGTGTATCTTAATGTAACTTGCCTTGAACTCCTGAGAAACGCATGAGCTAAATCCAGTTCAGTTTCCCCCATCCCCCACTACCTCTTCCTACTCTCCTCCCTGCTTTTCAGTACTGCACTGTTCCTCTTTCCGAACCCTACTGCAATCTTCAGTTGCAACCCATGTCGCAAGGGAGCCCTGCAGAGAGTAAAGCAGACCAGCAGCAGCAATGCAAAGGATGAAAGCAAGACTGGGAGGTATCTGACAAGGTGGTGTGAGAGAGAGCATGTGGACAGTCGGGCGAATTGGGAGAGAATGAAGCAGCCTATCATAATAGAAGGGAGCGTTCTAGAAGAAAACAAAATGAACTGGCGAGAACGGTCATAATGGAAAGGGGCAGAATGAAAGCAGGGATGATGTCCCTAAAAGGCAATCTGGCAGCGGGAGAGGCAGAAAAGAGGGAGGAAGCTACAGGGCAAGTCACGTGAGGAGACTAAGGGGGATATAGTGTAAGACGTTAAAGCCAGTTAACAGCAGAGGGGAAGGAGAAAAGATGTGACTGCCTAGCAGGAGACACGAAAAGCATCAGACATTTTATGTGATTTGGGACATGTGAAACACTTACCAGCAGACAAGTAGCAGAAATGTAACTAGTAAATAAGGCTGCTTCAGATGATTGTAGATGCTCCTTAGGGCAGCAGTGTGGGTTGCTGTGGCTTATGGATGGTATATCATTCCAGAACCATAAGAGTTGCCTCAGCAGTGGCAAGCAGCAAACGGGATGAAGCAATTGGAGCAGAACTCAAGGCAGCAGCAGTATGAAACTTGCAGGTTGGCATATGGTAGACACCAAAAGCTGAAAACCTCTGTCTCTTTAATTCTCACCTACAGACAGTAAGACAGCCTACCACCATGCAGACTGCTGTTGTGTTCCCTAGGACTTGACTGAGCTGCTAACTCTGGGTTAGCACCACTCAAATTGAAGGATCAGATAATGAGCTGCAGCTGAAGAACTGAAAATTAGGACCTGACCATAATTTTAGTCCTACATTTTTTTGTACACTTCCCCAAAAATTCTGAGCAGTCTGGAAAAAATCTAGACGTTTGGCAACACTGAGTACATACACCTTATCAGCAGTAGGCTATGGAAGTGAAACATGGACTATAATAAAGAGATTACTGCGAAAAATACAGGCATTTGAAATATGGTTTTTAGAAGAACTTTATTTCAAATGAATGGGTGCTGAAAATGACTGAAGATCCTCTTAAAAGAAAAATGAAATTTGCTGATCAGAGTTTCTGGTGGTTAATCAACCAATCTAGTACTGGAGGACATGATGGGGACAAAAGAGCAAAGAGAGCAGAGAGAAATTTGGGGCACTAATGTTAAGAAAATGGCAGTGGCATCCTAAGGGTCTCTGGTGCCCAGGGACCAATATATGTATGTTTACAACTGCCCCCCTGCCCGTGACAGCCACTCCAATCTAGCCAACAGCTGGAAAGTGCAGCTTGGCAACACACTGGGTCCAGGGCTTCTCTAATGTGCTCTTCCTGCTCCCGGTGGCTCTCCTGTCCATGCAGTTTGCAGCTCATTAGTTTGCTCCACATGGTGCGCCATAGATTTCTACGTAATACTTTGTGGTTCAGCTTATGGTTCAGATGGCTTTGAGTGAGGCAGGAGAGGCTCAGGCTGTGGGGAAGGGTGTGTTAGTGCCTGACTCCATTCTCCTGCTAGATTGGATCAGGCCACAGGATGCAAGGAAAGAACCAAGGAGATGGAAGAGAGGAGCAACATAAGGCACATGTGAACAAGGAGAAGAATTGCTAGGTATTTAAAAGAACCAGGGCTTAGGCTCAGGCTCATAGAGCCTCCACCAAACATTTTGATTATTAAAGTACTAATCACAACTAATCTCCTCAAGAATGAATCTGTTAAAACAAAATTGGATGTCAGGACGTCGAGACCTACATCATTAACAGCAGCAAAGCCTTCCTTTACTGTTAAACCACATTGGAGGCGTAGCCTACTTCAAACCCCTCTGGCACTTCTCGTGGCCCTGCCTGGACAAGTCACTTAACCCTCAATTGCATCAGGTACAAACTTACAAGCCGATGCAGAAATTCCGTGCTAGAGCCCAAAGCTCTACCATAGGGTTTCAAAGTGCAAGTTTATCACTTTTTTAAAATAAAATTATTGTATTCAGCAGGTGGCAAGATGTATTGACTGATGCATTAATACAGATAGACTTGGCTTTCCTGGCCCAAACTACGGTGTTGTCATTGTGATTGAATCTAGTATGGCCCTATGTTGCTCAGAGTATAGGTATGCCCTTGTTTCTCAGTCTTCCACGCCTGCTCCTCCTGCAAGGTGGTTGGTGCTGACAGAGGAGAACATGGGGAGTTTTATGGAGGGCTGAGGATGCCTCAAGCTCTGGCCAGCAGACTTCCTTAGGAACCATAAAGGAACTATGTCTGGCTTTGAGCAGCAGCTGCTAAAACAGCTTATGGGCTGTTTTCTGTCCTTTTTAGCTGCCTAGCAAATCCCTTCTGGGGCTCTGGCCTCCTCTACAAATGACTCCAGCTCTCGGATAGCATTGATACAGCTGCTCAGGGAGCTAAGAGCCCCCATTTCATCTATTTACCTGGGCGCTTCTCTGGAAGCCCAGCCATATCCCTTACAGAGGTTGGCTTGGATGCTGGTGATTTCTTTGCTTCTAAAGGTGAGAGAGAATCCTTCCATAATCACCTTTTTAACCGGGAGGACCTTTCAGTCTTGATTCAGGACACTATAGTGGCCTTTCCAATTGAAGAGCCTGCATCGACATCACTGTCTCAGATTAACCTTATTCTAGAGGATATCTGGCGTCCTGCCTCTTTCTCTTTGTCTGAACCAATGGAATAACTCCTGGTCTCTCAGTGGGAGAAACTGGAGTTGGGCCTTAAGGACCCCAAGGTCCTGTCTTGGTTATATCCTCTAACTCAAGGCAAGCTGGATAAGCTTTTTGGGCTTCTTCGGGTGGATGCCCTTGTCACAGCTGTGACTAAATGCTCAACTATACCTGTAGGGAAAGGAGTGCTGCACTCAAGGAGTCTCGTGACAGGAGGGTAGAAACCCTCCTAAAGAATTCCTTTACAGCCTCCATTTTGAATTCCCAACCAGCCCTATGTGCAATCCTGGCAGCAAGGGTGCTCTTGTGCTGAGTTCAACAGCTGCTGGACAGAGGCTGCCAGACTGGAGTCCAGAGCCAGGTTTGTGACTAATGCTTTATATGACCTGATTGGAGTTTTCTCCAAGTCTGTGGCAGCAGTGATTGTAGCTAGGCATTGACTATGGCTTCACAATTGGTCTCAGATGCAGCTTCCAAGTTGCGACTGAGCAAGCTGTCTTTCGGGGGCAAGTTGCTCTTCAGAGAAGATCTGTTGGCAAAGGATTTGGGAGAGTCTCATCCTCTGATTTCCAGAAGACTGGTCCAAGGATGCTAGATCTGCATCTTGGAGGTGTTCACTTGGGGCTTGGATGTACCCACTGGAAGTCTGAAGCCTAGGTACAGCCTATTCCTCCTGTGGATATAGTGCAAAGGTGTGTGGAGTCTTCTGGTGTTCGATCTGATAGTCACACACAAAAATTCCAAGGCCAGCAATTTTTTCAGCCACTGAAGGGACCTACAAGCAGTGGGCTTGGATGCCTTGCTCCAAGTGTTGCTCCAAAAGGGGGGGGGCTGCTGTGTAATTTTCCTCCATGGCTCTTGGTGAGTAGCCTCCTACGCAGAATTCACTCTCATCCAGGCTTGTTTGTTTTGGTCACCCTGGATTGGCCACGTAAACCCTGGTATGCATATCTAATAGGGTTAATGGGGTCTCCACTCTTGCAGTCACAGGAGAGGGACCATCTTCATTAAGGGCCCCTGGTGATGGAGGACCCCACTCCCTTCTCACTTATGGCCTAGCCCTTGGAAGGCTTAAGATGCCCAAAAGAAAGCTACCAGGGAGTGGTAGTGAATTCTTTGTTTGAAGACCTGTAGGGCCTCAACCTCCTCAGCTTTGTGAGGGTGTGGAGGAATTTTGAATGGTGATGTTCCTCTCAGAGCCTGGCAGCCGAGAAAGCAAATATAGCTGCTTTTTTGGCCTTGCAGGTGAGTTTGGGCCAGGAATTAGCCCTGAACTCCCTTAAGGTTCAGGTAGTGGCCATTGCATATCACCTGGGGGTGTATTCAGGGCTTGTCCTTGGAAGCGCACTCTGTTTCTTGCTCCCTCAGAAGGATTAAGAAGGTTCATCAGCCAGTGCATCCAGTAGTTCCTCAATGGAACCTTTTTGCTGTTGAAGGCATGGAAAGATCACTTGTTTGAGCCCATCCATACGGATATTCTCAACGATTTGATTTATGGTGTTTCTGGTGGCTATTGTATTTTCCAGACTAGTTGCAGGCCTTGTCCTGTCACAAACCCTTTTTCACCAACTTGATGCTTTCAGTTGTCTTGGTGAACAGTGTAGACCTTCCAGCCACAACTGCTTTCTCCTTTTCATCTCAATCAGGTGGTTGTTCTGTCCTTTTTGGAGGAGGAGTTTTGGTCAGATCCCTCTCTGCATCTGGTAGACATAAAGAGGGTGTTACTCAAACCTGGAAGTGACCAATCCCTTTCATTGGTCAGACCATCTTTTTTGTTCGCTTTAGTAATCAGAGAAAAAGGCAGCAGCCAAGCCCTTTACTTCTTGCTGGATTAAAAAGGTTAATGGTTCAGCTTACTTTCTATTTATTTATTTCAGTTTTTTATATACCGCACTGTTTATAATCAGCGCGGTTTACAGATGAACACAAAGACCAGAACAACAGGCTGTTCGGTATTACATATAACAGGAGTATAAACTTGGATAACATGGGAGAACTATATACATAGAATAAATATTCAATTAGTTCTATAGCATGAAAAAACTATTTACATAAAATAGCAGTAGTGCAAGGGTCAGGAGGAGATTGTGGTTAAGTTTGTGGTAAGGCTATTCTTTTGAACTTTATGTAGGGTAAAATTTGATAAATAGGTTAAATTTTAGGGCTCTTCTGAACTGGGTTAGATCGGTTAAAGCACGTATGTCAGGTGGTAGGGAGTTCCAGAGTTTTGGGGCGCAAAACATGAAGGCTCCATTCGCTGTTGATCGGCTGCACCAGAAATAGATTACCTTCTGGTTGGTAAGGAGGTGCCAGAGGGAGTCTGATCATTCTACTAGATCACAGGCCTCCTGGGGGGGAGGCCACCTTGGAGGCTCTGGAAGATTTCTGTAAGGCGGTTTCCTGGTCATCCATCGGAACCTTTTGTGAAGCAGTACAGGTGGCATATGTGAGCTGGAGCTCATAGCACCTTTGGTAAGGTGGTTGTTCTTCCACCCTGGGTCCTGATTGCTTGGGTATGTCCCACTTGCCTGGACTGGTCTAGCAGGATGATAAGGAAGGAAACATTTTACATACCTGATAATTTCCTTTCCTTGAATCTTGTTTAGACCAATACAGGACCTGCCATGGAAGACTTGCTTATAAGTTGGGAAGTTCTGCTGCCTTTGTTGCATTGTTGCAGTGCCTGATGAATAATCAACTGTGATAAGAGCCAAATACTTGTTCTGTTTGTTGATTGGTTCTTAAGGCTAATAGTTGTGTTTGATTGGGGGGGGGGGCAATTTTGGCTTACTGCTTGGGAAGTGCCATTTTAGCTTCTCTCCATGCTGCAGCAGTGGATATACTTTCTGATGACATCATTGAAAGATGCTTAAGTCTGTCTTCACTTGCTGGCAAGGGAGCATAACCCACTTGGCTAGACTGGTCTAGCAGGATTCAACAAAAGAAAATTATCTAGTATGTAAAATTTTTCTATCATAGCTAACAACGTCTGTGATGAGGAAACATTCTTTGAGGTATGCTCTGTCAGTAAAAGTATGTTTGTCAGATAAAACACTTTACCATAAAATGGTGTTGCATGAGTTATAAGAAGGGGAAGTTTGGTGTTAGCTCATGCTTTTTTCAGGCATAGCTCAAAGTGAGTTACATTCATGTACAGTATATCCAAACTATTTTAATGTAGCTGGGAATAGGAAATATTCTCTATATCCCTAATTTGGTTGGTGCATTTACTCCCTGTGTCTTGCACAACACTGACAACTGTCCTACTTTCCATCATAATTTATGCCTAGAAGCACACAGGTTTTATAGCTATGATGATTCTTGTTCTCACTTGGCTCTTCTGGAGTTTCCTGATCTCCTATTTATGTTCTTATTGCTAACTGGGCTCCCTGCGTATGTCACACTGTGGAACTTTCCATTCCAATCCGACTGCATTCTCTGAAAAGAGACTTTCCTAAAATGAAAGAACTTCAGTTCTCTTTGCTTCATATTAGATTGTTTAATCACTTCAGTTAATCATGCAAAAAAAAAAATCTTGTAATGTTGGCGCACATTTATGCTGCTTTGATCTCATTGCATTGTTCTGAATCACTGCAGTGGCAAAGATGCAGTCACCTCATTCCTGAGAAATTAAAAACGGGAAGGAGGTTTGATAATCGCAAGAAGAATGTGGCCATTAGTAAGCAATAGTATGCAACAGGATATGCTGTAATTGATTTTGATGTATAGCATGGATACATTGCTGGTAACTGGGAAAATACAACAAAATGCTATATTGCACCCCTGAAGTATGTTAATGCACTTCTAAAAGTATTAGCAGTAAATTTTGCTTGTATTTGTCATTAGTTAATTTTTGTTTGAATTTTTAAATGTTAATTTACACAGCACCGACGCTCTGGAACCAACTGCCGCCAGAGCTACGTGCTAGCAAAGACCTGACGGACTTTAGAAAAAAACTCAAGACCCACCTATTTCAGATTCAGTACAACTTGATTTAGTCCACGTGGCCCAAACAGTGCCACCCAAAGAACCAAAAATGTATATATGTAAAAATGTGAATATGTAAACAATTACTGTGTTGTGCTTACCTTTCAAATGACCTTGTATATACTACAAATGTTTCTGACCTGATTTGTCAGTTTCCAATATGTAATCCAATCCGCTACTGATTGCTGGAAGTAGCGGTATACAAATGTACGCTAAATAAATAAAAATAAATTTTACTTTGCATTTTATTGATTATTTTCTCTCTTTTTAATTGTGTCATACTTTGATGCTTTGGGAAAATAGATCATAACTCAAAGTAAGCAAGTTTAAATAACAAAATTAATTCACTTTTTTTTTTGAGGGAAGTTCAATAGCTTCCATACATGTTGTAATATGGAGAGTGTTAAAGCTGACTTGCCATTGGTCTGTGCTTTATGACATTTTGACTGTACATTGAAGGAGTTTGGTTGGGACATTGTCACATGACAAAGCAATACCTTTTTTCAGAAATTTAAAAAAATTGTTTTGGGGAAAATATTTGTGAAACAGAGGCCACTTAAAGGGGGTTAGTTACTAAGGTGAGTGTTTTAGCACAGGTCCCATGTTATTCAGTGGGGCCTACTAATATTGCATGGCAAATTAATGCATGTTAACGTTAGCACACTTTAATAACTAGTCAAAGTTTTAACCAGGGTTATTTTACTTTTTTAAAAATCTTGGTTGTGTTTGTGCTTTTTTTTTTATTTTTGGGAGGAGGTAGTCTACTTTTACTTTTTTTTTTTTTTTGGCCCTTTCTTTCCCTTTTATGCACTCCCCCACACCCCCACTCCCTCATTAGCACTGTCTCACCAACTTTTCCCTTCTTCCATTTGCTCTCCTATTGTGGACATTCACCATAATTTTCTTCTCCCTGATCTGGGTCTCATCAGCCACAATGGCTCTCAGACCCACTGGCATCTCTCATTTGGTTGCCCAAATCCTACATATTAGGTGATCTGGTGCCCTGAAAGTTTCCAGTCTTGTTTATTATAGTTTTGTTTTACAAATCTTTTTTTTTTTTTTGCTATTTAGTCAATGCTGACTCCTGGTGACCCAGCTGCCTCTGGGTTTTCTTGGCAATATATCACCAGAAATAGATTGCCAGGCCTTTTCTTCTGAGGCAGTGGAGGGTAAAGTGACTTACCCAAGGTTATAAGGAATGCCAGTGGAAATTGAACCCTTGATCTTCTGGGTACTAGGCAGTTGCTCTAACCACTAGGCTGCTACTCCACTTTTTTTTTATCATATACTGCTCTTTAAAAACAGTGTCATGTTTGTGCTAGTTTGGTGGTTTTGGTACTGGCTTTCAGTATGCATGGAAAAAATAACCAAAACATTTCCACTTTATTTGATATTGCCATCTTTTCTAACCAGAACTGATGAAAATCAGTGTACCTGGAGAAATGGAACATTCATGCACATCTATGCATTGATGTATAACTGAAAAGATCCATTTATGCATAATAGGTATTCACTGGGTCATTCAGGCTCTGCAAACCAGTCCAATTTTCAGGCTAGCCAAAATATGGAAAGTCTCCTCTGACATGACCTGCATCCTTTGCTTTCCCTCCTTCTGTTCCAGTTGCTGTAATATCCTGTGTAGCTTCCACAACAGAGGGATCACTGACTGCAATTTCTATGGCCAGTGCAATAGAAGGAAGCTCAATGGTAGCAGCTGTCCTAACCCCCATAGAGCAGTGCTTTTCATACTTTTATCTCATATGACCCCATTTTAACAATTGAAAAGTCACGTGACCCCCAGTTGATGAAATAAAAACAGCAGGTTTCCAGCCCTTCCCTTCACTCATCTAAAGCAGGAAGGCAAAAGCAGCAGTAGCCAGCACAGGGTCCCTTGTGTCAGTGTGCAGTGTGTGCTTACAGACGCTAGGACTGCTACTTGGCATAGGTCACAGTGAAAAATCCAGAGAGAAGGGGAAATGGCCATGTTTCTGTGACCTATTCCTCTGTTGACCCCATTTGGGATCCCAACTCCAAGTTTGGGAATCACTGTCATAGAGACTCCAAAGACTTAATGCTAGAGGGTAAACTGGCAAAAAGACATGGAAGGAGTCACGAACTCTGATCACTAGATCTGGCTGCAAGAGATCAGAATCTGAGAGAAAACCCTGAAATTTTCCTGTCCTGAAAGGCTTGCAATCTAAGTTTGTATCTGAGACAATGGAAAGTTAATTGACTTGCCCAAGGGCATAAGGAGTGCCATTGGGATCCGAACCCTGGTCTCTTTGGTCACATGATATCCTAGGTCCCTATTTTAGATGTCCCTAGTCCACGAACATGGTGTTTATTTGTTCCACAACAAAGGTGATTCGATTTCAGAAAAACATTTTAAATAAGTTAATTTCATTGAAGAAGCCACTTATGATGTAGCGTTGCATTAGAACAGTATTTTTCATTTACTCAGCAGTACTTTGTTTATATCATGGGATCTATTGTGCATCCCTCGCAAATATAGGGGTGGGTCAACCTTTTGGTCCAAGGGCCAAAATGGGAGTTGACAGTGGATGAAGATGGTGGTCCAGCCTTCTCCCAAATCCAGTCATGGCTCCCAATACAGCTCTCGCCACTGGTGCTGCTGTTGGTGGGTGAAAGTGTTCTCATCTCCCCTCCTGCTGCCTCTTGCTGTCCCCGATGCTGCAGCTCCTTTAAGATTGCTGGTGGAGGCGAAGCTTCACAATGGCAATGGCCTTGCTCTGTCTCATGTCTGCTGGTGCAGTCGGTCTCTTTTTTTCCTCTGCTCTCTGCAGCTTCTGGCACCACTGCTGCCAAATCTACTCAGAACTTTTGCCAAACCTTAGATGAAATAATAGAAAAAAAACACAAGATTGACTAGAAAAACACAAGATGTGACAAAAATACAGATACCGACGACGAACTCACTTCTTTGTCTGATACTTCTTGCACACCCTCAACTTTTCTAGCAGGTTTTGAATCTTTTGATGCCATTATTATTGATTGAAAGACAATTGCGAGTCTTAATTTAAGCTGTGCAGAGGAAACGTGCTTCGTTTGCTCTCAGTGCCTGGCTGACACCCCACCGGCGCCGTTTCCTGCCACGGTGCCTCGGACAGCGCGGTAGAGCTGTGCAGAGGAAACGTGCTTTGTTTGCTCTCTGTGCCTGAGTGCATTTTCCTCCACTGAACGGGAACAGAAGCACAGGCCACAGCAGGGCAGGGAATGTGAAGGCACATGGCTGGCTGCCTCCTTTAGCCTGCCTTGGTTGTGTGCTCGTGTCGTGTGCTCGCTCGTGTGTCACGTGTGAGAGGAGAAGACTCGGAAGTGACATCATGGTGAGTCGCACGTAACTGGACATGAGAGAAATGGCGCGTAGATTGTTGGCGCGGCCGCGGCGCCGCATGGTCTTCAAAATCCAAGATTTCAAATGGAAATCCCCAGACCCCAAGATTAGTTCAAAAAACACAAGATCTCATGAAAAAAGCCAAAGAGTGGTCACCGATGCTCTCCTATGGCCAGCACCCTGGACCACTGCTGCAGAGGAAATGCTGCAGTCCAGCAGTGGACACCCCTTGAAATCTGGAAAGTAAGACTTGCCATACCAAAGATTTAGGAGCAGTAAGTAGTTAATATCTACTTTGTACTTCATTTATAAGCAGAGAGAGAGGCTGAGGAAAATTCCTCTGCCCTGAGAACAAGTACAGTTTTACTATGAAAGAAACAATATGCAGATTTGAAACTGTTCATACAAAAAGTGATGACTTAGATTTACCCAGTAGAAAAAAACTGTTTCAGAAAATGGTGATTTAGAACATGGAATGAAAAAGTGAGTTTTTTCTTTTCTCTCCCTTCCACAATAGTGTCAAGTGCCTGCAGAAGACTGTGAAGGACGCTTACTATATTGTTTGTAGACCATGTGCCAACAAATTGAACCTTTGTGCAAAATGTGGAAAAGCAGAAGAAATTGTTCTTCCGTAAGTAATGATTTAGCAAAGATGCTTATGTTTTTTTTAGTATTAGAAGCACTATTGGTGGGATTTAATTTTTGAAATCCCTCCCCCCTTATATTAAACCTTCAACCCTTAAAATCATAGTTAACTGCTTTTTCACAATAGCTTTTTATACAGAGCTCAAGTGAAATCTTCTGCTGAGTTTAACTCGCTGTTCATTGCAGCCACAGGCTGGCCTAGCTCTGGTGCATGGTGTATCTAGGTACTGGAGGAGACTGGAAATGCATGCAGTGTGCTGCAGAGTCAGCTATTGATAGAAGCCAGATCCTGGTTAAGCTGTTGCCACTGCTTTCTCACATATTTTTTTTCTACCTCAACCTTGAATATAGGGATCGGATTGGGTAATAGCACCTTAAATTTAGGGAGTTTCAGTAGTAGTTTAAAAAAAAATCTTTTGACACAAAAGGGCTGGCTAATGGCCTTTTTCAGCATTTCTTAGTTTAGTTTATTTACCCAGCTTCTATCCCGCTTAATCACTGAAGGTCAAAATGGTTAACAAATAACATATGCCAAGTTACCTCAGGCCAGAGGGCCAGGGGTTCGAATCCCATTAGAGGACAGCAACCTTAGGCCGGAAGGACTGTGGTTTCTAGACGTGCTCCTTGTGACCTTGAGCAAACCACTTAACTCTCCATTGCCTCAGGTTCAAAAACATAGATTGTGAACCTTTCAAGGACAAGGGAACGCACAGTTACTTACCTGTAACAGGTGATCTCAGGGAACAGCAGGAATTAGTCTTCACATGTGGGGTACGTCGGCGCCGACTGAGCCCGCACGGGAATGCTCCCCAGCATCCAATCAGAAAGCCTTTGGGAGCATCCCTCGCGCCTGCGCGGTGGCTTCCTGCCCTTCCTACTGCCTCTCCCCAGTTGAGTTTCATAGCTGAGACAGAAGGAGAGGAAGAGGAAAGGAAATAGAGAGATACAACTCCTAGGGGAGGTGGGAGGGTTGTGAAGACTCATTCTTGTTGTTCCCTGAGATCACCTGTTACAGGTAAGTAACTGTGCTATCTCCAGGAACAAGCAGGAATGAGTCTTCACATGTGGGGACTCCCTAGCTGAGGGTGCCAGGGGAGATCCCATAAAATGCGTATTCCTGGGCAGGACGGCATTTTCCCAACCTGGATCCCCGGCATCCCCTGAGGGATGGGGGGTAGGAGTTGAGAAGAGTTGCAGAGGAACAGCAAAAAACCTAAAGACTACAGGGGAGATGAGTCTTTAGAATGCATGTCAAGTATCATTAAAGCATTTAATGAACTAGGACAATATAAGAGCTTACCTACTGGATTGTAGGAAGTAGAACTGCGACGGAGGTACTGTAGATGCAGTAGCGGAATCATCAAGGGAACTTCACAGCAGTGAGGATAAAGTTCCAAGTCCGGAAGGGCAGGTGACCCAGGTGTCAACTGGTGCAGGAGAAGAACGGCAGGTCTTCAATGGAAAGCTTTATGTGAAAAGCTGAGAACTCTTGTAGGTGCAGAGTCATTAACCATGAGGACTAAAAGTAGAAGACTGACCGATCTGGAGTGAGCCCAGTCCGGAAGGGAAGAGAGGGTATGGAAAAAAAAAACCCTTTTCCCAGGGAAAACGGGAGTGTACGCCGGAATACCGAAGAAGTACACTCTTTCCTAGCTGGTAAGAGATAGGAAGACATTGAGTTGGATACCTCATAGATAGGGAGGTGTATAACAAAAATAGAAGCTGTTGACTTCACAGCAGTAATTTGGAGTATAACCGGTCCCAGTTACTGAGCCGTATGATAATAGGCAAGTGGACTGTCTGGACCCCTTAAAGTAAAAACGTACTTACCGGCAGTTGGGGAGATAGTCGGTAATACACAGGGTGCTATGAACATCTCCCCACATGCGCCTACATATATATATATATATATCTCTCTCTATCTCTCTCTATCTCTACAAGTGTGACATATATATAGCACGTAGATAGATAGATATCTAGATATAGAGGGGCATGGCAAATGCCCACCCAGGTACTAAAACATGTATGCAGAGGACACATACATACATGAGTATAATACTGAGAATCCAGGCCTGCAACTGAGCCACAGAAGAACGTCCACCTGGGGAAGGTGACGTGAAAAGATTCATCCAATGATAGGGGTGAAGCCACCCGAGAGTATAGAGAATCTATTTCTGTGGTGCAGGGACGCAGATCAGTGGGATTAGCAGTATAGTTGCGTGAAGAACAGGGGATAATATCAGTCTGGTAAGAGCACGTCAGGAGTACTTAGGCTTCTGACGTGGCCCCAGGACATTCACGCAGAAAAAAAAAAAAACTTGTCTGCCGTACCACAATGGGAGACAAGAGGGTATAATTATCCATATAGCCATGGGGTGACTATATAAGCTTCTTCTATTATATGGAAGACCCTCAGAGACAAGGTCCAATGCCCTATGGGAAGCCCCTCTGAAGATTGCAGAGAGCAATGTGCAGGAGGAGGATGAGATAAAACTGACAGGGGTCAGACACATCGCTACATCCTAGATAAGGATATGGCTAGCAGAAGAGAACCTGCAGGGAGTGTTAGCACGCAAGATGGTTGAAGGCAGCTTGCATAAGCATTAAAGCACTCACTGGAACTCCTGCACGCACAGCAACCGAACAAAAGAGCAAGGGGGTTCCCCTGTATAAAACAGGGAGAAAATAGACAAAGGGAGCGGAGATCTTCCGGCCCTGTCGGAGGAGTTGTTCAGAACATGCGTTGAAGGATAACAGAAAAAGTCTACACTGGAAGAGAGAGAGAGATGTTTCGGTATGGTACCCACTCAAGCAGGGGAACCCTGGAAGAGAGGGGGTCGGAAGGACGTACTCTAGGGTAAGTCAGTCGAAGGATAGAATGTCCATGTGGGGCCAGAAACTGTCATGGGATAGTGGTGATCTCCCTTTACAATGAAGAAAGGGAGAATACCTTAACCCCTGGACAAAAGCATCCGAACCACTTGTCATACTGAAACGAAACCCCAATGTAGAGCTGGAAGAATAAACTTCTGGTAAGAAGAAGGTAATTGTAGACTGCCGCATACAGGAGCCTATGGCTGCTTGGTATGAGTATCCTGGCAAGAGTCCGGGAACATCAGACCAGGGTGAGATGTCCCTTGCTTGGGTACACCTGGAGGATGGGCAGGAGGATGAAACTTTCTCTTCCTCGGGAAAGAAGGTTTGGTAGGGCATTTCCTACCTCCCGGGGAAAAAGAGGGCCTGGGATGGCTTCCAGCGCTAGGAAAGTCAGCGGAGCACTGAGCAACCTGACGTAAAGCCTTGCTATTGAAAAGGTTTTCTCCAGTACACGGAGAATTACCCAGATTATGTTGTGCCCATTGGCACAAGTCTGAAGCCTGCAGCCAGGCTGTACGACGCGCTCCAATGGCAATAGCAGAGGACCTGCCAACAGACTCAAGAGTCTAGAGAAGCACGAGAAAGGAAGCAAGAGATATTCCTGCAATGGTAAAGAAGCAAGGAATAGTCAGAGGCCTTAGTTTCAGACAAAAACGGAGACAAAAGAGAGAATTTCTCTGTGACCTCCCGAAGTGACAGATTCATATAAAAAATATATGAAATAATTCTAGAAGCCAACATGGACGTTTGGAAGGTTTGACGCCCAAAGGTATCAAGTGCTTTAGATGCACGACCTGGAGGGCAAGAAGAATGCTTCTTCTTGCTACCGACCTTCCTCAGTGCCGATTCCACCACAATGGAATGATGCGGAAGTTGGTGCTTCTGAAACCCCGGAGAGGGGGGCACCTGATACAGAACATGCATGGCTGTAGAAGGCGCAGGAACCTTCAAAGGTGACCGCCAAACCCCCAGAAGAAGATCCTGCAGGGAAGGATGTAAAGGAAGCATTATGGCTGCCTGTTCCACAGGACCTTGACTTAGAGAAGGACCAGGAATAGGAATGGCAAGCAAGTCTGCCATGTCAAGGAGAAAATCCTGAAAAGAAGGCTCTCCCAGAGGAGCTATTCCTGGGGAGGCTGAGGTTGAAGGGGCCTCCTGGACACCAGAAGACCTACCGGACTGGTGCACAAAAGGAATCCTGCTAGACGGAGAAGGATACCGACAATCCCAATTCGAGGCAGTTAGTACTGCATCGTCAGTTCCTGGTATTGATTCCAAGCTAGGCATCGAAAGGATCGATGGCACCGATGGGACCGCAGGAATTGGCATCGGCCCCGACCCCGGCCTCGGGGACGGCAATGCCCTCGGAGCAGACAGCGGAGGTGGCCGAAGCGGTTCCGAGGCAACCGGAGAGCAGTGGTGATTATCCTCAGTACTGCGTCGCCGGAAGGGACAGAGATCGGTTCTGAAACGTGTCGGAACCAAGTCCTCTAGACTGGATATCGATTCGAGGCTGGGCATCGAACCGAGCGAGGTTATCGACGCCCTCCTAGAGGGCCCGGGCGGCGGTGGCGGCGATGCCGATCCTGGAAAGCAAATCGGAATCGCATCAGTCGGTGCCGCCGGCATCGAGGACCGCCGAGGACGACGCTCGCTGAAAAGGGGGACACCCGGCGCCGATGTCGGGAGATAGGCACCGCTAGACGCCGGTACCCCTCCCGAGCCTGGCTTACCAAGAGGAAAACCCTACCGGGGTGTACCGATCGGCCCCGAGGGTACCCAGGTTACCCGACAACGAGCCCCGGTGGGGAGTGAAACGCCCGACTCCGGCGCCGATGCCGGGGCATCGGCGCTACTTGACGCCGGAACCAACTCCGTGGCTGGCCGGGACGAAGGAAAACCAGTCTGGGTCATATCGATTGAAGGCACTGAGGCCCCCCGAGGACAAACCCTAGTGGCGAGCGGAGCACTCGACGCCCGCGTTGATGCCGGGGAATCGGCGCCGTCCGAGGCCGGCACCAGCCCCGCGCATGGCTGGGATGCAGGAAAGCCAGACTGGGTCGAATCGATCGACCCCGAAGGCACCGAGGACACCAGCTGACGATCCCTGGCGAAGAGTGGGGCAGCCGGTGCCGATGCCGGGGAATCGGCACCGCTCGAAGCTGATACCACCCCCTAGCATGGCTCGGGAATGTTCTGTGAGGAGCAAACCCCAGGAACAACCCAAAACCCCGTGGATGCTTTGGAGCCCGAAGACTCCCGCCGGGGTTTATTTGCCAAGGGGGACTTGAGGGGGAGGCCGGAGCCTTCATCATGCCGAGCATGAGACTCACCCCTCAAGACTTGGCTAGTCTTAACAGAATGTTTTTGGGTTACCTGATCCTGGAGAGAAGAGTAAACCGATGACCGCACCTTAGGAGGAAAAACGTCATCGAGGGACACCCGAAAAAGGGAAGGTCTTCTCCCGACACTGAAGCCCGGTGGACCGGGGGAAAAAGGATCAGGGCCCAAACAGGAGAGATACCAGGCATTGGAGTCTAAAGAAAAAACTAAGTCCCCACAGTGAGGGCACTTTTTAGGGGAAGAAGGCTCCATGCTGGAAAGGCCCGGTAGGCCTCAGAAGGGACTCGAGGAAAAAAATGTACCTCGAAGGGAATAAAAGAGAGAATAAGGCACCGGTGGTGCCGGTGTCGGCGGGAAAAAAGCCGCGACCACAAGAAACAAGAAAAAGGGAAAATAAAGAAAAAGGTTTCTGCGGTGACAGGAGGTTACGTCCTGCCGGCTCTGCGGAAAAACAAAAACTGGGGAGAGGCAGTAGGAAGGGCGGGAAGCCACCGCGCAGGCGCGAGGGATGCTCCCAAAGGCTTTCTGATTGGATGCTGGGGAGCATTCCCGTGCGGGCTCCGTTGGCGCCGACATACCCCACATGTGAAGACTCATTCCTGCTTGTTCCTGGAGATATATATATCTCCAGGAACAAGCAGGAATGTAGTCTTCACATATGGGTATCATCGGTACCCAGCGTCCAATTAGAAAGCTTTTGGGAGCATCCCACAGCGCCTGCATGCTGCCTTCCCGCCTTTCCCAACTGCCTCTCTCCAGTTCTTCGTTTTCCGCGGAGCCAGCAGGTCGTGTTCCTGTCACCGCAGAAATGTTTCCTTCTTTTTTGTGGTCGCGTCTGCCTTCCTCGACGCTTTACTGGTACCGCCGGTTTTTCTTTCTTTAAAAAAAAAAAATTCTTAGTACTTTTTTCCCATTTTTTCTAGGTGCACACACCATTTTGGGCCTTAGGCCCAAGAAGTTTTCCACAGTGGAAAAACCATCTTCGGGTTTTAAAAAGTGCATCAAGTGTGGTGGTACCATCTCCGTCATCGACACCCATGATTGGTGTCTGAAATGTTTAGGTCCTGACCATTCCATCTTGGAATGTATGGCCTGTGCCATGATGTCCAAGAGAGGTCGACAGAACCGAGCTGCCAAGCTCAGTACCCTGTTTCCCTCTGATGCAGCTTCGGTGGCATCGACGTCTTCCAGGGCTTCGTCTTCCTCCCGTGGATCTCAGGTAACTAAACATAAGTCTAGCCAGCCCTCAAAGGGTAGATCTCCTTCTAAGCATCGAGATGCCTCTGGCGTTGCCCTTGAGGATTCTGCACCGGCAAAATTGCCCCGGCGGGAGGTTTCGGCTTCCAATGCATTATTGGGGCTCCAGGACGTTCTCGAGGCCTCGATCTCAGCAGAACTACTGGTGCAATGCTCTGGGGTACCGGCGGTCTTCTCTGGTACCAAAATCCAGGCATCGGCAGTGTCGATAGACCAGAGGGTCCTGGCTATTGAACGCAGTCTGGTGGCTCTCCTTGCAGCATTGACACCCTCAGAGCTGCGTCATACAGTTCAACTGGTTCCGGCACCGGTAACAGTACCGGTACTGACAGCATCGACATCGGCATCCACATTGCTGGTACCCAGTCATGCGATGCCTTCCGGTACCGTTTCACCAGTACCGATTCCCCTCGGTACCGACTTCGGTTGGTACGGGTATCGGGCTCTTCAAGAGCATCCCGACAGAAGGTACTTCGAGTCCTCAGAGGAATCTGAAGATTCTGACAGTTCTGTCGATGCGGGAATACTTCTCCCGGAGGAGCCTTCCTCCCCTAAACGCAGGATGTCTCCTCTAGAGGACATTTCCTTTCAGGATTTCATCAGGGAGGTGGCTCGGGGTCTGTCCATTACTGTGGCCCCTGAAACAGAGCCCAGAGCAAAGGAGTTGGAAATTTTACAATATCCTAAAACTCCTAAGGAGGCAGCTACCTTGCCCATCCATGAGATCTTGCATGATCTCATGTTAAGAATGTGGGAGACACCTCTTACCACCTCTCCTCACTCTCGTAGACTGGATACTCTGTATTGAGTCCCTCCTTGTCCTGGTTTCCAGAAAACTCAGCTTCCTCACCACTCTATTGTAGTGGAATCAGCTATGAGAAAGATCAAGAGTGCAAAGAGGCATGCCTCTAATCCTCCAGGACGTGAGTGCAGAACTTTGGATGCTTTTGTACGTTGTCTTCCAAGCTTCCATGCTTTCTGCCAGGATCAGTTCCTATAGTCTATATATGGGAATGTTCCTGAAGGAAGTCACAGGTGATTTAGAGGCTTTGAGTCCTCTTCCTGAGGATAGAAGGCAGGATTTTCTCACATTGGTCAAACATGCCCAAGATGTTTCTAAATTTGTCAACCATGCAGCTTTTGACTGTTGAGTGCATAAGCAGAACCTCTGACATTGCAATAGGTGCACGTAGAATTGCTTGGCTCCAGTCATCTGATCAGGAGCTCTGGGTACAAGATAAACTGGAAAATATTCCTTGTACTGGTGAGAACCTGTTTGGTAAAGATTGGCAGGAAAAGGCCAGTGAGTTGGATGCTGACAACTCCACCTTGGATAGATTATCCAAGTCCACAGCTGATCCTGCAAGAAAGAAATCTTTCAAGAAACCATTCTTTTCTAAAAAGAAAAGATTTTATTCTGCTTATTCTCAGCAGGGACGTTCTGCAGGTCAGCTTGTCCGGAAAGGTCAGCAACCACCCAAACAAAGAAAAACAAAGACTGCTAAGCCTCAGCCGTCCCAGCAGTCTCAGCCTCCACAAGGCCTTTGACTTTCTGCTAGAGAACTTAGCCGTCCTGGCTCTCATTGGACCAGAGCCTTCCACCATTCCAGGAAGGTTGTGTCACTTTGCCCCCAGATGGGGGCAGATAACAGCAGAGCATTGGACACTCTCCATCATAAAAGAGGGGTACAAGCTTCATTTTTCGAGCATGCCCCCTCCCACAATGTTAAGGCAGTTCAATTCTCCGACCTCTCTCAACCTGTTAGGTCAGGAGGTCACTATGCTTCTTGCCCAAGGGGCAATAGAAGAAGTACCCATCCATCAGCAGGGTACAGGGTTTTACACTCCCTATTTCCTTATCCCAAAGAAAATGGGGATACAGAACTATCTTGGACCTCAGAATTGAACAAATTCCTTGTCAAAGAGAAATTCAAGATGATTTCTCTCGGAACTCTGCTGCCATTTTATTTATTTATTTATTTACGTTCTCTTATATACCGCGCTATTCTGCATCAGTGCGGTTTACATTGAACAAACTGAAATTACATTGAACAGGGTATTATAACTTGGAGATAACTATTTTACAGGGAACATGGGCTATGGAGGGTTAAATGGCTTGCCCAAGACCACAAGGAGCACCTGTGGGACTAGAAACCCCAGTCCTTCCGGCCCAAGGTTGCTGTCCTCTAGTGGGATTTGAACCCCCGACCTTCCGGCCTGAAGTACCTTGCCCCAACCACTAGGCTACTCCTCCACTCCATACCTTCAGAGTCAGGATTGACTTTGTTCTCTAGATCTCAAGGATGCGTACACCCTATGTTCTCATCCATCCAATTCACAGAAGGTTCCTTCAGTTCCTTTTTCAAGGAAAGCACTACCAAAACAGGGTGCTTCCTATTCGCCTGGCCTCAGCACCAAGGGTGTTCACGAAATGCATGGCTGTGGTAGCAGCATTTCTCCGCACTCTAGGGATATTCGTCTTCCCCTACTTAAACGACTGGCTCATTTGAGCCCCAACAGAGTCAGAGGCCAGGACTTCTCTATCCTGCACAATGCGTATTCTTCAGTATTTGGGTCTGGTAATAAACATCCCAAAATCCAGTCTAACTCCCACTCAGTCTTTAGAGTTCATAGGAGCTTTGCTGGATACCAGAAAGGCAAGGGCCTATCTCCCCCATGCCCGTTGCCTTCGCATGGTGCAGCTAGCTTCTCAAGCAGTGCTAAAGCCTCATCTCACTGCCCGAGAAATGCTACAACTACTAGTCCACATGGCATCTACTGTGCATTTGGTTCCCTATGCTCGCCTCCATATGAGGGCAGCCCAGTGGACTTTATCCACTCAATGGACCCAGGCATCAGGATGCCTATCAGACAAAATAGCAAACACAAGTCGCCTTATTTTGTCCCTCCAGTGGTGGAAGTCCACTCAAAACCTGTTGCTGGGGTCCCCTTTTCAACAACCCTTACCCCAGGCAACTCTCACAACAGATGCTCCAGATCTCCTATCTCAGGAGGACGGAATGTTATGGCATCCCAACCCCCAGTCTCTGCATCTCAGGGCTTGGTTGCTGAAGGCCTAGATCTCCATGATCTTAACCTCCCTCGGCAAATAAAGGATATCCTTTATGCTTCCAGGAAGCCTTCCACAAGACGCTCTTATGCTTTCAAGTGGAAAAGGTTTACTATATGGTGTTCGCAGAAGGGTCTTAACCGCATTGCCATACCTCTGGAATCATTACTGGAGTATCTCCTTCATTTATCCAGTGCAGGACTTAAGACTAATTCAGTGAGGGTCCATTTGAGTGCTATTGCAGCTTCCTTCAAGCCCCTAAATGGACAACCTATCTCCTCCCATCCTCTTATAGCAAGATGAGAGGCCTTCTGCTAACTAAGCCTTCCATTAAGCCACCACCTGTGGCATGGGACTTAAATTTGGTTCTTGGTCAGCTCATGAAGCCACCTTTCGAACCCTTAGCTACTACCTCCTTGAAATTCCTTTCTTGGAAGGTTATCTTTCTCATTGCAATCACATCAGCACGTCGCATCAGTGAGTTGCAAGCACTAGTAGCTGATCCACCTTATACAAGGTTACATCATGACAAGGTAGTCCTTAGGACTCATCCATGCTTTATGGCAAAGGTGGTCTCGCCTTTTCATCTAAACCAAGCGGTCTACCTACCTGTGTTCTTTCCAAGGCCTCATGCATCAAATGCAGAAAGGAACCTTCATACTTTGGACTGTAAAAGAGCTTTAGCCTTTTACTTACAAAGAACACAGCAACATAGAAAGTCCTCTCAACTCTTTTTGTTGCTTTTGATCCTTCTCATTTGGGACTTCCAGTCTCCAAGAGAACACTATCTAATTGGATTGCTCAGTGTATTTCCTTCGCCTATGAGAGTAAGAATCTTCCTCTGGAGGGCCATGTCACAGCTCAAAATGTGAGAGCCATGGCAGCTTCAATGGCTCATCTCCACTCTGTGTCTATAGACGACATCTGTCGAGCAGCCACCTGGGCCTCAGTTCATACCTTCACAGCCCATTACTGCTTAGACAAGGACTCCCACCAGGATGCCTTGTTTGGTCAGGCTGTTCTTCAACAACTATTCCATACCTAAACAACTCCTACCCGCCATCCCTGGTTGGATGCCAGAGATCCATGGGTGGAAGTGGAGCCCTGTTCAGGGGCACACAACTTCTGGGGTTTCTCCCTGGCATCTAAAGCTAGGGAGTCCCAATATGTGAAGACTACATTCCTGCTTGTTCCTGGAGATAGCATAGTTACTCACCTGTAACAGGTGATCTCCGGGAACAGCAGGAATTTAGTCTTCACAACCCACCCACCTCCCCTAGGAGTTGTATCTCTATCTCTTTCCCTTTCCCTCCCTCTCTCTCTCTTTGTCTCAGCTTTAAAACTCAACTGGAGAGAGGCAGTTGGGAAAGGCGGGAAGGCAGCATGCAGGCACTGTGGGATGCTCCCAAAAGCTTTCTAATTGGATGCTGGGGAGCGTTCCCGCGCAGGCTCCGTCGGTACCGACGATACCCATATGTGAAGACTCATTCCTGCTATCGTCGGTACCGACGGAGCCTGCGCGGGAACGCTCCCCAGCGTCCAGAAAGAAAGCTTTTGGGAGCATCCCACAGTGCCTGCGCGCTGCCTTCCCGCCTTTCCAAACCGCCTCTCTCCAGTTCTTCTTTTCCGCAGAGCCAGCAGGTCGTGTTCCTGTCACCGCTGAAGTTCTTTATTTTCTTTTATTTCTTTGGTCGCGCGTCTGCCTTCTTCGACGTCGGACCGGTACCGCCGCTCTGTTCTTTCTTTTTAAAAAAACAAACCAAAAACTAACTACCGTTTCCCACTTCTGTGCATTTTTTCCTTTTGGGCCTTAGGCCTAGAAAACTTTTCCTCATGGAAAAGCCCGCTTCCGGGTTTAAAAAGTGCACGAAGTGCAGCGGTACTTTTTCTATCACCGACACCCATGACTGGTGTCTAAAATGTTTGGGTCCTGACCACTCCATCACCGATTGTGAGTCCTGTTCCATGATGTCTAAAAGAGGTCGACAGAATCGAGCGGCCAATCTCAGTACCCTGTTTCCCTCTGATGCAGCTTCGGCGGCATCGACATCTTCCAGGGCTGCTTCTTCCTCCCATGGATCTCAGGTAACCAAACATAAGTCCAGCTGGTCCTCGAAGGGTAGATCTCCCTCTAAGTATCGAGATGCCTCCGGGCTTGCTCTCAAGGATCCCGCACCGGCAAAATTACCCCGGCGGGAAGCTCCGGCTCCCAAAGCTTCATCTATGGGGTTACAGGTTGACATCGATGGCTCGGCCTCGACCGATCACCTGTTGCCATGTTCTGGGGTACTGGTGGTTTCCACTGGTACCGACATCCAGACATTGGTTGCGTTGATGGATCAGAATATTCTGACCATGCAGCGTGCCATTACGGCACTCATACAAGCTGCGACGCCTCCGGTACCGCAACAAATTCCGTTGTCGGTACCGGTTCTGGCACCGATATCGGTTCCGGTGCCGGTAACGATTGCATCGACATCGGCTTCAGTGTCGACTGCAGCGGTACCCTGTTCTGTGATGCCCATTGGTACCGAATCGGTACCGATCACTCCTGATGTCGATACCACTCGGTACGCGTATCGGGCTCTGCAGGAGCATCCAGACAGGCGATACTTCGATTCCTCCGAAGACTCTGATGAATCAGAGGCTTCTGTCGAAGCATCAGTAATCCTTCCTCAGGAGCCCTCTTCTCCAAAAAGAAGAATGTCTCCTCCAGAAGACTTGTCTTTTCAAGACTTCATTAGGGAAGTGGCCAGGGGCCTCTCCATTTCAATGGCCCCTGAATCAGAGCCTAGAGCCAAGAAATTGGATATTTTACAATATCCTAAGGCTCCTAAAGAGGCAGCTACTTTACCAATTCATGAGATCCTTTATGATCACATGTTGGGCATATGGGAGACACCTCTCACTATCTCCCCTCATTCTCGTAGGTTGGACACCATGTACCGTGTTCCTCCTTGTCCTGGCTTTCATAAGACTCAGCTTCCTCACCACTCTATTGTGGTGGAGTCTGCTATGAAGAAGATAAAGAGTGCAAAAAGACACTCATCTAATCCTCCAGGAAGAGAATGCAGAACCTTGGATGCTTTTGGCCGGAGAATTTTCCAGGCCAATATGCTTGTTGCCAGAATCAACTCCTATAGTGTCTATATGGGGATGTTTCCTAAAGGAAGTTACCGATCATCTGCAAACTTTATCTCCTTTTATCTCAGAAGATAAAAGGGAAGAGTTTCTCACCTGGCTTAAACATGCCCAGGATGTTTCCAAATTTTCCAACCGTGCAGCCTTTGACTCTTTTGAGTGTGCCAGCAGAGCCTCGGCTATTGCCATAGGTGCACGCAGAGTTGCTTGGTTACAAGCTTCTGATTTGGAACCCTGGGTCCAGGATGGATTAGGAAATCTTCCTTGTACAGGTGAAAACCTTTTTGGCAAGGATTGGCAAGCAAAGGCCACTCAGATGGATGCTGAGAATTCTGCCTTAGATAGACTTTCCAAGTCTACTTCTGCTCCTGTTAGAAAAAGGTTATTCAAAAAGGCTTTCTTTCCCCAAAAGGGGAAATATTATCCTGTTTATGGTCAGCAGGCATCTTCTGCAGGTCATTTTGCTACAAAGAGACAGCAACAACCGAAACAGGCCAAGCCTAAGGCTGCTAGGACTGCTATGGCCCAACAGCCTCAGCCTCCTCAGGGCCTTTGACTTACAACTAGAGAACTTAGCCTTTCTGGCTCTAGAACATCCAGAGCCTCTCACCATTCCAGGAAGGTTAGCCCACTTTGCTCCCAGATGGGAACAAGTCACGGCAGAGCAATGGGACCCTCTCCATCATAAGGGAGGGGTACAAGCTTCATTTCTTCAACCTTCCTCCTCACACCATGTTGAGACAGTTCAATTCTCCAACATCTCTCCTCGACCTTCTGGGTCAGGAGATTGCTACCCTTCTTGCCCAAAGGGCAATAGAAGAAGTACCCCTTCTTCAACAGGGCTCAGGGTTCTACTCCCCCTACTTTCTTATCCCAAAGAAAACAGGGGGCTACAGACCCATATTAGATCTCAGAGAATTGAACAAGTTTCCATGCAAGGAGAAATTCAAGATTTCTCTCGGTGCTCTCCTTCCATACCTTCAGAGTCAGGATTGGCTTTGTTCTCTAGATCTCAAGGATGCGTACACCCATATCCTCATCCATCCATCCAACACACAGAAGGTTCCTTCGGTTCCTTTATCAAGGAAAGCACTACCAATACAGAGTGCTTCCTTTTGGTCTGGCCTCTGCTCCAAGAGTGTTCACAAAATGCATGGCAGTAGTAGCTGCATTTCTACGCACTCTAGGAATATTTGTATTCCCATATCTGGACGACTGGCTCATCCGAGCTCCGTCCCAGTCAGAGGCCCAGACCTCCCTAGCCTGCACAAGGCGTGTTCTTCAGTATCTGGGACTTGTAATAAACATCCCAAAATCCCATCTCACCCCTACTCAGTCACTAGAGTTCATAGGGGCCTTGCTGGATACCACAACTGCAAGGGCCTATCTTCCCCAGGCCCTTTGCCTACGCTTGGTGCAGTTAGCCTCACAAATTCAGTTAAAGTCCCATTTAACTGCTCGAGAAATGTTACAACTGTTAGGCCACATGGCATCCACCGTGCATGTGGTTCCTTACGCTCGCCTTCACATGAGGGCAGCTCAGTGGACTCTGTCCACCCAATGGACCCAGGCATCAGGCTGCCTGTCAGACAAAATAGCAACCTCCAGTCGCCTCTTCTGGTCTCTCCAGTGGTGGATGTCCACTCAAAATCTGTTGCTGGGGTCCCCCTTTCAACAATCGCTACCCCAAGCAACCCTTACAACAGATGCTTCTCCAAAGTGTTGGGGAGCTCATCTACAAGATCTCTCCACCCAGGGCATCTGGTCTCCACAAGAGACATCTCTACATATCAACCTCTTGGAGCTCAGAGCAATTCTTCTAGCTCTGTCTTCCACACCCTGCTCAGCTACAAGACAGTCCTCATCCACACGGACAACCAAGTAGCCATGTTCTACGTGAACAAGCAGGGCGGGATTGGCTCTCTGTCGCTTTGCAACGAAGCTTTGAATTTGTGGGCCTTCACCAGAGAGCATCAAATTCATCTCGTGGCAGTGTATCTTCCAGGGGTTCAAAACTCTTGGGCAGACAGACTCAGTCGAGTTCTGCTTCCACACGAATGGTCCCTCCATGGGGACCAGATAGCCAGCATCTTCCGGATTTGGGGAACCCCGGACATAGACCTGTTTGCAAGTCCGTGGAATGCCAAACTTCCCCGGTTCTGTTCCAGGATTCCGTGTCAGGGAGTTCAGGCCAGGGATGCCTTCCTCCTTCATTGGGGGCAAGACTTCCTCTATGCCTTTCCACCCATTCCCCTAATTCCCAAGACACTGTTCAAACTTCAGAGAGACAAGGGGTCTATGATCCTCATAGCACCACATTGGCCACGCCAGGTGTGGTACCCTCTACTTCTGCATCTCTCTCAAGCTCCCTCCCTGGACTTGGGATCTGCTCCAGACCTCCTGTCCCAGGAGGAGGGAACGTTGTGGCACCCAAATCCCCAGTCTCTTCATCTCAGAGCCTGGTTGCTGAAGGCCTAGACCTTCAAGATTTGCATCTTTCTCAGCAGATTAAGGATATCCTTCATGCTTCCAGAAAGCCTTCCACTAGACGTTCCTATGCTTTTAAATGGAAAAGGTTTACCATTTGGTGTGCACAGAAGGGTCTTAACACACTTGCAATACCTCTGAATTCTTTACTAGAATTGCTGCATTTATCCCATGCAGGCCTTAAAACGAATTCAGTAAGAGTCCATTTGAGTGCTATTGCAGCATCCCTTAGGCCTCTCAATGGACAGCCTATTTCCTCTCGTCCTCTTATAGCAAGATTCATGAGAGGCCTTCTTTTAACTAAACCTCCCATTAGACCACCTCCAGTGGCATGGGACTTGAATTTGGTTCTTGGCCAGCTTATGAAGCCACCCTTTAAACCCTTAGCCTCTACCTCCTTGAAATTTCTTTCCTGGAAGGTTACTTTTCTCATTGCAGTCACCTCAGCTCGCCGCATCAGTGAGCTGCAAGCCTTGGTGGCTAATCCTCCTTATACAAGGTTCCATCATGACAAGGTAGTCCTCAGGACTAATCCACACTTTATGCCTAAAGTGGTCTCACCTTTTCATCTGAACTAGGAGGTGTATTTACCTGTCTTTTTTCCAGGACATCATGCATCAAGTGCAGAGAGGAATCTCCATACCCTGGATTGTAAGAGAGCGCTCGCTTTTTACTTACAAAAGACACAGCAACATAGAAAGTCCTCTCAACTCTTTGTTGCTTTTGATCCCTCTCATTTGGGACTTCCAGTCTTTAAGAGAACGCTGTCCAATTGGATTGCTCAGTGTATTTCTTTCGCCTACCAGAGTAAGAACCTTTCTCTGGAGGGCCATGTCACAGCTCACAATGTGAGGGCCATGGCAGCCTCTATGGCTCATCTGAACTCTGTGTCCATCGATCAAATCTGTCGAGCGGCCACCTGGGCCTCAGTTCATACCTTCACAGCCCATTACTGCTTGGACAAGGACTCCCGCCAGGATGCCTTGTTTGGTCAGGCTGTTCTCAAACACCTGTTCCATACCTAATCAACTCCTACCCCCCATCCCTGGTTGGATGCCCGAGATCCATGGGGGCAGGTAGAGCCCTTCTCAGGGACTCACAACCTTGGAGATCTCCCTGGCATCTCTAGCTGGGGAGTCCCCCATATGTGAAGACTCATTCCTGCTTGTTCCTGGAGATAGCACAGTTACTTACCTGTAACAGGTGATCTCTGGGAACAGCAGGAATAAGTCTTCACAACCCACCCACCTCCCCTAGGAGTTGTATCTCTCTATCTTTCCTTTCCTCTCTCTCTCTTTGTCTCGGCTTAAAACTCGAACTGGAGCGAGGCGTTTGGAAAGGCGGGAAGGCAGCACGCAGGCGCTGTGGGATGCTCCCAAAAGCTTTCTTTCTGGACGCTGGGGAGCGTTCCCGCGCAGGCTCCGTCGATACCGACGATACCCATATGTGAAGACTTATTCCTGCTGTCCCAGAGATCACCTGTTACAGGTAGGTAACTATGCTATACAGTACCTGAATATACACTGCTGACTTGTAGAAAAGCGATATATAAGCCTAGTTAAATATACAATTTCATGACAACAAACAGTAACACAATGCATAGCATTTATATAGTCATTGAGTCAATGCAAATCAATGCTGACTCCTTGCCACCCAGCAGCTCCCTGGATTTTCTTGGCAAGGTGTGATGAAGTAGATTGCCAGGCCTTTCTTACAAGGCAATGGGGAGTAAAGTGATCTGCCCAAGGCTACAAGGAGATTGCCAGTGGGAATCAAACCCTGGTCTCTTTCAACAGGCAACTGTTCTAACCACTAGGCTGCTACTCCTCAGTAAATAGGTAAGCTTTCAGCTTCTTCCTAACCGCCCACAAATCCTAACTGCACATCCATCATCCAGTAATGAGCCCCATAAACCTGGGGTTCTAACCCAGGTGGACAGATTCTTGAATCTAATCAATGTTGGCGTAACAAGTGTTCTGTGAGCAGGCATGTATAGGTAGATTAGTAGTATACTTAGAGTAATACTTTACGTTTCGGCTGAAAGATTACAAGAGCTTTTGAATACTGTTAATGGTACCTTATACTTTTAATCTCTGGGAACAAGCAGGAAGTCAGTCCTCACGTATAGATGACATCCGCACTGATTGAGCCCTCGCTGTATCCACTCCCCAGCTTTCATATAAATCCTTTGGGAGTTCCACCATGCATGCGTGGTCACCTTTTCCGCCCAAAGGTGCCATTTTACCTTGGTCTTCGTTTTTCCTTGGAGCCCATCGGACATGTAATCTGTGTCCCTGGAAAAGTTGAATTTTTTTTTTTTTTGTCGTGATTTCTCTGCGTTTTCTTGTTTTCTCCAGTCACGTACCATCACCTTCCTGGTTTCCGAATACATTGTCTTGGTGTCGCATTTTTTTTGGTTCCCTCCTTTTCTTTTTTTCTTCTCCTTCAGTGCGTGGGTTTTTCTTGCACCCTCCTGACCAAGTCATTGGAGTTTGATCTCGTGGGTGCTGTTTTCCCCGCTATGTCTTTAATCAGTGGCTTGAAGCAATGTGATCGTTATAACGATACCGTGTCCCACATGGATGGTCATGACTGTTGCTTGTGGTGCCTACCACGACGACGCTTCCTGCCTGCTCTGTCTCCAGATGATGAGCGAGGCCCAGAAGAGTCGTGAAAGGCAGAGGGAGTCGCTGTTTGCTCTAAGACTTCCCATTCGCCTCCAGCGTCTTCCGGGGAATCGGTGCCCTTGGGGATTGTGGATGAGGCCTCGTCCTCACTTGTGGACCATACTCACTCTGAACCCCGATGTCGCGGGGCATTGGACCTGGGATTGGCCACGGACAACCGTCCACAGAAGGATTGGACCCCATCGAAGCCCGATTCTGGAACAAAGAGTAAGTCCCATGGTCACCGACATCGGAACCCTCGAGCTGATGCCGAGGGTGAGGGCTGAGAGCGGCCTTCCAAGCTTCCCCAGCAGGAGGTGGTGCCCAGTGCCTCAGGAGATCGGCAGTGGTCCTCCGAGGCCATCCTCATCGAGGACATCCCCTTGATAGAGCTATCATTGGGCCCTATTCCCTCTGTTCCCATGCTGGTGCCTGCAGAGCCTACTGGCCTAGAGGTCAGGATGGCTGCCCTGGAGCACAGCTTTACTGACATCTTGGCACTGCAGCAGGCCCTGACAACTGTTACCTCTGGTTCCTCAGGGCCGGTGACCAGATCCTCCACCCCAGGGGGATAACCCACAGAGGTTTAACCTGTGCTGGAGTAGTTCCAAACTAGCTCCAGCTCAGGGTCTGATCGCCAGGAGCCTCAGACTCCAGTCACTCCCCCTGCCAAGCATTGGGCCAATGCCCACAGGTATCTGCCATTTCCAAGTGGGAGGCCGATGACAAGTCCCCGGATACTCATTGGCACCAAGACTTTCCCTCGGACCCATCCCCACCACAAGAGCATCGGAGGTCCCCCGCCCGAGGACCTCTCCTTCCCAGGAGTTCATGTGGGATATGACGAAGTCCCTTGGCCTTTGCCACAGAGTCAGTGCACGAGCCTCAGGTGAAGGACCTCGAGATCCTCCAGTATGAGCCCCCCCCCCACCAAAGGAGGCACTCACGGTGCCCATTCATCCCATCCTAAAACAGCTACTCTTCAGGATGTGGGAGACACCAGTTATGGCACCCATAGTGAGAAAGTGGCTCGAGTCCATGTTTTGAGTCCGCAAGAGCCCTGGCTTCCGGAATACACAGCTACCACACAATTCCATGGTACTGGAGTCAACCATGCATCGGATCAAGAGCCAGAAGACGCACTCCTCTGTACTCCCGGGCAGAGAGTCCCGCACCATGGATGCCTATGATAGGGCTACCAGGGCTTGATGCTCATAGCATGTATCTAGGCTTACCAGCTGTACATGGGCATGTACTTGAGAGTCCTGGTGAAGGAGCTTGCCAGCTTCTCAGCTGGGCTGTCTGAACCTCTCCTGTGGTTCCGGACCCTGGTATCGACGGTAGGAGTGCTCCAAATATATAACTTGGGCAGCCTATGACTCCTTTGAGTCCGTGGCTAGAGTGACTGTGGTGGGCATTGGTGTCCGACATCTGGCATGGCTACAGTTCTCAGACATGGAGAAATGGGTTCAGGGCAAATTGGTCAATGTCCCATGCCAGGGAGAGAATCTCTTTGACAAGCCCATGATGGACAAGGCTGCAGAATTGGAGTCAGTTCATGACCAGGACAGACTTTCCAGGAAGACTGCAGACCCTTCCCGATGGAAGCCTTTGGGGAAAATGCCCTTTTCCTTATTGTTCCTCCAGTTTAGTCCTCCACCTCTGGTTTGTGAACCTCCTGCAGCTTGGAGACTGGGCATGTCAAAATCGTGACATCACTGGATGTAGCCTGCTGGTATCTCCCATCAGCCCCAGTGTGTCCAGTCTCCATGCTGCAGGAGGACGTAGTGAGCCTAGGTGCTGGGCTCACTTGATGAACAGATAGGGAACAATTTAGTCAGGGTTTAAGTTTTAAATTTACAATTATCTATTACAATTGACTAATCTTAATTTAATCTTAATTTAAAATTTTGTCTTTAGTTTAATTTAATTCAATTTAATTTTATTTTATTTCTATTGTGTCTGACAGATGTCTCAGAAAAGGCTAATATTCTTTCTTCCTCCCTACCGCGCCCAGAAGGCTCAGATTACAGGATCTCTCCCCCTAGACGGTATGGGGGAGAGCTCTGGGGAACATACACGCTCATACTGAACGTTTCATAGCCGATTCCACTTCTCCACGGGGGCCATCTTGGTTCAGCAGAGAAGCTCTCGCTGCGAACGTCGCGAACGGCAGCGCAGAGCGACGTCGCAGCTTGAAGGGCTGTCATCCCAAACGGTAAGACGCACTTTCTTGCCTTTTCGGAGGTGCAGCAAAGAGGAGCAAGAGAGCGGGCAGCCGGTGAGTCTAAGGCAAGTTTTGGTGCCAAAAACCAGCCGGCAGGCTTCGTGGCCATTTTGTGCACTCTGTTAGCACCGCGTGGCGGCTGAGTGCGGAGGATCGCATTGGGAGGAACGCACATGGCACGGCCCTGAGATGCATTCGTTAATCTTTTGTGTTTTCTTAGTTTAACTACATGCTGAATATTTTGATAAAGTATGCCAGGAGTTTAGGGTGCAAATGCGTTTTCCCTTTGTCCCATTTTCAGATTAATCTTAACAGGGTATCGAGTAAATACAACTTATGCGTCTCTGTACCTGTAGGCCTATATATACGGGTCCCGGGGAAAGTAGCATGCATTTTTACATCTGTCTCAGAGCAGGGGTGATGTAGGCATGTATGGGTCACTGATAGGTGAAGGTATGAAATTTATGCATTAGGTCATAGGCAACAGATTGAGAGAGGTCATTGGGGCTATGACCTGTCCAATGGTTTGCACCACACACTGCATCACCAAATAAAGAGTTTCAGGGTAGAACAGAGTTTGATCACTACTTCTGGACGGATCACAGAGGTGTTTGGCTACCCCTGAGATAGGCACCCTAGTGCCACTTCCAGGCTCAGAAGCCGTACGTGCTATAGTGTGTCTGTGCTTACCTTTATTCCTGCAGGCGCTGAGACCATTTTATAAAAGGTTACTTGAGTGTGTAGTTCGCTGCTTTCCCAGTTCAAATGCCTTGTAAGGCATCTCCCTGTATCTAAAGGGATGTATTTAGTGGAGGTATGCCTTGGGTACATTCTTTCATACTGCATGTTATGCTAATTTGGACAGGAGCTTTAGCAAGCCAGTTACTATCCCAGCTGCAGTGCCGTGAGGCATCCCCTACCAGGGGAGGCTCAATTCTTCCAACTTTAAGAGCCTGCAGAAAATCCTGGCAGAGATAGTGCTAGAGTTACTAAGCTATTGCATCTCTCTTGACAACAATCATAAGATCAGGTATCTTGGAGGAATTGTATGTTGCAAGCTGTGGCGCTAGAGTTACAGGAGGGCCCAAGATCAAGTTAGGTAACTGCGGCGGATTTCAGGCTAGCATTGGGTTAGCAGGACTTTATTCTGCTGGCATAGCTGATCATGTTGGAGTTGAAGAACTTGGGAAGCCGTCCATGGAAGGCCATATATATATATATTTAAAAAAAAAAAAAGATGCATAGGTCTGCTTATGCTATACCTAGTTTGAACTGGTTTCCTTGGGTCTCAGAGGCAGTTTCACAGTTTTTTCATTCCCCAAAATAAAATGAAGGAAAAAAAAAACATTTTGTGGTTTTCCACTAACTTCTTTTGCAGTTGATGTTACTGCAGTCGAAGGTACACGGCATGGACTACAAGAGTAGCTAAGCTCTCCTCTTGTCTTCGTCTTCGGGGGGAGTTTAGGATCTGGTAAGCAAAGCTTCTAGTTCATATGTCCTTGGCCGTGCCTAGCGCTTAGAAGCTGGGGTTTGGCCTACTGTTCTGGACCTTCCTAACAGTGGTAGTGGCTCCTAAGGGGCCACTTACAGCTTCTTTGTCATTTCAGTTTCAGTTAATTAGATTTTATTTTATTTTAGTTCAAGTACTCTAGTGCTCTGTGCCTGAGTCTGTGGAGGTGCACTGTGCTGGGGACCTTGTTACATACCGGGGTGCAGATTGAGGGAGTTCCTGGGGGAGTCCCCCAGCCTTCCCCACCATGCCGGCCAGACCGCAGTGTCTGGTATAGGATGGTATCAAGGGGTGTAAAGCCCGCTTAATCCTTAAGCATTCCTGGTGTTATACAGCTCAAAACTTATTCAGTGCACAATGCCTTGATGCAGGCATGTGGGAAAGGCCTAATCAGATAGGCCATGGTTTGTTGCTGGGCAAATTTCAGAGTGCTGTGGGCCTGATCAGATGATCTAAAAGGCAGTTGGTTGATACTTTGTAACTGTCTTCTGAGAAGGGTCTGATAGAAAGTCAGAGATAGGAATAAAGAGGTGAAAAATGCTGCATATAGGTTTGTAACAGCTACAGCTCTGTGGAAAACGGGGAGTAGCTGCATACAAGACATGTATGTAATTTGAAAGATAGCGGATAGGGAGCAAATTAAATCCTTCCATCTGTCTATAGTCAGTGAGTAATCGGACATGCTCATCTCTTGTCTGTTAGCCCAGATTACGTACCTATTAAATCTGTAATATTGCTTGTAAGGGAAGCTGTACTCCCTTATAGCCATTAGTAGTAGTAGCACAAAAGTAAACTTTATCGGAGAATGTGTCAGTTTGATTGAATCAGGGCAAGGTCCATTTCATATCTTTAAGATACAACACTGCAATGCAATCTAAAAATCCTGAAGATGCGCAGTCCCCGATGTGGTGTGATCTCAGAGGCAGGTGCCTGCCTAAACTGCGAGCAATAGGTGGTCATAGGAGCAGGACCTGCAGGATGAGATGAGGCAGGAGAGTCCCTCCCGGTTGCAAGAGACCCTGGGGGCAGGGGATACCAGGTTACCTTCAACAGCTTCGGCCTCATCAGTCCGCCTCACTGAACAAACGACTGCCCAGCCTGCCCTGGGTCAAGCAATTCCTTCGTTGACGCCCGCTTCCCGAATATCTGAGAGCAGGGATGTCTCTGGAGCAGCCCGAGTAGCTCCCTTGGTGGACGGACACGAGATGTGCGGGATGGGAAACATTTTGCGGAAGTCCCTTTGCGCAAGATACTGAGTCTGTGCAGGAGTGCAAATGGTCCATCCACCGACTGGAGCTGAGAGCGGTCGGGCTATCACTAGAGAAGTTCGAAGCTACGATGAGAGGTCGAGCAGTGCGTGTGTTCTCTGACAACTCCGTGACGGTGGCCTGCTTCCATCGTCAGGGCGGGGTAGGAGGTGTAGCCAGGGAAAACAGACGCAGGGACTCGGTGCTCCTGGGTAGAGCCTCATCTACCAGCGAATTCGGAGGCGCACATCGCAGAAAAGGGGCAATGTGATGGCGGAATTTCTCAAGCAGGGTCCCAGTGGATGCCGGGGAATGGTAGTTGCATCCGGATGGGTGTGCGCAAATAGGTTGCAGATGGGGATCTATGATCATGGATCGCAGGGCGACTTTTCAGGCAGCAAAAATAAAAAGTCTTCAGCAGACGCCGAGAGAGGAGGTCGGAAGGAAGCGACACCCGGATGCAACCCGAGCTTGCGTCAGGTCTACTCTTTCCTCCGTGGACGCCCATAGGACGTGTGGGGCAGCATATCGAAGCACATCACGGAGAAGTGATGTGGATGTTTCCGGACTGTTCAAAACGCCCGTGGTACGCCGATCTCATGACATTACTTGTTGGACATCCCTGGAGGCTAACGACGGAGAATCGGTTGCTACAGCGGCCGCTTCAAATGCCTCCGGTGCATCGGGGTTGTTTTGTTTTTCACTTACAGTGGTGCCATTGCAAGGGCAAGTTTCAAAAAAAAAAAAAGGGTTCTGCTGGAGCGGTCATCACAACTTTAGTTTGAGCAAGGAAAGAGCCTTCATTCCTTACATAGGTGTGCATATGGCATATTTTTTGAAGACAGGTGCTCATGGCGTCAAGCACACGCGGCTACAGTATCCGTGCCTTTGGTGTGACGTTCCCATAAGACGGGTTTGATAAAGATCTGGCAGTCAGTTCGTTGAGCGTTCACTTGGCAGCTCTGGCTTGCTAAAAAAAAAAAAAAAATCCAGGGAGTGGATTTAGGTTTGCTTGTTGATGTGATACGTTGCGTAAAGGGTTAACCTGGCGGTGGTTTCATCATAGAATCACGGTTCCGTCAGGGGATATCAACTTGTTTCTAGGAGCGTTAGCTATGGAACCACTGGAGTTCTGCCTCCAGGTGTCGGTTCAGAGCTTAACCTTCAAGAAAGTGGTGTTGGTAGTCTTCTGGTCGGCAAGGCAAAGTTCGCAATTACAGGCACTATCATGTAGGACAGGGGTGGGCCATTCCGGTCCTGGAGGGCTGCAGACAGTCAGGTTTTCATGATGTCCCTAATGAATATTCATGAGATCTATTTGCATCCACTGCCTTCTATTGTATGGAAATAGGCCATGAATATTCATTAGGGACATCATGAAAACCTGATTGGTCTGCGGCCCTCCAGGACCGGAATTGCCAACCCCTGGTGTAGGAAGTTCGGCCGTTTTGTCCATGGAGGTTTTTTCCGTTCCGCTAAGTCCAATGATTTCTCTTCCAGTTCTCGATTCGACGGTGGGGAATATGTTCTGACTGTGGTTTTGCCACTTGGACATAAGGAGGCTGCTTCCACAGTATTAGAGTTCAGGAACATTTTGCAAGTCGGGAAGTTGATTAGTGTTAGGAGGTTCCTGCAAAGGAGAGGCAGCGGCTAATACGCCCGTTTCCAGATGGATTAAAGAGGCAGTTGCGACAGCATATCTTTGGCAAGGTCGTCCAGCGCCAGTGGGCTTAAGAGCTCACTCTTCTAGGGCGCAAGCAATATCTGGGGCGGTGCACCCTTTGTGTCCACCAGTGGAAATTGGTGGAGTGGCCACTTGGTCTGTTCTTTTTACTTTCAGTAAGGTCTGCCGCCTCGAGGTCTTGGCGGTGAGCGAGGTTTGTTTCTAGTCAGCGGTGTTGCGATCCGGGTGGAAGGGTCCCTCCCAATGATTACTGCTATGATACATCACAGAGGTGGAGGACTAAACTGGAGGAACGATAAGGAAATGGAAATTACACTTACCTGGTAATTGTTGTTCCTTGAACTTCAGTTTAGTCCTCATTTCCGCCCAAGGAGTGATCAGTTCAGAAGTTATTTTCAGAGAGTGAGGGACATCAATTTCGGGGAATGGAGAGAGCCTTTCGGAATCTGGATCGCAGGGAGTATTGGTCACTGACCTGTTCTACTTCCTTTTCTCTTATCCGATTCAAGGGCTGGAACAGGGGGAATAAAGGAATACGAAAATACAAAGAACGTTTAAAAAAAAAAAAAAAAAAGTCCTTCTTGTTAAGGATTGGTGGTTTAGTTTTCACTTCATGTGGTTGTTAAATTATAGCTACTTGTTGATTGATCCTTTGAGTCTGCTTTGTTAATAGTACACTGGGGCTGATGGGAGATACCAGCAGGCTACATCCAGTGATGTCACGATTTTGACTTGCCCAGTCTCCAAGCTGCAGGAGGAGGTTCACAACCCAGAGGTCGAGGACTAAACTGGAGTTCCTCAAGGAACAACAATTACCAGGTAAGTGTAATTTCCATTTACTCGAAGAGGAAGGCTTACAGGACATGCCCCCAATTTTTGGTCTATCCAGTTCTCCCACAGGCCAAGGGACAGAGGTATGGCCCTTGTAAGCCTAAGTTCCCCCAAGCCCCAGACAGCACCCTCGCTGCAGACTGGGGAGGAGGGGGCTTTTGACTCATGGGAATAGCAGCTCTTCCCCTCCCAGGTCCAGAATTGCAACACACAGCAGGACGTCTGGTCATCTTTGCTCACCGGTGGCCCAGCATCACTACCAATGCTTGAGCCTTCCAAGTGGTCAGGGAAGATTACCTCCATTTCGAACAGACACTACCTCCATTCTTCCCCGGGGAACTTCCTAGGACTCCTCTTCACAGAGGGCTTCTGCAGCAGGAACCTCTGGGTCTGCTAGCAGACAAGGCAGTGGAGCCCATACCCCCCCCCCCCCCCTCGCTCAAAGGGTAACAGCGTTCTACTCCCTGGTTCCAAAAAGGGCGGGATGTTTTTGACCCATCTTGGATCTGCGGGACCTCAATTTGTTCATTCTTGGTGAACAAGAAGTTCAAAATGGTTTCCTTTGGAATGTTGCTGGCCTACCTCCAGTGGGAAGATTGGCTATGCTCCTTGGATCTAGGATGCCTATACCCATATCCTGATCCATCTCTTGTTCCAGCAGTACCTTCACTTTGTCATCAGAGGGCAGCACTACCAGTAGCGCATTCTGCCCTTTGGACTGGCGTCTGCCCTCCTGGGTCTTCACAAAGCGCTTGGCAGTGGTAGCCACTCACTTGCGCCTGCAGGGGGGGGGGTGTTCATGTTCCCCTACCTGGACAACTGGCTCATAGAGGATGGCTCCACAGATGAGGTTTGTCAGGCAGGACACTGCACCATCCTTGTCCTGGAACACTTGGGGTTTGTCATCTACCTCAAGTCCCACCTGCAACCTACTCAGTGCCTGGAGTTCACCAGGGCCCTCCTGGAAATGGCTCAGGCCAAGGCCTTTCTTCCCTTAGATTGAGCTCGGCACCTGGCAGCCCTGGCACAGGACCTGCAGGGTTGCACAGCGGCCCCGGCCCACCTGATGATGTGCCTTCTGGGATACATGGCCTCAGCTGTGCATGCCATGCCCAACGCCCGCTTCTGCATGCATCCAGTAAGTGATCCTATCGCTGGTGGCATCCCTCGATTGGTAACAGAAGTCACAGCACCTCCTGGTGTGGATGCCTTTTCAGTCTCCTTCCCCTCAGGCAATCCTGAGGACAGACGTCTCCAAACTTGGTGGGGGAGTCCTTTGCAGCAGTCTATGGACCCAGGGCATCTGATCACCAGTGGAGTGTCTCAATCAGATCAATTTCCTCAACTTAGAGCCATTGCGTATGCTCTGCAAGCATTCCAGCACCACTTATCAAATCAGGTAGTTCAGGTTGAAATGGACAATCAAGTTGGTGATATTTTACCTCAACAAATGGGGGGGGGGGGGGTACAGGGCCATACCTTGATAAGGGTTCTTCCCCCCACCCCTGAGTCCCTGGTACCTCTGAAGGCCAGGGCCTCATCTGAAGCCACGACATCTTGGGGTGGCTCTATGGAACCTGAGTGGCATTGTGATTCTTCGGAGAGGGGGTCTCCCTCTAGGGAACCCAAGAAGACCACCTCCAAGGCGGCATCCCTGGATGAGATCAGACAGACTGGGTGCATCCCAAGCCAGGTCCCGCAGTCCAAGATGCTTGTCCGAGAGATCGGAGAGGGCATGGCCTGCAAAGGTCCCCCGAAAGGACTCTATCTCGGACAGGCCTCGGTTGCCAGACACCATCCTCGTCGAGGATTCCTCTTCAGGGGAACTAGTATCAGGTCAGATTCCTTTGGTACCCACACCTATGGCTGCGGAGCCTTCTGGCCTGGAGTTCAGAATGGCAGCCCTGGATTGCAGTTTGTCTGCCTTCATGGATCAGCAGCGGGTGCTGCTGTCCAGTACGACTGATTCCTCCACCCCAACCACCAGGCCTTCGATGTCAGACATCCCTCAGAGGCTGAGCCGATCCTTGAGACCCTTCGGCCTTGAGTATATCTTCAGCCAGGATCTCGATCCACTTCCCGCTCAACAGGCTGTGATTGTCCCCAGCCAGTGCACTCTGCACCAACCGCAGGCCTTGGAGGGCTGCGGGCTGGGGTCAGTTCCAGGGCCCGCGTACCATCCTTCCATTGAGTCCTTGACGGATTACTCCGAGAGGGAGATGGAGGACAAGGAGTCGCCCGACACCCATCACCATTGCAGCATCCTCTCAGACTCTCCCACTTCAGAGCCCCAGCAGCGGCCTCTGCCAGAGGACCTGGCATGCCTTGACTTTGTCAGGGACTTGTCGAAGGCCCTAGCATTCCCAACTGAATTGGAGGAGGATCCTCTGGTGGAGGTGTTGGAAATCCTCCAGTACGAGACACCTCCGAGGGAATCGCTTACAGTGCCCATCCCTCCCATCATGGAATGGTTAATGCTCTGTATGTGGGAGACTCCGGCATCTGTGCCAGTGGTTAGTAAGCGGCTCGACTCAATGTATCAAGTTCGCTGGAGCCCGAGCTTTCAGAAATCACAGTTGCTGCACAACTCCTTGGTGGTGGAGTCGGCTATGTGTCGACTTAAGAGTCAGACGCACTCCTCAGTGCCTCTCAGTAGGGAGGCATACACTTTGGATGCCCTCTGCAGAAAGTGTTACCAGGGCTCAATGCTCATCAGCTGTATCCAGGCCTACCAACTGTACATGACTATGTACCTGCGAGACTGGTCCTAATGCCACAGATGGAGAGATTTTTGCTTATGGCATGACTCTTGAGCAGGCACGATTGCAATATCAGAGCTATTTCCCCATGGTCATAGCTACCTTGTTGAAAGTGTGGAAATGCTCCACCACAGTGGCTTGTTTCAGGATATGGCGGCTCTTCGAAGACTGGTGCATGGCCTGAGACATTAGTTCTTTCTCCTGCTCAATACCGGAGGGCCTGGACAAAGGGCTGGCTCTGAATTCTGTTAAAGTTCAGGTCATGGCCCTTTCATGCTGTCTTGGGCACATTCACAGTCTGTCCATGGCAGTGCATCCGGATATAGTGTGGTTCCTCAGGGCGGTCAAGCAGGCGCATCTGTCCAGGCTCCAGTTGATCCCACCATGGGACCTGAACCTGGTGTTGGGTGCTTTAATGAGAGTGCTTTTCGAGCTGCTCGCTTTGACTTCCTTGCAGGATCTCACCTTGAAGACCGTCTCTTTGGTGGCAATCTGTCCTACACGTCACATCTCTGAACTTCAGACTCTTTCCTGTAGGGAGCCCTTTCTGGTCCTGACTAAGGAAAAGGTGGTCTTGCAGCCAGTACCATCATTTCTGCCAAAGGTGGTATCACGGTTTCACCTGAGTCAGGTGGTTTCCTTGCTGGTCTTTCCCGAGTGGGATCACTCTGAGGAGGATCATCGGTTACACTTCTTAGATTTGTGCGGAGTGATCTGGAGATATTTGAAGGCAACAGCTTCCCTAAGAAAGTCAGATTGATTGTGCTGTTTGGAGGGCCTTGAAAGGGGGAAGTGGCCTCTAAAGCCTCTGTTACACACTGACTTAAGCAGGCTATTGGTGTGGCTTACATGGTGTGCGGTAGGTTGCCACCATGTGGGCTGAAGGCACAATCTGCATGGGCTCAAGCAACTTTCTGAGCAGAATGCAGTCTGGTGCCTCCAGCTGATATTTGCAGAGTGGCAATGTGGTTGTCGGTCTACACCTTCACTAGGCATTATTGCCTGGATGTTCAGGCAGCTGGAGATGCGAGGTTTGGCGCTTCAGTGCTTCAGACCATCATCGTTGGTCCCTCCCGTGTGTGAGCACTGCTTTGGTACTTTCCATCTGTACCCGGATTGGCCTGGAGGAATGATTAGAAAGGAAAAATTAGACCTTACCTGCTAATTGTCTCTCCTTGAATGGAAAATAAGATAATGCCTCTATATTGTTCCATGGTGAGACCACACCTTGAATATTGTGTGCAATTCTGGTCGCCTTATCTTAAAAAGGATATAGCGTTATTAGAAAAGGTTCAGAGAAGAGCCACCAAGATGGTAAAGGGGATGGAAGGATACTCCTATGAAGAAAGGCTAAAAAGGTTAGGGCTCTTTAACCTGGAAAAGAGACTGCTGAGGGAAGATATGATAGAAGTCTATAAATTAATGAACGGAGTGGAACGGGTAAACGTAAAGCGATTGTTTACGTTATCAGAATATAGAAAGACTAGGGGACATGCAATGAAGCTACAGGGTAAACTATTTAAGACTAATAAAAGAAAATATTTTTTCACTCAACATGTAATCAAACTGGAATTTGTAGGATGTAGTAAAGGCTGTTAGTGTAACTGGGTTTAAAAAAGGTTTGGACAAGTTCCTGGAGGAAAGGTCCATAAACCATTATTAAGAAGGGACCCAGGATATCAATGCTTGACCCAGTACAAGCATTGCGGAACCTGTGTCTTTTGGGGAAACTGCTAGGTACTTATGACCTAGATTGGCACTGTTGGAAACAGGATACTGGGCTTGATGGACCTTGGTCTGACCCAGTAAGGCATATCTTATGTTGAGTGACTCCAGGCCAGTCCAGGGTCCTCCCAATACTCATCTGCCGGTTCTTCAAGTTAATCAGCTTAGCTGAGAAGGGGTACAGGTGGCGCAGCTGAGCAGTATCAGCATCTTGTAGATGTGGTAATAAGTGACGAGTAGGTGTCTGGTTACCAGCGCAGTGCAGGGGCGCAGCCTAAGGTATTGTGGAATGTAATGCAGATAGGCATTGAGTTTCTGTAGTTCCACTTGTTTGGGGGATCTCTGTTTGAGATTATTTAGGTTTACATAGAAGCTGCTTCGTTAAGAAACTGGTACAGTGAGCTGAAGGGGGTGAGCTCTTATGCTGCATTATTGGAAAAGCTTTCATGCTCAGCTGCTGGAGGGTGGTGAATACCCATAGGTACCTGGACTGACCTGGAGTCACTCAAGGAAAGACAATTAGCAGGTAAGGTCTAATTTCTCATTTTTTTTTACATAAATAACTTCATTTATTACAGCTGCAAGGTGCATTCACTGCTGTGCTGTGCTCCCTGAGCAGAAAAGAAATGTACCAGATCCTGTCCTTTGGAAACTGATTATAGAAATAAATGTGGATTTCTTAAATAGTCATTCTACTCAGAGCTGGCCTTTGAAGTGGTTGCTTTTATGGTCTGTTTTTATTGATATGCATGGTTTCACAAAATTAATCTGTCAATGTTGTGCGGTGTATTTCTAACAATTCTGTGGTCTTTTCAGTTATTGACTAGCAGTTACATTCAAACCTACATTTTTACCTTCAACAATTATTTTAATTGCTAAATCTTTTGCTTCTCTGCTGTTGTATATAAAGTATTGCTGAACAAACGTTACGTATGCATGGTCATACACAAATTAGGAAAATAACAGATGCATGAGTTAAAGCTTGGATTAGTGTGTCAAATGGCACTAAATAAATAGAGACAAGATAAATCACCACTGTCTAAAACCATACAAACACATGATCAGCCTACAAATTGTATATATTGTATATTTTGTGGTTGTACATAGTTACCCTGTTAGCCAAGTTGATTATCCTGTTCATATGTAAACACAAAGTACTATTGGAAATGTGTATGTTCACTGTTTATTGTAAACCGCGCTGATGCTGAATAGCGCGGTATAAAAGAGACTTTAAATAAATAAAATAAATAAATAAATAATGCAATGGGTGAAACGTAGGGAAAGAAGCATTGTTCTAAAAGAATGTATAAAGTGATTTAATAATACATATTCCAGTTCATACTGCTAGACCAGTCCAGGCAAGCGGGTTATGCCCCCCTGCCAGCAGATGTTGGACACAGAGAAAAAACATTCCAGAGCTGTGATTGGTTGGACTCTGGGTGACATAGGAGTACCCCTAGAGGACCTAGTCAGTATTTTCTCTGTCTCCAGCAGATGAAGGTGTTAAACAATCTTGTCTCTTACCTGGATGCACTCAGAGCACACAAGAGGTGTTTCTCTGAGTTTCCCAGGTCCCCTCTCTTATAGCTGTATTGCTTTTAAACTATAGTTACAATACAGCAGGGTCTGAGCTCCTGATCCTTAGATCAGTGGAGCCCCCCATTATAATCGGCTCCTAGCCTCTGCCTCAGAGCCTGTGTAGCTGGGGGTGGATCAGTCTATCAAATTTTTTGCCATCCAGTCAGTTATACTTTTTAACAGCATCTTTAGAGCATTTCCCTGCAAGCCTCTGCTTCTCTGCAGCACAGTGAGTACCTGCTTGGGTTCCCTTGCAGCGATTTTCTTACTTCCAGTTTTTTAACCGCACGGGGATCACCGGATCTGTGTCTCTTCAATTTTTGGCAGCACTCCTCTCCTCTCCCCCAGCAATTTTACCACGTTTTTGAGGTTTTTAGAGCTTAGGAAACTTTTTTTATTTTGCAGTTTTTCTGTGCTGGCAGCCATTTTGAATCGGGAGAAATTTCTCCAGTGGTTTTTTTTTTGCGGGAACAGCTCTGGGCAGCCATTTCAAAGCATTTAACATGCTGTGAAGGCACAGGGAGTTTCAAAATCCCTTTTCTTTGAAGTGTCTTTTCCCTAAGCCTACTTTTTTTTTTTTTTACACAAAAATCAAAATTTTAAGCCTCTGCAATGCCTGTTTCTCTGCACAGGTGCATTGTATGTAATAAGAAGCAGAAGGCGTTAATAGATCGCTTGTGTTCCACCTGTATGCTGCATCCATGAGAATCTTCTTCCTCCATATCCACTGCGCTACCAGCTGGGGACATCAGCGCCTTAACTCCTCCCTCCTTAGAGCCCCTACAGCCGGGTCTATCTGCAGAAAGGACTCAGTCAGCTCCCATTTTGCTTCCACAGCCGCTGGAAGCCACAGCAGCTTTGGCTGACAGTGAGTTCCTGACGCTCTTCCGCCAGGCATGGCACCTTGGCGTTCGGAGTCTTTTGGAATACCTCCAGCACCTGCCCCGGTAGCAGACAAAGGTATGGTGGGGTCTCACAAGTGGTCCCATAAGACCTCAGACCTTAAAGCAGTACGTCCTCCCAGGAACGTTGCATGTGGCTTGCGGGACACTACGGATATCCAAGAAGACTTTACATCTTCGGATGGGAGCCCTGATTCATTGGAGAAAGAAGATCGGGAATATTCTCCATCTGATTCTCCGCTAACAGTTCAAGAGGACTCTCAAGATATCAGACTTTTTCAGAAAGAGGAGTTGTCGGCCCTAATCACATAGGTGATAGTCGCTATACCTCGTCGACACACCTGATCCACAGAGTTCCCAAGCTGTGTTGCAGCCAGATCCTATTTTGCAAGGTATTCGTAAACCTTCCAAAGCCTTTACCTTTCCAGCGGAATTGCAGCAAATGATATCTCGGGAATGGGATTCTCCAGATTCTTCTTTCCACACCGCACGCCGTATTGGTCAGTTGTATCCTTGGTCTCCCACTGACCTTGACCGTTGGCTGACATACCCGAAAGTGGATGCTTTGGTGACCGGGGTCACTAAGCATACAACTATTCCGGTTGAGGGCGGAGAGGCACTCCAAGACCAACAGGACCGTAAGGTCGAGAGCCTACTTAAGACAGCTTTTTCGTCCTCCACTCTTTCCCTACAAGCTGCGGTTTGTGGAGGTTTGGCAGCTCGAGCCTCCCTCTGATGGATTCAGCAGCTTACAGACGAACCAGAGTTGGCGCATCTCGAATCAGTCGCTGCATTCCTGGCAGATGCCTTTTATGATCTTCTACGACTGTCAGCTTGTTCCGTGGCGGCAGTGGCTAGAAGATGGCTATGGTTGCGTCAATGGACAGTGGATGTTGCCTCTAAGACCCATCTGTCTAAGTTGCCTTTTAAAGGGAGATTCCCTTTTGGCGAAGATCTTGATAAATTGGTGAAAGATCTTGGAGAGGTGAAGCCACAACGTTTACCTGAGGACAGGCCAAAGACATCCTCTCATCATGGATCTCGATCCCACGTTTTTTGGCGATTTTCTAAATCCCAGGATTCACGAAGATACTGCGCCTTTAAGCCAGGTGCTTCTTCCGCTTCTGCCCATCACTTTGGACAGAGAGCTCAGTCCTTTCGAGGAGCCTGCAATGGAACGGACTCATACTCTGGCCCAGGAAAGTTCCCTGGAGCCTCCCGTTCTTCCCGCAGACGGTCCGCCCACTCGAGATCCTTCCGCCTGTAGGCGGACGGTTGACCCTTTTTTCTCGACAGTGGGCACTCATAACTTCAGATGGGTCCTCGATTATAGTTTCTCACGGCTATTCTCTTGAATGTTGCCGACCCATTCACAATGCCTTCCTGGTCTCTCCAGGACGCTCAGCAGAAAAACGAGTGGCCATTCAAACTACCGTTCAGAGGCTTCTCTCCTTAAAAACCATTTGTCCAGTCTCTCTGTTAGAAAGAGGGCTAGGCCGTTATTCCATCTATTTCGTGGTGCCCAAGAAAGATGGTTCTTTTCATCCAATTTTGGACCTGAAAGGCGTAAATCGCAGCCTTCGAGTACCTTACTTCCAGATGGAGACCCTACAGTCAGTCATTCACTCAGTACACCAGGGAGAGTTTTTCTAGCATCCTTGGATCTCGCGAAAGCATATGTTCATATTCCCATTTGAGAAAATCACCAGCGTTTCCTGCGTATTTCAGTCCTCAGCCAACATTTTCAGTTTTGGGCAATGCCCTTTGGCCTAGCCTCTGCACCTCTAACCTTCTCAAAGGTGATGGTGGTTGTGGCGGCAGCTTTACACAAGCAGGGAATCAGAGTACACCCGTACTTGGACAACTGGCTCATTCGCGCGGATTCCCAGAAGCTCACAAAACTGTTTCCACAGTAGTTGCCTTCCTACAGCAGTTTGTTTGGGTGTTCAACCGCACCAAAGGTTGCCTTCATCCGTCTCAAGAGATCAAATTTCTTGGAGCACGCTTTGATACCTGTCAAGGACGTGTATTCCTGACTCAAGCACGTTTCCTAGAGCTGGCTTCTCAGCTCTGAAGTTTTTTGGCCCAAAGAGCCCCCTGGACATGGAATTACCTCAAAGTCCTGGGAACCATGGCCGCCACCATCGAGCTCGTGCCTTGGGCAAAGGCTCACATGCGCTGCCAACAGGCCGCTCTACTTTCCAGATGGTCCCCAGTGACAGAAGACTACCAGATCCGTCTCCCGTTAGAGCTACAGGCCGACCGCAGTCTACAGTGGTGGCTTGCATCTCACAATCTCCTCAAGGGAGTACCGTTGGAAAACCCATGCTGGATATTCCTGGCAACCGACGCCAGTCTGTCCAGATGAGGAGCACACTCACACTCACTCAGTGCAAGGAACTTGTACGATGTGCAAGGCGCGATGGATGATCAACAGGCTGAAAGCAAGAGCAGCTCGATTCGCCTTACTGAAGTTTCAGTGGTTCCTACAGGGACAAGCGGTTTGGATCCTATGCGACAATGCCACTGCAGTGTCCTACCTCAATCGCCAGGGCAGCACCAAGTGCACAGGGGTATTGAAGGAGATGTCCCTTCTCTTCCCTTGGGCAGAAAGGAACCTTCAAGCTCTCTCAGCACAGCATATAGCAGGGACCAGCAACGTGAAGGCGGATTTTCTAAGCTGACACACTCTTGATCCCGGCAAATGGGAACTGGTCCCACAAGCGTTCCAGACAATAGTTCAGAACTGGGGGCAGCCGAAAGTAGATCTCATGGCGTCAGCCATGAATGCAAAAGTTCTGATCTTCAGTCGATGGAAGGAACACAAATCTCAAGGCATAGATGCCTTGGCGCAGCCATGGCCGAAACACCAGTTGCTCTATGTATTCCCACCTTGGCCAATGATCTGAAGAGGAGGAAAGAAGGGGGCCTACCGCAAAAAAACAAGACAGGATGTGCAGTGGAGGGCAATTAACCATGGCCTACCAGGATTATGGATAAAAATCTATCTCCAGGAACAAGCAGGAATGAGTCTTCATATATGGGTATCGTCGGTACCGACGGAGCCTGCATGGGAACGCTCCCCAGCGTCCTGAAAGAGAGCTTTTGGGAGCATCCCACAGCGCCTGCGCGCTGCCTTCCCGCCTTTCCTAACTGCCTCTCTCCAGTTCTTCTTTTCCGTGGAGCCAGCAGGTCGTGTTTCCTGTCACCGCTGAAGAATTTCTTATTTTCTTTTATTTTTCTTCAGTCGCGTGTCTGCCTTCTCGATTCCGCACCGGTACCACCGGTCCTTTTTTCTTTCTTTAAAAAAAAAAAAAAACTTTTCAGTGCATTTTTCTTCTGGGGCCTTAGGCCTACAGATATATTTTTCCCTCATGGAAAAACCCGCCTCCGGGTTTAAAAAATGCACAAAGTGCAGCAGCACTATTTCTGTCACTGACACCCATGACTGGTGTCTAAAATGTTTAGGTCCTGACCACTCCATTGCGGATTGTGAATCCTGTTCCATGATGTCTAAAAGAGGGTTACAGAATCGGGCAGCTAAGCTCAGTACCCTGTTTCCCTCCGATGCAGCTTCCGTGGCATCGACGTCTTCCAGGGCTGCTTCTTTATCCCATGGATCTCAGGTAACCAAACTCAAATCTGGCCGGTCCTCAAAAAGTTAATCTCCCTCTAAGTATCGAGATGCCCCCGGGCTTACTCTTGAGGATACCACACCGGCAAAATTACCCTGGCGGGAGGCTCCGGCTTCCAAAGCACTACCTATGGGGTCACAGGTTGACATCGATGGCTCGGCCTCGACCGATCACCTGTTACAATGTTCTGGGGTACCGGCAGTTTCTACCGGTACCGATATCCAGACATTGGTGGCGTCAATGGATCAGAATATTCTGACCATGCAGCGTGCCATCACGGCATTCATTCAAGCTGCAACGCCTACGGTACCGAAACAAACACCGTTGTCGGTACCTGTACCGATTCCGGTACCGAACCCGATATCGGTTCTGATACCAGTACCGCTTGCATCGACATCAGCGGTACACTATCCAGTGATGCCCATCAGTACCGGACCGGTACCGATTACTCACGATGTCGATACCCCCCGGTACGCGTATCGGGCTCTACGAGAGCATCCAGATAGTCGATACTTCGATTCCTCTGAAGACTCTGATTCTTCAGAGGCCTCAATTGAAGCATCGGGCATCCTTCCTCAGGAACCCTCTTCTCCAAAAAGAAGAATGTCTTCTCCTGAAGACTTGTCTTTTCAGGACTTCATCAGGGAGGTGGCTAAAGGCCTGTCCATCTCAGTGACCTCTGAGACTGAACCTAGAGCCAAAAAATTGGATATCCTACAATATCCTAAGGCTCCTAAAGAGGCAGCTACCTTACCAATACATGAGATTCTTTTTGAACACATGTTGGGCATATGGGAGACTCCTCTTTCCACCTCCCCTCATTCCAGAAGGTTGGACACCATGTATCGTGTTCCTCCTTGTCCTGGGTTTCATAAGACTCAGCTTCCTCACCACTCTATTGTGGTAGAGTCTGCTATGAAAAAGATCAAGAGTACAAAAAGGCACTCCTCTGCTCCTCCAGGAAGAGAATGCAGAACACTAGATGCCTTTGGCAGGAAAATCTTCCAGGCCAGTATGCTTGTAGCCAGAATCAACTCCTATAGTCTCTACATGGGGATGTTTCTAAAAGAAGTTACAGATCATCTGCATGCCTTATCTCCTTTTATGTCAGAAGATAAGAGAGAAGAATACATCACCTGGCTTAAACATGCACAGGATGTATCCAAGTTTTCCAACCGTGCAGCCTTTGACTCTTTTGAGGGGGCCAGTAGAGCCTCGGCTATTGCCATAGGTGCACGCAGAGTTGCTTGGTTGCAAGCCTCTGATTTGGAATCCTGGGTACAGGATGGTCTAGGTAACCTTCCCTGTACTGGCGAAAACCTGTTTGGCAAAGATTGGCAAGCAAAGGCCAACCAAATGGATGCTGAAAACTCTGCTTTAGATAGCCTTTCAAAGTCTATTACTGCTCCTTTTAAAAAGAGGTTGTTCAAAAAGGGATCTTTCCCAAAGAAAGGGAAATTTTCTTCTTATGGTCAGGCCTCTTCTCAAGGTCGTTTTGCTACAAAGAGACAGCAACAACCAAAACAGGCCAAAACCCAGGCTGCGAGGACTGCTACGGCTCAACAGCCTCAGCCTCCTCAGGGCCTTTGACTTTCTACTAGAGAACTTAGCCTTTCTGGCTGTAGAACATCCAGAGCCTCTCACCATCCCAGGAAGGTTAGCTCACTTTGCTCCCAGATGGGAACAAATCACAGCAGAGCAGTGGACCCTCTCCATCATAAAGGAAGGGTACAAACTTCATTTCTTAAACCTTCCTCCTCACACCATGGTGAAACAGTTCAATTCTCCACCATCTCTCCTCAACCTTCTAGGTCAAGAGATTTCTACCCTTCTTGCCCAAGGGGCAATAGAAGAAGTACCCCTTCGTCAACAGGGCTCAGGGTTCTACTCCCCCTATTTCCTCATTCCGAAGAAAATGGGGGGCTACAGACCCATATTAGATCTCAGAGAATTGAACAAGTTTCTATGCAAGGAGAAATTCAAGATGACTTCTCTCGGAACTCTCCTTCCATACCTCCAAAGTCAGGACTGGCTTTGTTCTCTAGATCTCAAAGATTCGTACACCCATGTTCTCATCCATCCAACACACAGAAGATTCCTTCGGTTCCTTTACCAGGGAAAGCACTACCAATACAAAGTGCTTCCTTTCGGTCTGGCCTCTGCTCCAAGAGTGTTCACAAAATGCATGGCAGTTGTAGCTGCATTCCTGCGCACTCTAGGGATATTCGTATTCCCATATCTGGACGACTGGCTGATCCGAGCTCCAACCCAGTCAGAGGCCCAGACTTCCCTGGTCTGCACAAAGCGTGTTCTTCAGTATCTGGGACTGGTAATCAACATTCCAAAATCCCATCTCACCCCTACTCAGTCTCTAGAGTTCATAGGGGCCTTACTGGATACCACAACTGCAAGGGCCTATCTTCCCCAGGCCCGTTGCCTACGCTTGGTGCAGTTAGCCTCTCAGATTCAGTTAAAATCCCATTTAACTGCTCGAGAGATGTTGCAACTCTTAGGCCACATGGCATCCACGGTGCATGTGGTTCCCTATGCTCGCCTTCACATGAGAGCAGCTCAGTGGACTCTTTCCTCCCAATGGACCCAGGCATCAGGTTGCCTGTCAGAAAAAATAGCAACCTCCAGTCGCCTTTTTTGGTCCCTCCACTGGTGGAAGTCCACTCAGAATCTGTTCCTGGGGTCCCCCTTTCAACATGTGTTACCCCAAGCCACCCTCACAACAGATGCCTCTCCAAGGGGTTGGGGGGCTCATCTACAAGATCTCTCAACCCAGGGCATCTGGTCTACACAGGAGACATCTCTTCATATCAACCTCTTAGAGCTCAGAGCAATCTTTCTGGCTCTCAGAGTATTCCACACCCTGCTAGCTACAAGACAGTCCTCATCCACACAGACAACCAGGTAGCCATGTTCTACGTGAACAAGCAGGGAGGGACTGGCTCTCTGTCGCTTTGCAACGAAGCTCTGAGATTGTGGGCCTTCGCCAGAGAGCATCAAATCCATCTCAGGGCAGTGTATCTTCCAGGGGTTCAAAACTCTTGGGCAGACAGACTCAGTCGAGTTCTGCTTCCGCACGAATGGTCCCTCCATGTGGACCAGATAGCCAGAATTTTTCGGATTTGGGGTGACCCAGACATAGACCTGTTTGCAAGTCCGTGGAATGCCAAACTTCCCCGGTTCTGTTCCAGGATTCCATGTCAGGGAGTTCAGGCCAGGGATGCTTTCCTCCTTCATTGGGTGCAAGACTTCCTCTATACCTTTCCACCTATTCCCCTAATCCCCAAGACTCTGTTCAAGCTTCAGAGAGAAGGGAACTATGATCCTCATAGCACCGCTTTGGCCACGCCAAGTGTGGTACCTTCTACTTCTGCATCTCTCTCAAGCTCCCTCCCTAGACCTGGGGTCCGCTCCAGATCTCCTCTCCCAGGAGGAGGGAACCTTGTGACACCCAAATCCTCAGTCTCTTCATCTCAGGGCCTGGTTGCTGAAGGCCTAGACCTTCAAGATTTACAACTTTCTCAGCAAGTGAAGGATATCCTTCATGCTTCCAGAAAGCCTTCCACCAGACGTTCATATGCTTTTAAATGGAAAAGATTTTCCATTTGGTGTGCAGAGAAGGGTCTCAACCCTCTTGCAATACCTTTGCATTCTTTACTAGACTATTTGCTGCATTTATCCCATGCAGGCCTTAAAACAAATTCAATCAGAGTCCATTTGAGTGCTATTGCAGCATCCCTTAAGCCTCTCAATGGACAACCTATCTCCTCTCATCCTCTTATAGCAAGATTCATGAGAGGCCTTCTTTTGACTAAACCTCCCATTAGACCACCTCCAGTGGCCTGGGACTTGAATCTGGTTCTTGGCCAGCTTATGAAGCCACCCTTTGAACCCTTAGCCACTACCTCCTTAAAATTCCTTTCCTGGAAGGTTATTTTTCTCATTGCAGTCACCTCAGCTCGCCGTATCAGTGAGCTGCAAGCTTTAGTGGCTGCTAATCCTCCTTATACAAGGTTCCATCATGACAAGGTAGTCCTCAGAACTAATCCACACTTTATGCCTAAAGTGGTCTCACCTTTTCATCTGAACCAGGAGGTGTTTTTACCTGTCTTTTTTCCAGGACCTCATGCATCAAGTGCAGAGAGGAATCTTCATACCCTGGATTGTAAAAGAGCACTTGCTTTCTACTTACAAAGGACACAGCAACATAGAAAGTCCTCTCAACTTTTTGTTGCTTTTGATCCTTCTCATTTAGGACTTCCAGTCTCTAAGAGAACGCTGTCCAATTGGATTGCTCAGTGTATTTCCTTTGTCTACCAAAGTAAGAACCTTTCTCTGGAGGGCCATGTCACAGCCCACAATGTGAGGGCCATGGCAACCTCTATGGTTCATCTAAACTCTGTGTCCATCGACCAAATCTGTCGAGTGGCCACCTGGGCATCGGTTCATACCTTCACAGCCCATTACTGCTTGGACAAGGACTCCCGCCGGGATGCCTTGTTTGGTCAGGCTGTTCTCAAACACCTGTTCCATACCTAATCAACTCCTACCCTCCATCCCTGAACTGGATGCCTGAGATTCATGGGTAAAGGTAGAGCCCTTCTCAGGGACTCACGATCTGGGTGATCTCCCAGGCATCTCTAGCTGGGAGTCCCCCATATGTGAAGACTCATTCCTGCTTGTTCCTGGAGATAGCACAGTTACTTACCTGTAACAGGTGATCTCTGGGAACAGCAGGAATAAGTCTTCACAACCACCCACCTCCCCTAGGAGTTGTATCTTTCTATCTATCTTTCCTTTCCCCTCTCTCTCTTTGTCTCAGCTTTAAAACTCGAACTGGAGAGAGGCAGTTAGGAAAGGCGGGAAGGCAGTGCGCAGGCGCTGTGGTATGCTCCCAAAAACTTTCTTTCAGGACTCTGGGGAGCGTTCCCGCGCAGGCTCCGTCAGTACCGACGATACCCATATGTGAAGACTTATTCCTGCTGTTCCCAGAGATCACCTGTTACAGGTAAGTAGCTGTGCTTTATTAGGACCCAAAAGAGGTCCTAATAAAGATTTTTATCTATAATCCCGGTAGGCTGTGGTTAATTCCCCTCCGCTGCACCTCCTGCAATGATCTAAAGAGTCCTGCAACGGATCAGGGACCATCAGGGTCCAGTAATCTTAGTGGCCCCGGACTGGCCCTGAAAACCATGGTATGCCGATCTCATAAGACTATCTCGAATACCACCTCTGCGACTACTAACTCCCTTTGGACTTCTCAGGCAAGGACCTATCTCGATGGAAGATTCAACTCCCTACTTGCTTACGGCTTGGCTCTTGGATACCATAGATTAGCCCTTAAGGGCTACTCTTGCAAGGTAGTATCGACGCTCCTCAATGCTCGCCGTTTGTCTACGTCATTAGCATATGCTAGGGTGTGGCAAGTGTTTGAGTCCTGGTGTACTCAACATCTTTCTCCTTGGAGTACAGAAATTCCAGACATTCTTGCCTTTCTTCAGGAGGGCCTCCACAAAGGCTTAGCTCTTGGCACTCTATGGGTACAGATTTCAGCGCTGACATGTTATAGAGGACCGATTTGCGGTCGTTCTCTTGCGTCCCACTCTGATGTGTCGCATTTTCTTAAAGGAGTCAAGCTTCTACGCCCTCCGGTCTGTCCACTTGTCCCTTCTTGGGACCTTGTTTTGGTACTACGGGCCTTGATGTCTCCGCCCTTCGAGCCTCTAAAGGAAGTTTCCTTAACGGATTTGACACTTAAGATGGTTTTCTTAGTGGCAATAACTTCGGCTTGTCGCATTTCGGAACTACAGGCCCTCTCTTGCAGGGATCCGTACTTGTCATTCTCCACAGAGGAAGTGTCCCTTCGCACTGTTCCCTCATTCTTGCCTAAGGTGATTACTCCTTTTCATGTCAATCAGCCTCTTTTGTTGCCTGCCTTTTCAAAGGAACAATGTTCCGGACGTTCCAAGAATCTCCAGGTGGTTGATCTCAAAAGGATTCTCCTTCCCTATCTCAGTCACCAATTCTTTTTGCAAGACCAACCATCTTTTTGTGCTTTTTGCAGGACTCCGCCAAGGTATGGCAGCTTCAAAATCTACTATCGCCAGATGGATACACCATACCATCAAATCAACCTATATTCTGCAAGGCAAGCCAGTGCCTGACAGTCTTCGTGCACATTTGTCTCGAGCTCAAGCCATGTCTTTGGCTGAGCGATCACACGTAGTCCCTCTTGATAGTTGTCGAGCGGCAACCTGGTCTTCCTTGTCTACTTTTGTCCAGCATTATCGCCTGGATGTTCAGGCAAGTGAGGACAGTCGTTTTGGGGCTAGTGTGCTGTCAGCGGCGCTCTCTGCCCACCCTGGGGTTCATTAGCTTGGGTACTTCCCGCTTGTCTGGACTGGTCTAGCAGTATGAACTGGAAGGAGAAATTTCACTTACTGTTAATTTCCTTTCCTGGAATACTCCTGGACCAGTCCAGAACACACCCCATTGTCAGTGTCATGACTGCTGGTGCAAAGGAGCTGACGTTCTTCTTACTTCAGACATAAACAATTGCATATTCCGGAGAACATCCACAACAGTGGATTCCGTTTTTTTCTCCAAGGAATGATGTTTAAGAACATAAGATATGCCATACTGGGTCAGACCAAGGTCCATCAAGCCCAGTATTCTGTTTCCATGGCCAATCTAGGTCATATGTACCTAGCAGTTTCCCCAAGGGACACAGGTTCCACAATGCTTATATTGGTTCAAGCATTGATATCCTGGGTCCCTTCTTAATAATGGTTTATGGACCTTTCCTCCAGGAACTTGTCCAAACCTTTTTTTAAACCCAGCTACACTATCAGCCTTTACTACATCCTCCAGTAACAAATTCCAGAGTTTGATTACACGTTGAGTGAAAAAATATTATCTCCAGGAACAAGCAGGAATGAGTCTTCACATATGGGTATCGTCGGTACCGACGGAGCCTGCGCGGTAACGCTCCCCAGTGTCCAGTAAGAAAGCTTTTGGGAGCATCCCACAGCGCCTGCGCGCTGCCTTCCTGCTGCCTGCCCGCCTTTCCTAACCGCCTCTCTCCAGTTCTTCTTTTCCGCGGAGCCAGCAGGTCGTGTTCCTGTCACCGCTGAAGAATTTCTTATTTTCTTTTATTTCTTTGGTCGTGTGTCTGCCTTCTCGACGCCGGACCGGTACTGCCGGTCTTTTCTTTCTTTATTCTAAAAAAAAAAAAAAAAAAACCTACTGTTTTTTCTCACTTCAGTGCATTTTTTCTTTCTGTGGCCTTAGGCCAAAAAAAAATTTTCCTCATGGAAAAGCCTGCCTCCGGGTTTAAAAAGTGCACGAAGTGCAGCGGCACTATTTCTGTCACCAACACCCATGACTGGTGTCTAAAATGTTTAGGTCCTGACCATTCCATTACGGATTGTGGGTCCTGTTCCATGATGTCTAAAAGAGGTCTACAGAATCGAGCAGCCAAGCTCAGTACCCTGTTTCCCTCTGATGCAGCTTCGGTGGCATCGACATCTTCCAGGGCTGCTTCTTCCTCCCATGGATCTCAGGTAACCAAACTTAAGTCCAGCCGGTTCTCAAAGAGTAGATCTCCCTCCTAAGTATCGATGCCTCTGGACTTGCTCTCGAGGAATCCGCACCAGGAAAATTACCCCGGCGGGAGGTTCCGGCTTCCAAAGCTTTATCTATGGGGTCACAGGTTGACATCGATGGCTCGGCCTCGACCGATCACCTGTTGCCATGTTCTGGGGTACCGGTGGCTTCCATTGGTACCGACATCCAGACATTGGTGGCGTCGATGGATCAGAATATTCTGACCATGCAGCGTGCCATCACGGCATTCATACAAGCTGCAACGCCTTCGGTACCGCAACAACCTCTGTTGTCGGTACCGATTCCGGCACCGGAACCGATATCGGTTCCGGTACCGATTGCATCGACATCGGCTTCGGTGTCGACGGCAGCAGTACACTGCTCTGTGATACCCATCGGTACCGATCACTCCCGATGTCGATACCACCCGGTACGCGTATCGGGCTCTGCGGGAACATCCAGACATGCGATACTTCGATTCATCTGAAGACTCTGATGAATCAGAGGCCTCTATCGAAGCATCGGTGATCCTTCCTCAGGAGCCCTCTTCTCCAAAAAGGAAAATGTCTCCTCCAAGACTTCATTAGGGAAGTGGCCAGGGGCCTTTCCATCTCAGTGGCCTCTGAGACAGAGCCTAGAGCCAAAAAATTCGATATTTTACAATATCCTAAGGCTCCTAAAGAGGCAGCCACTTTACCAATACATGAGATTCTTTATGATCACATGTTGGGCATATGGGAGACTCCTCTCACCACCTCCCCTCATTCTCGTAGGTTGGACACCATGTATCGTGTTCCTCCTTGTCCTGGCTTTCATAAGACTCAGCTTCCTCACCACTCCATTGTGGTGGAGTCTGCTATGAAAAGGATCAAGAGTGCAAAAAGGCACTCTTCTACTCCTCCAGGAAGAGAATGTAGAACCTTAGATGCCTTTGGCAGGAGAATTTTCCAGGCCAGTATGCTTGTTGCCCGAATCAACTCCTATAGTCTCTATATGGGGATGTTTCTAAAAGAAGTTACAGATCATCTGCAAACTTTGTCTCCTTTTATTTCAGAAGATAAAAGGGAAGAGTTTCTCACCTGGCTTAAACATGCCCAGGATATTTCCAAGTTTTCCAACCGTGCAGCCTTTGACTCTTTTGAAGGTGCCAGCAGAGCCTCGGCTATTGCCATAGGTGCACGCAGAGTTGCTTGGTTACAAGCTTCTGATTTGGAACCCTGGGTTCAGGATGGACTAAAACCTTCCTTGTACAGGTGAAAACCTTTTTGGCAAAGATTGGCAAGCAAAGGCCACCCAGATGGATGCTGAAAATTCTGCTTTAGATAGACTTTCAAAGTCTACTTCTGCTCCTTTTAAGAAAAGGTTGTTCAAGAAGGGATTTTTCCCAAAAAAAGGGAAATATTATTCTGCTTATGGTCAGCAGGCATCTTCTGCAGGTCATTTTGCTACAAAGAGACAGCAACAACCGAAACAGGCGAAGCCTAAGGCTGCTAGGACTGCTACGGCCCAACAGCCTCAGCCTTCTCAGGGCCTTTGACTTACAACTAGAGAACTTAGCCTTTCTGGCTCTAGAACATCCAGAGCCTCTCACCATTCCAGGAAGGTTAGCTCACTTTGCTCCCAGATGGGAACAAATCACAGCAGAGCAATGGACCCTCTCCATCATAAGTTTATGTATATAGTTAACCCAGTTATCCAAGTTTGTATATAATTAAGTTTGTATATAGTTAACCCACTTATCCAAGTTTGTACTCCTGTTCAATGTAAAACCTGACAGTTTGTCGTTATGGTCGTTTTGTTATGATGTAAACCGCGCTGATTCCAAATAGCGCGGTATATAAGAAACTGTAATAAATAAATAAATAAAAATAAATAAATAAGGGACAGGTACAAGCTTCATTTCTTAAACCTTCCCCCTCACACCATGGTGAGACAGTTCAATTCTCCAACATCTCTCCTCGACCTTCTGGGTCAGGAGATTGCTACCCTTCTTGCCCAAGGGGCAATAGAAGAAGTACCCCTTCTTCAACGGGGCTCAGGGTTCTACTCCCCCTACTTTCTCATCCCAAAGAAAACAGGGGGCTACAGACCCATTTTAGATCTCAGGGAATTGAACAAGTTTCTATGCAAGGAGAAATTCAAGATGACTTCTCTCGGTAGTCTCCTTCCATACCTCCAGAGTCAGGACTGGCTTTGTTCTCTAGATCTCAAGGATGCGTACACCCATGTCCTCATCCATCCAACACAGAGAAGGTTTCTTCGGTTCCTTTTCCAAGGAAAGCACTATCAATACAGAGTGCTTCCCTTCGGTCTGGCCTCTGCCCCAAGGGTATTCACAAAATGCATGGCAGTAGTAGCTGCATTTCGACGCACTCTAGGAATATTTGTATTCCCATTTCTCCAGGACCAAGCAGGAAGTCAGCCCTCACATATGGATGATGTCGGCGCCGACGGAGCCCTCGCGGAGCAATTTTCCCCAGCTTTCAAAGAAAGCCTTTGGGAATTGCAGCGCGCATGCGCGGTCCCCTTCCCGCCCAAGGGTGCCATCTTAGCCAGTCTTCTTTTTTCCGCGGAGCCCTACAGACGTGGTCTTCTTGTCCCCGCAGAAAAAGTTGATTTTTCGTCGTTTATTTCTCTTTTTTCTTTGGTTCGACGCCGGTCTCTTTCCTGCCCGGACTCGCGACGCCGTTGCGAGTCCTTCTCTTATTTTTCGGTTTTTCTGATTTTTCTTGGCAGTTTCGTTTTTCGGTTTTTCGCTGGCAGCCCGGTCCTTTGACCTTGCAGGGGCCCTTTTTCCCCGATGGCTGCCAGTGGTTTCAAAAGGTGTGTTCAGTGTGACAGAAATATGTCACTCACTGACACACACGATAATTGCCTCCGCTGCCTTGGCCCGGATCACGAGGAACTGATCTGTGGGGCCTGCAGCAAAATGTCCTCCAAAGCTTTACGGAGTCGGCGGCATCAGCGGGAAAGAATCTTCGCAGATCCCACCCGTACCCGGACCTCGTCGGAGGCCTCGGAGTCCAGAGGTTCCAGCTCTGAGTATCGCCGGAGTTCCTCCGACAGAGGTTCTCCCTCCGGGGATCATCATCGGAAGGCGAAACCCACGAGGGCGGCGTCAGTGGACGCTCCTGGTTCCGCGAGGGCCAGGTCGCATAGCCCCGATAGTCGTCCCGGGTCTTTGGAGAAGGAACGTCTCCCGAAGCGACCTCGTTTGGAATCGGAGTTGCCTGCTCGGGTAAGTCCTGTAGTCCTCCTGGACTCGCCTCCGAGGGGTCTGACGTCGTCGGGGCCCGAGTCGGGGGCTGCTGGGTCACCAGAGGTCGGACTCAGGTTGACGGCCTTGGAGAGCAGACTATCTGCCTTCATGGACCAGCAGCGGGCACTGATCGCTAGCCTCGCTGGCGCCTCTGCCCCGACCGCCGGGCCATCGACGTCTAAGTCGACCCCGGAGACCGAGCCGATCCTCGAGTCCATGCGGGCTCGAGTCGATCCTCGGTCGAGGTCACCCTCTGCCTCCCGTTCGGGACCGAGGTCGTCGACGCCGACTCCCTCGGCGTCGGGGCGGCTGACGCCTCCGCCCGCCCGAACCGACCCCACCGATTCCTCCTCGGAGTCAGCCTGGGAGTCTGAAGTGGAAGAGTCACCTGATTCTTTTCGGACTCGGTGTGTCCCCTCGGACTCCCCTGAGTCCGAACCTCGGAAACAGTCCCCCCCGGAGGATGCCCGGTTCTCGGACTTCGTCAGGGATATGGCCAAGGCTTTGGCCTTCCCTGCGGATCCCAAGGAGGAGCCTCGAGCCGAAGAGCTCGACGCCCTTCAGTACGACTCTCCCGCCAGGCTCTTCCGCATGTGGGAGAGTCCGGCATCGTCGCCAGTATTAAGCAAGCGGGTTGATTCCATCTATCGAGTCCGCAAGAGCCCTGGCTTCCAAAAAGCACAGCTACCGCACCATTCCATGGTGGTGGAATCGGCCATGCATAGGCTTAAGAGCCAGAAGATGCACTCCTCGGTGCCTCCTGGCAGGGAGGCCCGCAACCTGGATGGCCTCGGTAAGAAGTGTTTCCAGGGCTCTATGCTTGCTTGTCGGGTCCAGACCTACGAGCTCTACATGGGCATGTACCTTAGAGATCTGGCTAAAGAGATAGCCGGATTCTCTGCTGGGCTGTCCGAGGAACCTTTGCGGAGGTTCCTAGCCTTGTCCACTGGTATTCGGGAATGCTCCAAATTCATTTCTCGAGCAGCCTATGATGGCTTTGAAGCATCGGCTCAAGTGGCTGCAGCCGGCATCGGTGTCCGCCGACAGGCTTGGCTTCAGTCGTCTGACCTTGAACACTGGGTGCAGGACAAGTTGGTCGATGTCCCCTGCCGAGGTGAGAACCTCTTTGGCAAGCCCATGGCTGAGAAGGCTGCGCATATCGAGACGGAGACTCTCACCAGAACTAGGCTCTCTAGGAAGACCTCTGCCCCTTCCCAGAAGAAGAAGGGCTCGGGAAAGAAGTCCTTTTACCCGAGAAAGGCGGCTGCCTATAAACACTACCCTCAATATCAGGCCTCCGCAGCTCCCCAACAGGGTCAGCAGGCCAAGGGACGGGGTAACGGGTCCCGTAGGCAGCAAGCCCCCAAGCCTGCACCACCGGCCCCTGCTCAGCAGGGTGGGGGTTTTTGACTTCATCGGCATAGCCTCTCCCCCTCAGCTGGTTTCTCCCAGCACAGGAGGCCGGCTGGTCCACTTTGCCCACAGGTGGTCCAACATCACTTCAGATGCCTGGGTGCTTCATGTTGTGAGAGAAGGCTATCTTCTCCACTTCCACCAGGTCCCTCCCTCCTATTTCCCGGGAGAGCCTCCACGACTCCCTCTGCACAGGGACTTACTCCTTCAGGAGTTAGCAAGTTTTCTTCAGGAACAGGCTGTGGAACCGGTGCCCCACCACCTGAGAGGTCAAGGCTTCTATTCCAGGTATTTCCTAATACCAAAAAGAACGGGAGGCCTCAGACCCATCCTGGACTTGCGCAACCTCAACAAGTTCCTCGTGTGGGAGAAGTTCAAGATGCTTACCCTTGGAATCCTTCTGCCCTACCTCCAGCAGGGAGATTGGCTATGCTCCTTGGATCTAAAGGATGCCTACACGCACATCCTCATCCACCCAAGCCACCGCCAATACCTAAGGTTTGTGGTGGCAGGAAATCATTACCAGTACAGAGTACTGCCCTTTGGCCTATCCTCCGCACCACGAGTCTTCACAAAATGTCTCGCGGTGGTGGCGGCTTATCTCCGACTTCAGGGCCTCTGTCTTTCCGTACCTAGACGACTGGCTCATCAGAGCATCGTCCTCTCCAGAAGTCACAAACGCCACACACTGCACTGTGACTCTTCTCCAGTACTTGGGCTTTGTCATAAACTTCGCAAAGTCCACTTTGCTCCCCTCGCAAGATCTCGAGTTCATCGGCGCAAGATTGCACACTCTTCAGGCGCGAGCTTTCCTGCCTCTCGACAGGGCTCAACGGCTCATGGACCTAGCCGGCCGTTTTTGCAGCCAGTCCCTGGTCTCGGCCAGGCGCTTCCTGAGACTACTCGGCCATATGGCTTCCACCGTCCACGTGACCCCCAATGCCCGCCTGAATATGCGGCCTGCTCAGTGGTGCCTTCGCAAGCAGTGGCAACAGGCCACGGGTGGCCTAGCCGACTTAGTGCGGATCTCCGGCCCGCTGGCCTCTTCTCTACAGTGGTGGCTTCATCGGCCGAACCTGGTACTCGGAATGCCTTTTCAGTCTCCTCCGCCTGCTCAAGTGCTGACGACCGATGCTTCTCTCCTAGGATGGGGAGCGCATTGCCAAGGGGCATGTACTCAGGGTCTCTGGACCACGTGGGAGTCTGCACAGCAGATCAACTTCCTAGAGCTCAGAGCGATCCGTCTGGCTCTCAAGGCTTTCTCCCACCTGACTTCTCACCGGTCCATCCTTGTCCAGACGGACAATCAAGTTGCCATGTTCTACGTGAACAAACAGGGGGGCACGGGCTCCTTCCTTCTCTGTCGAGAAGCACAGAGGCTCTGCTCTTGGGCCGTCAGCCACGGCATTCTTCTCAAGGCAGTTTATCTCCCAGGCCAAAAAAATTGCCTGGCGGACAAACTCAGCAGAATCCTCCAGCCGCACGAGTGGCAACTGGATCCCTTGGTAGTTCAGAAGCTTTTTCTGAAGTGGGGCCTCCCCACGATGGATCTCTTTGCCAGTCCTCTCAACCGGCAACTTCCTCGCTTCTGCTCTCGGCAGCCGCATCCCCTTCGAGTAGCGGCGGATGCTTTTCTGCTCTCATGGGTGAAAAGCCTTCTGTATGCCTTTCCTCCCATACCGCTCATCTCTCGAACTCTTTTCAAGGTTCTCCGAGACAAAGCTTCCATGATCCTGATAGCTCCTCGGTGGCCCAGACAGCCATGGTTTCCACTCCTGCTGCAACTAGCGGTGGAGGCTCCGTTCCCTCTGGGGTTTCAACCAGATCTCCTAACACAGGATCAGGGGTCCCTGCTATACCCCAACCTCAGATCTCTACATCTGATGGCCTGGCTGCTGAAAGGGTAGTCCTTGCTCCCCTTCTACTGCCGGCAGAGGTGGAAGAGGTCGTCCTAGCTTCCCGGCGACCTTCTACCCGCAAATGCTACGCCCTTAAATGGCGTCGCTTTTCCGTTTGGTGTGCCCAGCAGTCTCAGGATCCCTTCGCCTGCTCGGTGTCGGTGATCTTGCAGTACTTGCTCTACCTCTCTAATCTGGGACTTAAGTCCAACTCCGTCAAAGTTCACCTCAGTGCTCTTTCAGCACATCATGTGCCGGTGGACGGCAGACCTCTTTCCAGCGACCCTCTCGTGGCAAGGTTTCTCCGAGGTCTCCTTCTACTTAAACCACCTCTGCACCCGCCAGCACCTGACTGGGATCTGAATGTGGTTTTACAGCGGATCACCTGTCCGCCTTTTGAACCTATGGCTACCTGTTCTCTCCGTTTTCTTTCTTGGAAAACCTTATTCCTGATAGCCCTCACTTCCGCTAGACGCGTAAGTGAATTGCAGGCCCTCGTGTCTGATCCCCCTTACACTCGGTTCTACAAAAATAGGGTAGTTCCTAAATTTCTTCTAAAAGTGGTCTCCCCTTTTCACATTAATCAGGAGGTGGTACTTCCGACCTTCTTTCCCAGGCCACACTCCAGCCGAGCTGAAATGGTCCTGCATACCCTGGACTGTAGAAGGGCGTTGAACTTCTACCTTGACCGTATGCGGGAGCACCGTAAAGCTGCTCAGCTTTTTGTGTCTTTTGACCCCAATAAATTGGGGCTCCCTGTCTCCAAGCGTACTCTGTCCATCTGGGTTGCTGACTGTATTGCTTGGGCTTATGGAGCAGCCGGACTCTCGCTAGATAGTCGGGTCACGGCTCATTGTGTTCGGGCGAAGGCTACGTCAGTGGCTTACCTCCGCTCTGTTCCATTGGCAGACATCTGCCGGGCCGCTACTTGGTCTTCGAGCCAGACTTTTGCGGTCCATTACTGCCTCGAGAGGGAGTCCCGCAGGGACAGTGCTTTCGGACAGGCAGTCCTCCGAAATCTCTTCGAGGTTTGAGCAACTCCTACCCTCCATCCCGGATGGGGGCTACCGGTGGGTAATATTCAGTGAAGATTCCTTCCTTCTGTGCTGCTGAGCTAGAGGGAGCTCATTTTTGTGCTTAGGGTCTCCGGTAGCCTTAAGCTTGGGAGTCCCATATGTGAGGACTGACTTCCTGCTTGGTCCTGGAGAAAGCGTAGTTACTCACCTGTAACAGGTGTTCTCCAGGAGCAGCAGGAATCAGTCCTCACAACCCTCCCTCCTCCCCTTGGAGTTGCAATCATCTGCTTTAGTTTTTTTTTGCAAATTTTTATGCTGTCTTTTAGCTATGTCATCTGACTGGCTAAGATGGCACCCTTGGGCGGGAAGGGGACCGCGCATGCGCGCTGCAATTCCCAAAGGCTTTCTTTGAAAGCTGGGGAAAATTGCTCCGCGAGGGCTCCGTCGGCGCCGACGTCACCCATATGTGAGGACTGATTCCTGCTGCTCCTGGAGAACACCTGTTACAGGTGAGTAACTACGCTATCTGGACGACTGGCTCATCCGAGCTCCATCCCAGTCAGAGGCCCAGGCTTCCCTGGCCTGCACAAGCCGTATCCTTCAATATCTGGGACTTGTAATAAACATCCCAATATCCCATCTCACCCCTACTCAATCTCTGGAGTTCATAGGGGCCTTACTGGATACCACCACTGCAAGGGTCTATCTTCCCCAGGCCCGTTGCCTATGCTTGGTGCAATTAGCCTCCCAGATTCAGTTAAAGTCCCACTTAACTGCTCGAGAGATGTTACAACTGTTAGGCCACATGGCATCCACTGTGCATGTGGTCCCTTATGCTCGCCTTCACATGAGGGCAGCTCAATGGACTTTGTCCACCCAATGGACCCAGGCATCAGGGTGCCTGTCAGACAAAATAGCAACTTCCAGTCGCCTTTTTTGCTCTCTCCAGTGGTGGAAGTCCACCCAAAATCTGTTGCTGGCGTCCCCATTTCAACAAGTGTTACCCCAAGCAACCCTCACAACAGATGCCTCCCCAAAGGGTTGGGGGGCTCATCTATAAGATCTCTCCACCCAGGGCATCTGATCTCCACAGGAGACATCTCTACATATCAACCTCATAGAGCTCGGAGCAATTTTTTTAGCTCTCAGTCTTCCACACCCTGCTCAGCTACAAGACAGTCTTCATCCACACGGACAACCAAGTAGCCATGTTCTACGTGAACAAGCAGGGGGGAACTGGCTCTCTGTCGCTTTGCAACGAAGCTCTAAGATTGTGGGCCTTCGCCAGAGAGGATCAAATTCATCTCATGGCAGTATATCTTTCAGGGGTTCAAAACTCTTGGGCAGACAGACTCGGTCAAGTTCTGCTTCCACACGAATGGTCCCTCCATGGGGACCAGATAACCAGGATCTTTCAAATTTGGGGAACCCCAGACATAGACCTGTTTGCAAGTCCGTGGAATGCTAAACGTCCCCGGTTCTGTTCCAGGATTCCGTGTCAAGGAGTTCAGGCCAGGGATGCCTTCCTCCTTCATTGGGGGCAAGACTTCCTCTATGCCTTTCCACCCATTCCCCTAATTCCCAAGACACTGTTCAAGCTTCAGAGAGACAGGAGGTCTATGATCCTCATAGCACCACGTTGGCCACGCCAAGTGTGGTACCCTCTACTTCTGCATCTCTCTCAAGCTCCCTCGCTGGACTTGGGATCTGCTCCAGACCTTCTCTCCCAGGAGGAGGGAACGTTGTGGCACCCAAATCCCCAGTCTCTTCATCTCAGGGCCTGGTTGCTGAAGGCCTAGACCTTCAAGATTTGCATCTTTCTCAGCAAGTGAAGGATATCCTTCATGCTTCCAGAAAGCCTTCCACCAGACGTTCCTATGCTTTTAAATGGAAGAGGTTTACCATTTGGTGTGCAGAGAAGGGTCTTAACCCTCTTGCAATACCTCTGAATTCTTTACTAGAGTATTTGCTGCATTTATCCCATGCAGGCCTTAAAACGAATTCAGTAAGAGTCCATTTGAGTGTTATTGCAGCATCCCTTAAGCCTCTCAATGGACAGCCTATTTCCTCTCATCCTCTTATAGCAAGATTCATGAGAGGCCTTCTTTTGACTAAACCTCCCATTAGACCACCTCCAGTGGCATGGGACTTGAATCTGGTTCTTGGCCAGCTTATGAAGCCACCCTTTGAACCCTTAGCCTCTACCTCCTTGAAATTTCTTTCCTGGAAGGGTATTTTTCTCATTGCAGTCACTTCAGCTCGCCGCATCAGTGAGCTGCAAGCCTTGGTGGCTAATCCTCCTTATACAAGGTTCCATCATGACAAGGTAGTCCTCAGGACTAATCCACACTTTATGCTTAAAGTGGTTTCACCTTTTCATCTAAATCAGGAGGTATATTTACCTGTCTTTTTTTCTAGGACCTCATGCATCAACTGCAGAGAGGAATCTCCATACCCTGGATTGTAAAAGAGCGCTCGCTTTTTACTTACAAAGGACACAGCAACATAGAAAGTCCTCTCAACTCTTTGTTGCTTTTGATCCCTCTCATTTAGGACTTCCAGTCTCTAAGAGAACTCTGTCCAATTGGATTGCTCAGTGTATTTCCTTCGCCTACCAGAGTAAGAACCTTTCTCTGGAGGGCCATGTCACTGCTCACAATGTGAGGGTCATGGCAGCCTATATGGCTCATCTAAACTCTCTGTCCATCGACCAAATCTGTCGAGCGGCCACCTGGGCCTCGGTTCATACCTTTACAGCCCATTACTGCTTGGACAAGGACTCCCGCTGGGATGCCTTGTTTGGTCAGGCTGTTCTCAAACACCTGTTCCATACCTAATCAACTCCTTCCCCCATCCCTGGTTGGATGCCCGAGATCCATGGGGTGAGGTAGAGCCCTTCTCAGGGACTCACAACTTTGGAGATCTCCCTGGCATCTCTAGCTGGGGAGTCCCCATATGTGAAGACTCATTCCTGCTTGTTCCTGGAGATAGCACAGTTACTTACCTGTAACAGGTGATCTCTGGGAATAGCAGGAATAAGTCTTCACAACCCACCCACCTCCCCTAGGAGTTGTATCTCTCTATCTTTCTTTCCTTTCCTCTCTCTCTTTGTTTCAGCTTTAAAACTCGAACTGGAGAGAGGCGGTTAGGAAAGGCGGGAAGGCAGCGCGCAGGCGCTGTGGGATGCTCCCAAAAGCTTTCTTTCTGGACGCTGGGGAGCGTTCCCGCGCAGGCTCCGTCGGTACTGACGATACCCATATGTGAAGACTTATTCCTGCTGTTCCCAGAGATCACCTGTTACAGGTAAGTAACTGTGCTTTCTTTTATTAGTCTTAAATAGTTTACCCTGTAGCTTCATTGCATGTCCCCTAGTCTTTCTATATTCTGATAAGGTAAACAATCGATCGACGTTTACCCGTTCCACTCCGTTCATTAATTTATAGACTTCTATCATATCTCCCTTCAGCCGTCTCTTTTCCAGGTTAAAGAGCCCTAACCTTTTTAGCCTTTCTTCATAGGAGTATCCTTCCATCCCCTTTACCATTTTGGTGGCTTTTCTCTGAACCTTTTCTAAAATCGCTATATCCTTTTTAAGATACGGCGACCAGAATTGCACACAATATTCAAGGTGCGGTCTCACCATGGAACGATATAGAGGCATTATAATATCTTTTGTTTTATTTTCCATTCCTTTCCTTATCATACCTAGCATTCTATTTGCTCTCTTGGCTGCCGCTGCACACCGGGCCGAGGGTTTTAACATGGTATCCACAATGACACCTAAATCTTTTTCCTGGGTGGGGGTTCCTAATGTGGAACCTTGCATCGTGTAACCATAGTTTGGGTTGTTCTTCCCTAGGTGCATAACCTTGCACTTGTCCACATTAAATTTTATCTGCCATTTTGATGCCCAGTCTTCCAATTTATCAAGATCCTCTTGCAATTTTCCACAATCCTCTTGGGTTTTAACAACTTTAAATAGTTTTGTGTCATCTGCAAATTTGATAACCTCACTCGTTATTCCACTTTCCAGGTCATTTATGAATATGTCAAAAAGCAGCGGATCCAGCACAGATCCCTGGGGTACACCACTATTCACCTTTCTCCATTGGGAAAATTGGCCATTTAGCCCTACTCTCTGCTTTCTATCTTTTAACCAGTTCCTGATCCACAATTGTACACTGCCTCCTATCCCATGACTCTTTAGTTTTGCCAAAAGTCTCTCATGAGGGTCCTTGTCAAAGGCTTTCTGAAAGTCCAGATACACAATATCAACCGACTCACCTTTGTCCACCTGATTATTCACTCCTTCAAAAAAACAGATTAGTAAGACAAGATCTTCCTTGTCTAAAGCCATGTTGGCTGTCTCCCATTAGGTCATGACTATCTACATGCTGAGTAATTTTATTCTTTATGATGGTTTCTACCATTTTTCCCGGTACTGATGTCAGGCTCACCAGTCTGTAGTTTCCCGGATCACCCCTGGAACCCTTTTTAAAAATTGGTGTCACATTGGCGATCCTCCAATCTTCAGGTATTAGAGATGATTTTAATGATAGTTCACAGATTACTAATAGCAGGTCTGCAATCTCGTATTTCAGTTCTTTCAACACCCTTGGATGTATACCATCCGGCCCAGGTGATTTGCTACTCTTCAGCTTATCTAATAGTTGTAATACATCTTCCCGATGTATCGATATTTCCTTCAATTCTTCCGCACCTTTAAATACCACTTCAGTCATGGGTAACATCCCTACATCTTCCTCAGTAAAGACTGAAGCAAAGAATTCATTCAGTCTCTCCGCTATCGCCTTGTCGCCCCTTAGTGCTCCTTTAACCCCTTTATCATCTAATGGACCAACTGACTCTCTCGCAGGTTTTTTGCTACGAATGTACTTGAAAAGGTCTTTACTTTGCGTTTTTGCTTCTACAGCAAGCTTCTTCTCGAATTCTCCCTTTGCCTGCCTTATCAATGCCATCCTTCTCCACTCTTCATGGTTCGAGTTGAGGGTTTTAATTAAATTAGTTGTTACCTGTACATTGTTGAGTTGGTTAGTCAGGTTTTCTCCTTATGTTGGCGCTTGTCAAAGGAATACTGACTAGGTCCTCTAGGGGCACTCCTATGTCACCCAGAGCCCAACCAATCATAGCTCTGGAGTGTTTTATCTCTGTCTCCAACATCTGCTGGCAGGGGGACATAACCCGTTTGTCTGGACTGGTCTAGCAGTATTCCAGGAAAGGAAATTAACGGTAAGTGAAATTTCTCCATAAAAGCACAAAGAATAAAAGACCCTACATGGCCATGTTTCGGCACCTGCTTGCCTCAGGGGTCATATAGCACCTCTAAACAGAGAGAAAAAGAAGTAAGACTACTTCTGTCTCCACATCCATAGATCAAACAATTTCACAGACATTTTAGCAAAAGACTAATACCTCTCAATGACGGTCTCAGACAGCATTTTTCAAGGTCAAATCTGATGCAGATCTGTTATGAATATATACTGCGTGATAACCGATTGCCTTTTATATAACATTTCTTAGTATTTTTCAAGAAATATTATCAAATAGAGCAAATACAGATACAACTGCATGTCCTGACACGTAAGATCTTACCCCCTAAATGGACAGATCTCTAAGGTCCAGGTATACTAGTGATGACTTAAATATGAATTACATATTATAAATATTATAAACCAGGCATTGGCTAGCCTACTATGCATTGGTTTGTTTGATAGTGATATGGAACCATCATACCAATTTAGTTTTTACAAACTGTGCATTGTGATGATGTGAGGAATAGCCCCCTTTTCTATGTGTGAAAACAAAGTGAAAGCGATGTCTAAGAATACATAACCATTATTAACTTATTTTTTTGAATGTTGTATTGTAAATTTCTTAATATTCCACTTGCACTATTCAGAACATTCCCTCCTACGTATTATATCTTAAAACTTTAAACCATTTATTCATTTGTCTTTTGACATGTTCAGCATGAATCAAAAACAGTGGAATATAAAAACTAATAATCCTTTAGTAAAATAAAACATTGCTATGTGATAAAACAACTCCCATTAGAAGTGAGAAGTCTTGAGGGACTACCAAAAGGGACTGCTACAGTGGAGAGATCTTCATTTGTAAGTATTTATCTTCTGGAATATACTCTAAACCTTGGGTAAAAAGGGAATTCTTTGGGTTAAAGCTGATAAATCTGTTTTTTAGAATTCAGTGTTTTTGCTGAGTCAGTCAGGTCTTAGTATCATTAGAGAGCTTTTCATTCAAATCAAATCAGAGTATAGCTTACATACAAGTAGAATAAATAGTCTCTAAGTAGAAGGAAATAAATTTTGTTTCTAGTGACCTTTACAAAGAGGCCTTCCAGTTAGGTGGCAAAAGATCTGTGAAGTTGTCTTAAATAGGTGTTAAAGCCAAGTGACAGATCAAAGTGGTAATTTGAAAGGCCCCCTCTATCAAACCAAGGGTTGTGTGAATCACCCAGGACATTGGTAAAACTTTACCTAAGAAGCACAGGTCAGGGCACTGTGTAGCAAGCCAGCTTTATTAAGTCATCTTTCCCTCCCACCCATCCCAGGGATAATCTTAGCTTTATAGGCTCTTAAACCTATTAAAGGGAAGGAGGTGCCCATATTCACTTTCAGGTGTGGCTGGTTATCCTCATCAGAAATAGATTAGTTAAGGATGTGAGCTTAATTCATCTTGAGGTGAACAGTCCATTAAATGTTTTAGATATAGTTGTATTAATATAAGTATCCCCAGCAAACTTAAGTAAACAACTTAAATACCTAAACAAAATCTTAAAACTAAGATGCAGACAGCAGTCCAGTAGAGAGATAGAGGCTTTCCAGTCTTTTGAATTGGGTGTCACATATATGATTTTCTCCTATTTGGTGAGGGGTCTTACATGTACATTGGGTGCAAGGAGCTCTTTGCTCTTAGGAAACATGTCCAATCTCTGGAGGCTAGAGTAGCAGACTTGGAGGACATAAGGGAGACAGGTATATAGACGAGAGCTTCGGGGATGTAGTATTGAAGTCCCATCTCCCGTCCGGAAGCCTCCCTATTGCTATGGGGGAGAGAGGTCTCATAACAGGAGAGCATCATCAGGTAACGTGAAACCCTCTCATACAGAGGAGGTTTCTGCAGGGCCATGTGCCCATAAGGGAAGGGTTAGGACAGCCATTATAGTGATTTGATCATTAGGCATGTAGATAGCTGGGTGGCTGGTGGACTTGAGGATTACCTAGTGCAAAGGCAGCGTACCTCATCTGCCACCTAGACAAGGTTTTAAATAGCACTGGGGAGGAGTCTGCTGTCTTGGTACATGTTGGTACTAATGACATAGAAAAGTGTGGTAGGGAAGTTCTGGAGACCAAATTTAGGCTTTTAGGTAGGAAGCTGAAATCCAGAACTTCCAGGGTAGTATTCTCAGATATGTTTCCTGTTCCACGTGCAGATGATGGAACAGCAACCACCACTTCAAATGCTCCTTGATCTGAGCATGAAGAAAGGATCTATTTATTTTTATTTTACCATTTTTTTAATACCACCTTATCCTTCAATCAAAGTGTTTTACATTAAACATGAAACTTATACAGTATGAGTGAAGATATTGCAAAATATTAACTGTTGCATTAAATAGATATATTAACAATGACGACAAAAATATTGGAATTCATATACAGAGGAATTTGCATACAGTAAAGAGGGGCGGGCATTAGTGTATGAAAACTCATATTGGAGGTAAACAGGTATGATGTGGGCTGTATTAGAAGGGTTCGAGGGTAAAGTATTTACTTGAGTAATATGTCCAAAGTGATCAGTGTAAAGGTGCATCTTTAGGTTTTTGTTTTTTTATGGAAGTCCTTGATGTCTGTTGTACTTCTGCTATCTTCCAGCAGAGAATTCCATAAAGCTGGGGCAGAGAGGTAAAGTGCCCTTGTCAATGTGATTTGGTTGGATTTCTTCAATTCAGATGGGATGGCAATCATGCTTTTATTGTTTGTTCCCCTGGGATGGGTGCTGGTGTCCTGAGAAATTAATTCTTATAGGATATCTGCAGAGGAGTGGTATAGGATTTTGAAAATTGAGGATTGTCTTGAATTTAGACAGTGTATTGGAAGCCAATGTAATTGGTTAAGTATGGGGGTTATATGATCTTGTTTGGAAATTCTGGTGATAAATAAGGGTGGTCGTATTTTGTGCCAATTGGATGGGGAGGCCTTGGTATATCGAATTGCAGTAGTCTAAGATTGGTGTGACAACTGCTTGAAATACAGTATGAAAGTGATCCTGGCTAAGTAATGGCTTTACGGCTACTTGGAATAGAAGTACACATTTGCTTTTAGATTTGCAGAAACCTGGTCTTCTACCTAAGTTTCCTACTTAATTTTGCAGCAAAGGTATACATTTTAAGGTTACAGGGACATTTGCATAGTAGACTGATACATAGAAGTAAGATTTCATTTTGAATATTTCAGTTTCCATTGTCTGTTACAAGCCTGCTTCACAGGGTGGGGCTAATTGAATCATCTGTACAGTCTGACCAAGTATATGATCAACTCTGCTCATCACAGCTCCCAGAGACTACACATAGCTAAGCTTTCAGACTTTACAATTTCTTTTTTTTATATAACTTTTAACTGTTGGATATAAGTTTTTAGAATATTCTGAATGCTTACATTTTTTGCATAGCCTTTAAATCAGATATCTGAGTGTGCCCTCATTTCATATAAGGTCTACTGGCCAGAGACACTTAAGTTCCTGCCTGCTCTTCCCCCTCACCCCATGCACCCCAGGGTTGCATTGCCTATATAGTTATCATATACATTGACATCTGTCCTTTATACCAACCTTTTCTCTTTCTCCTAGGATCGCTAAATCAGCATGTCCTGTATTCAGTGCAATAACTGTGGTGCTTTCATTCTGAAAAGAATCATTTGGAACCTAAGAGCTTGCCCTATATTCCTCAAGTTAGCTGCTATGCATAAAGAATTGACTCTACTAAGGAAAGAATTAGCTGCAATTAAACACACCTCTTCTAGGGTACAAATTGAACAAAATCCACCACCGTTCCCATAAAGAATCAAATAGCCCAGGAACAAATGGATCACAGTGGACTCTGGCAGGTTGCGACCTGTAACGCAGAAACACCCTATACATCAAGAGATATCCCTACATAATGCCTTCTCTGCCTTGGATAATGAGGGTGCCCAATTCATAGAAACTGAAGTGTCCTTAAATGAGAGTCCATGCCCAATCTACTGATAATGCACCAAATATGAAGAAAAAAAATCACAAACAGAAAACTACTACTTGGAGATTTCATCCAGTGGCGGTTCAAGGCAATCTGCTGCCTGAGGCGAAGGATGAAATGGCGCCACCCTCCCTCCTTGTAGGGGAGGGCGGGGCTTTCTCAAAACTCCAATCAGGGACTGAGCCAAACCAAAAAGCCGATTAGATTATATGGAGGAAATGCAAGATGTTTCTATACCAAGGAACTAAGAGTGAGAACCACAGCACAGTTTATAAAACTAAATTATAACTCCTTTTTATTTTGCTTTTCTTTTTCAACATCCTATTTTACATCCACAAAACCCCCTTCAACAGTGGGTACAGAGCAGAATCAGGACATTCACCCACAGAATTCAATATCTTAGATTTTTTTTTATTCTGATCATCTCACCAGCAATAACAAACATTCTCCAGTACCAGGCATATTGTGAACTAATACAAAACCCTACAACAAAGTCACTGAGTATCTATAGAGCAAATCTACCATACCATATCAGCACCAACTTCCAAAACTCACATAAGGAGCCCATCCAAAAAAAGCATCACTGTAAATACTACAATGGGCCCTGGAACATCCATACACCTATTTGAAAAGCTGGACATGTCAAATTACTACAGTACACTACAGATCTTTATGTACAAACTCCATGTTAACAGAACACCTGGCCTCAATCACACACTTAGAACATAGACCCTCATCAAGTACAGAATAAGTAACTACAATCTAAAGTAAAAATAAAAATATGTAGACAAACATTAAACTGAAACCCCAAGAAGCTAGACTCATGCAGTGCAACATCAGATAAATAAGATATGCAGTTCCCCCATATTGTGTAAAATATAAAGATAGCGCAAAGTCCAATCACTAAAATGAAATAAAATTATTTTTTCTACCTTTTGTTGTCTGACCATTTTATTCTCAGATCGTGCTGGTCCTGATCTGAGGCTTCTGCTTTCCTGTCTTCTCTTAACTCTCTTTATGTGGTCTATGGTCCATCTGCCATTTCTTATCTCTTCTTTTATTTTCTTCACTTCCTTCCATCAGCCTATTTCCAGTCCTGGTAACCCTCCCCAGTTTCAGCCCACTTTCCAGACTTCCCTTCCCCGTACCTTCCATTGTCAACTGCCTTGCGTTTCCAGGACTGCCTCTGCTTTCCATTCCCTTCCAGTCCCCCTCCTTCCCCACTGTCTAGCCCCTTCGTCCAAATACCATCGCAGGTATCGGCTCACTTCCACTCTCAGTGCCACCCCCCCCCCCCCATCAGCTCTCTTCCAGTCACCCTACCCTCTGTCCATCCCCCTTCCAGTACCATCCCCACATGGCAGCTCCTTTCCAGCCTCCTCCCCATTACCCAGCTACCTACCAGTCCCACCCCCAAGTATCGGCTCCCTTCCAGTCCCCCTTCAGTACCATCCCCATGTATCAGTCCCCCCCCCCCCGTGTCAGCTCCTTTCCTGCCCCCTCCTTTCCCTGGCAGACCATCTCGGCATCCGTTCCCTTCCCATCCCATTCTCCCATCCCCCTGCATCAGCCAATTTGTAGCCCTAGCCCCCAGTCTTCTTCCAGGGCCAGTAGCTCTCTCCTCCCCCCCCAGCCCATTTCCAGTCCCAGCCCATTTCCTAGCTCCCCCATCAGCCCATTACCAGTCCTAGCTCATTTCCAGTGCTAGCCCCCCATCAGCTCATTTCCAGTCCTAATCCCCCCCCAATAAGCCCATTTCCAGTCCTAGCCCACCCCAATCAGCCCATTTCCAGTGCTAGCCCTTCCATCAGCCCACTACCAGTCTTAACCCCTCCCCGATCAGCCCATTACCAGTGCTAACACCACCCCCGATCAGCCCATTACCAGTCCTAGCCTCCCTTAAGTGCCCATTTCCAGTTCTAGCCCCCCCATCCGCCCATTGCCAGTGCTAGCCCTTCTGTCAACCCACTACCAATCCTAACCCCCCTGATCAGCCCATTGCCAGTCCTACCTCCCTCCCCATCAGACCATTTCTGGGGCTAATCCCCTCAGCCCTGCTCATCTCATTTTACTAGTCCAATTCCCCCCCCCCCCCCCCGGAAGAGCCTTGCACTTCCTAATCAGTACCCTAGCTCACTTTTGCAGAGCCACAGGAAGGAAAAGCATTTCTCTTCTTTCCCACGGCTCTGTTAGAGCCCACCGTCACTGAAGGTAAACGCTTTTCCTTCCCGTGGCTCTGCAAAGGTGAGCCGGGGCGTCGGTAAGGCTCTTCAAGGGCAGCAGGAAGAGGGGGGCATGGGGCTGCTGATTCTGCTGCTGCCAAGAAGCAGCGGCAGCAGCTTGTCCTGCACGCCTTTTTAAATTTTGAAGGTCGAGTGAGGCGGTCTTTTTGGGGGCATTTTTTGCCGCCTCCAAAACGTTGCCGCCTGAGGCCACCGCCTCACTCAGACTCTCATTATAGAGCCACCCCTGATTTCATCATCAGAGGCACCAACTTGAGACCACAGTTCCAAGGAGAGAAGATGATCCAATGTTTCCCAGGCTCTTCAGTCGTCAGGAATCCAAACCAAATTGTTATAGTTAGTGCAGAAAGTGAGCACTCCAAAATTGATGATGTCATCCACTTGGGTACAAATGACCTGGCTAGAAACAGTGACTCTACAGTTCAAAGGGACTTCCAGACTCTGGGAGAGAAATTCAAGCCCATTGTTAACACTATATCATTCTCATTAGTTCTACCTGTTCTTGGTAAAGGAGCAGAAAGGCTGAATAGCATAAACAACTTTAATACATGGCTCCAAACCTAGTGCAAACAAGAAGGATTTAGATGTATAGGTGACTGGGGAAACAGATGGATCAACAAGAGACTATACTGTGCTGATGAACTACATCTCTCAATCGCAGGGAAAAGGATTCTAGGTAAAAAAAATCAGGCAGTATGTGGACAGGCATTTAAACTAGGGAAAGGGAGTGAAGAATGGAGAAGGACAAGTTCAGGATGTCACTCCCAGCGAAAGCATAATAACATTGGAAACAGCCACAATTTTAAACCACACATCAATGGCAAGTGGGAAGAGACTTGTAGAACAAAATCTATGCAAAATACAGGCAAGACAGTCAACAAATGCTCGAAGCCTAGCCAACAGAGTTCCTGTCCTGGAAGCCCTAATGGTGGAAATGGACTTGGACATTGTGGCCATTACATAAACATGGTTTTCTCCAGGACCAAGCAGGAAGTCAGTCCTCACATATGGGTGACATCGACGTTGATGGAGCCCTTGCGGAGCATTTCCCCAGCTTTCTAAGAAAGCCTTTGGGAATGCAGGCACGCATGCATGGTCCCCTTCCCGCCTAAAGGTGCCATCTTGCTCAGTCTCTCTTTTTCCGTGAAGCCCGTCGGACGTGTGTCCTAGTCCTCCCAGAAAATAGTTGGATTTTTTTGCGATTCCTTCGCTATTTTTTCTCCGTTTCGACGCCGGTTCCCCTCCCGCCGGGTTCGGTACACCGGTATCGAGTCCGATCTTATTTTTTCAGTTTTTGCGCTTCGTGGCTGCCGTTTGTGCCCTTTTTTTCTTTTTCCCTGGAAGGCCGGTCCTTTGACCTCGCGGGGACTCTTTTTTCCCCGATGGCCTCCAGTGGTTTCAAGAAGTGTGATCGGTGCAAGAAACTAATGTCTCTCACCGACACACACGACAGCTGCCTTCGGTGCCTCGGTCCTGGCCACGATCCTAAGATCTATGGACCATGTGGAAAGATGTCTTCCAAGGCGCTTCGAAGTCGTCAGCACCAGAAGGAAAGGTTTTTCTCCGACTCGGCCTCCGGCTGGGCCCGGACCTCCTCTTAGGCCTCGACATCTTGGGAATCTGATCCCGAGCACCGTTGGGGCTCCTCGGACAGGGGGTCCCCCGACCGGGAACGAAAGAGGAAGAAGCGGCTCGCGAGGGCATCGTTGGAAGAGGTCCCTGGCTCCTCGAGAGCTAGGTCTCAGACTCCCGACCGCCGCCCTGGCTCGTGGAACAGGAGAAGCCTCCAAAAGTGCCTCGTGTGGAGCCAGAGTCTGCTGGACACCTAAGTCCTGTAGTCCTCGTGGACTCTCCTCCCAGAGAGCCGACGTCGGGCCCGGTGCCGCCAGGGCCCGAGTCGGTGGCTGCTGAGTCTCCTGAGCTGGGTCTCAGGCTGACAGCCTTGGAGTGCAGATTGTCTGCCTTCATGGAACAGCAGCGGGCGCTGATGGCCAGCCTGTCTGGTGCATCTGCCCTGACCACCGGGACGTCCAAGTCGACCCAGGAGACCGAGCCGATACTCGAGACCATGAAGTCTCGAGGTCGACCTCGGTCGCGGTCTCCCTCGACCTCCCGCTCGGGACCGAGGGCGTCAACGTCGGTGCCTTCGTCGTCGGGGCAGGTGCTCGCAGGCCCCGCGTGGTCGGAGCCCGATTCCTCATCGGACGAGTCCGCCTGGGAGGCGGAAGACGAGTCCCCCGACACCTTCCGGACTCGGTGCGTCCCATCGGACTCACTGCAGTCTGAGCCCCGGAGTAGATCCCCCTCCGGAGGATACCCGGTTCTCCGAGTTCGTCCGGGATATGGCCACTGCGTTGGCTATCCCTGCGGACCCCGAGGAGGAGCCTCGAGCCGAGGAGCTCGAGGCCCTATAGTATGACTCTCCTCCGAAGGAGGCCTTTACTGTTCCGGTTCCTCCGATGCTGGAACGGCTCCTCTTCTGGATGTGGGAGGCACCGGCCTCGGCGCCGGTTCTAAGCAAGCGGGTCGATTCCATCTATTGACTCCGAAAGAGCCCTGGCTTTCAGAAGGCGCAGCTACCACACCATTCCATGGTGGTGGAATCGACCATGCATCGCCTGAAAAGTCAGAAGATGCACTCCGCGGTGCCCCCTGGCAGGTAGGCCCGGAACCTGGATGGTTTTGGTAGAAAGTATTTCCAGGGCTCGATGCTTGCTTGCCGTGTCCAGTCTTACCAGCTGTACATGGGCATGTACTTCCGGGACCTGGCCAAGCAGCTGGCCGGGTTCTCTGCTGGTCTCTCCGGGGAACCCTTGCAGAGGTTTAAGTCCTTGTCCTCGGGGATCCGGGAATGCTCCAAGTTTATGTCCCACAATGCCTACGATGGCTTCGAGGCTTCAGCCCGTGTTGCGGCAGCCAGCATCGCGGCTCGACGCCAGGCATGGCTGCAGTCATCGGACCTCGAGCCATGGGTTCAGGACAAGTTGGTCGATGTCCCTTGCCAAGCCGAGAAGGCCGCACAGCTCGAAACTGAGCACCTCACGAGGACAAGGCTGTCTAGAAAAACTTCTGCCCCTTCTCACAAAAAGAAGGGCTCGGGTAAAAAGCCCTTTTACCCGAGGAAGGGGCACTGCCTACAAACAGTACCCACAGTACCAGGCCTCCCAAGCTCCCCCTCAGGGTCAGCAGGCCAAGGGGCAGGGTAATGGGCTGTGTAGGCAGAGGACTCCCAAGCCTCCGGCCCCTGCTCCCACTCAGCAGGGTGGGTTTTTTTGACTCCTTAGGCATAGCCTCTCCGTCCCTGCTCTCCCAACCCTGCACAGGAGGTCGACTTACCCTGTTTGCCCACAGGTGGCCACTCATCACTGGAGACAGTTGGGTGCTAAGCATCGTCCACAAGGGCTATATGCTACACTTCCAACAGCTGCCTCCTCCATACTTTCCAGGGGAGCCTCTAAGGCCTCCCCTGCACACAGATCTTCTCTTTCAGGCGCTCCAAGGTCTGTTGCGAGACAAGGCAGTGGAGCCTATGCCTCCCCACCTCCAAGGGCAAGGGTTCTACTCCAGGTACTTCCTTGTACCCAAAAGAACCGGTGGCCTCCGGCCTATCCTCAACCTCAGAAATCTCAACAAGTTCCTAGAGAAAGAGAAATTCAAGATGCTTACTCTTGGAACACTGCTGCCCTACCTCCAGCAGGGAGATTGGCTATGCTCCTTAGATTTAAAGGATGCGTACACTCACATCCTCATTCATCCAGACCACAAAGTACCTCAGGTTCATTGTGGGGGGAAACCATTATCAGTACAGAGTACTGCCTTTTGGCCTCACCTCCGCTCCCAGGGTCTTTACCAAATGCCTGGCAGTGGTAGCGGCCTACCTGAGAAATCAGGGTATCTTTGTCTTCCCCTATCTGGACGACTGGCTCATCAGGGGTCAGACATGCCAGGAGGCCAGACAAGCCACCCTCTGAACTATTGCTCTTCTTCAGAACCTGGGGTTTGTCATAAACTTTGCAAAGTCCACTTTGTTCCCCTCCCAGAACTTGGAGTTCATAGGGGCAAGGTTGGACTCTCAGCTGGCAAGAGCATTCTTGCCAGAAGACAGAGCCCAAAGACTGATAAACTTGGCAAACCAGTTTCTCAGCAGGTCACTGGTCTCCGCCAGACTCTGCCTGAGGCTTCTTGGCCACATGGCTTCGACAGTACATGTGACCCCCAATGCCCGGCTCCATGTGAGGCCTGCGCAGTGGTGCCTTTGGACTCAGTGGACACAGGCCACAGGCAGCCTCAGACAGAGTAAGGGTGTCCAGACAATTTCTGAACTCCCTACGCTGGTGGCTGCACCCACCCAATCTACTGCAAGGGGTGCCTTTTCAGGTTCCTGTGTTCACAGTGGTGTTGACCACGGATGCCTCCCTTCTAGGCTGGGGGCTCATTGTCTGGGCAAGTGCACCCAGGGCCTGTGGTCTCCCTGGGAGGCCACACAGCAAATCAATCTACTGGAACTCAGGGCTATTCGGTTAGCCCTCAAGACTTTCTCTCAAACACTGCCTTATCAGTCTGTCCTAGTTCAAACAGACAACCAAGTAGCCATGTTTTATGTGAACAAGCAGGGCGGAACTGGGTCCCAGCTCCTCTGTCAGGAGGCACAGGACCTTTGCTTGTTTGCTGTCAGGCACAACATGCTCCTCAAGGCAGTGTATCTACCTGGCCAGGACAACTACCTGGCAGACCGGTTGAGCAGGATTCTGCAGCCCCACAAATGGCAGCTCCATCCCTTAGTGGTTCAGAAGATTTTCCTGAAATGGGGACTTCCAACCATAGATCTGTTTGCCAGTCCATCGAACAGACAACTGACAAGGTTCTGCTCCAGGCAACCGCATCCTCTGCGGCTGGCGGCAGATGCTTTTCTGATTTCCTGGTCCCAGGGCCTCCTGTATGTGTTTCCTCCCACGCCCCTGGTGGCCCGAACCCTGTTCAAAATTCTTCAGGACAAGGCCTCAGTCCTGCTGGTGGCTCCCAGATGGCCGAGACAGCTTTGGTTTCCACTTCTGCTTCAGCTAGCAGTGGATCCCCCACTGCCTCTAGGGTTGCAACCCAACTTTCTCTCTCAGGATCGGGGTTCCCTTCTGCACCCTAATCTCAGGGCTCTCAATTTGATGGCATGGAGGCTGCAAGGGTAGTTTTGGCTCCCTGGGGCCTCTCTCAGGAAGTTGAGGAGGTTGTCCTAGCCTCTAGAAAGCAGTCCACTAGAAAAACCTATGCCCTGAAATGGAAGAGGTTTTCTGTGTGGTGTCAGCTACGTACAGAAGATCCTTTCTCCTGTCCTGTACCAGTAGTGCTTCAGTACCTGCTGCACTTATCCAATCAGGGACTTAAGTCCAATTCTGTTCGGGTCCACCTCTCTGCTCTAGCAGCTCACCACTCATTGGTGGAAGGACATTCTCTGTCGGTTCACCCCTTGGTGTCCCGGTTTCTCAGAGGCTTGCTCTTGCTCAAGCCTCCAATCCATCCTCCTGCTCCTGAGTGGGAGTTGAATGTGGTCTTGCAGCAGCTGACTCACCCACCTTTTGAGCCGATGGCTACTTGTCCTCTCCGCTTCCTGTCTTTGAAGACACTCTTCTTGGTAGCCCTAACCTCTGCCAGGCGAGTGAGCGAGCTTCAGGCTCTGGTCTGTGACAGGCCTTACACCCGCTTCTATAGGAACAGGGTAGTCCTTAGGACTAATCCAAAGTTCCTCCCAAAAGTTGTCTCCTCCTTCCACCTTAACCAAGAGGTGGTTCTTCCAACATTCTTCCCTAGGCCTCATGCAAGCCAGGCTGAAGCAGTTATGCATACCCTGGACTGTAGGAGGGCCTTATCCTTCTACCTTGACCTTACGCAGGGACATAGAAGGGCTACTCAGCTCTTCATATCTTTTGACCCTAATAATTTGGGGTTAGCTGTGTCCAAGCGTACCTTGTCCACCTGGGTGGCTGACTGTATCACCTGGGCTTACAGGGCGGCTGACCTTCCTTTGCAGGGTCGGGTCACGGCCCATCATGTCAGGGCAATGGCTGCCTCAGTGGCTCATCTCCACTCTGTACCGTTGGTAGACATCTGCAGGGCTGCAACTTGGTCTTCCAGCCAGACGTTTACAGCCCACTACTGTCTGGAAAGGGAGTCCCGTAGGGACAGTGCTTTTGGCCAGGCAGTACTCCGGAATCTCTTTGAGGTTTAGGCAACTCCTGCCCTCCAGCCCTCCGTTGGGCTACCGGTGGAGGTCCTTTCAGTGAAAAGCCTTTCTTTGATGCTGGGACAAGAGGGAGTTCTCTTGTTCAGCCTGGGTTCCTGGTAGCGCAGAGCTAGGGAGTCACCCATATGTGAGGACTGACTTCCTGCTTAGTCCTGGAGAAAGAGTAGTTACTCACCTGTAACAGGTGTTCTCCAGGAGCAGCAGGAATCAGTCCTCACAACCCTCCCTCCTCCCCTGGGAGTTGCAGTTGTACATAGTTTATTTTACATTTTTGTGTGCTGTTTTTTAGCCATGTCATTTGACTGAGCAAGATGGCACTTTTAGGTGGGAAGGGGACTGCGCATGCGTGCCTGCATTCCCAAAGGCTTTCTTAGAAAGCTGGGGAAATGCTCCGCAAGAGCTCCATCGATGTCACCCATATGTGAGGACTGATTCTTGCTGCTCCTGGAGAACACCTGTTACAGGTGAGTAGCTACTCTTAATGTGTCACATGAATGGGATATAGCCATAGCTGGCTATAATCTATTTAGAAGAGGAGGATAGAAAAGGAGGAGTAGTCCTATATGTCAAAAGCGATATTAAAGCTCCTAAAATGCAGGGGACGTGGGGAAAAGAAGTGCTGTGGATTATATTGGAAAGAGAAGATGGCACTGTCATCCATACTGGTGTAGTCTACAGACCTCCAACTCAAACCGAAGAAATTGATAGCAAATTGATTATTGATATTGCAAAGATGGCCACAAAGGGGGAAGTAATCATATTGGGTGACTTTAATCTACTCCCTGTGGATTAGAGTATTCCTTCTGCAAATCTGGAAAGAAGTAAAACAATTGTGGATGCTTTCCAAGATGCGTTACTTAAATGGTGATGGAACCGACCAGGGAAAGCTCGATGCTGGATTTAATGCTCACCAACAAATATAGCGTGTTGAATATCCAAGTGGGTGCCTATGTGAGCAGTAGCGATCATCACATAGTGTGATTTAAGATGAAAGTCAAAGTGGAGTCCAATCACAAGCAAGTTCAAAGTCCTATACTTCAAAAATACTGACTTCAGTAAAATGGCCAAGTGCCTGAAGGAGGAGCTGGCAAGGTGGGAAAGGGATAAGGGGAGTGGAATTGCAGTGGGCCAAACTAAAGGAGGTAATAAAAGGGGCAACAGATAAATATGTAAAGAAAGTAAATAAAAACAAGAAGAAAAGGGAAACCTATTTGGTTCTCCAAAGAAGTGGCTGCACAAATAAAGGCAAAAAACACAGCTTTCACAAAATTCAGAAGTTCGCAAAGAGAGGAACACAGAAAAGAATAAAGGATCAAATTAAGAGACAACAAGAGAAATAAGGATAGCAAAATCAAAGGCAGAAGAAAGGATGACTAAAAAATGTGAATTGTGGCGATAAAACGTTTTCAGGTCTATTCGGGAGAGGAGGAAAATCAGAGGACTCAAAAGTGCTGGGAACAGATTGAAAAAGTGAAAATGCTAAACAAATACTTTAGTTCTGTTTTTGCTAAAGAAAATCCTGGAGAAAGGGACCACCTGTGAATGACTAATATATAAATGGGAATTAAGTAGATACCACACCATTCACAGAAGATAATGTGTTCGAACAGCTTGCAAAAGTGAAAGTGGATAAGGCCATGGTACCAGATGGGATACATACCAGGATCTGAAAGAGCTCAGAGGATCTTGCAGGACCGTTATACAATGTCTTTAATAGATCTTTGGAGACAGGAGAAGTTCCACAGGACTGGAGAAGGACTGATGTGGTACCTCTTCATAAGTGGTAATAGGAAAGAAGTGACAAACTACAGACCAGTAAGCCTTATCTTGATGACGGGAAAAGTAATGGAGGCACTCTTGAAAGAGCAAATGGTGGACTTTCTAGAAACCAACAGGTTGCATGATTTGAGGCAACATGGTTTTACCAAAGGACGATCTTGCCAAACAAATCTGATGGAGTTCTTTGACTGGGTGATCAGAGAACTAGATCAAGGGCATGCGATGGATGTGATCTACCTAGATTTCAACAAAGCCTTTGATACTGATCCTCATAGGAGGCTTATCAATAAACTCAACAGCTTGGGGATGGGTCCCAAGGTGGTGAACTGGATTAGAAATTGGTTGACTGACAGACGAAAGAAGGTGATGGTAAACGGAACTCACTCAAATGAAAGGAAGGTGATTAGCGGGTGTGCCCCAGGGTTCAATGTATTTGTGAGTGATATTGCTGAAGGACTGAATTGGAAAGTCTCTCTTTTTGCAGATGATACAAAAATTTGCGATAGAGTGGACTCTCCTGAGGGAGTGGAGAACATGAGGAAAGATCTACAAAAGCTGGAAGAATGATCGAATGCTTGGCAGTTAAGATTTAATGTGAAGATGTGCAGTGTCATGCACTTGGGAAGCAGAAATCCAAGGGAACTGTATGCGATAGAGGGCAAGAGATTGGTGTACATGGACCAGGAAAAGGACCACGGAGTGATTGTTTCTGAGGATCACAAGCTGGCAGAACAGTGTGACAAGGCAGTGGCAAAAGCCAGAAGGATGCTGGGCTGCATACAGAAAGGAAGTACCAGCAGAAAGGAAGATGTACTAATGCCACTATAAATTGCTAGTGAGGCCTCACTTGGAGTATTGTGTTCAGTTTTGGAGACCATATCTCGCAAAGGATATAAAAAGACTGGAAACAGTTCAGAGAGAGGCGACCAAAATGATTTGGAGCCTGCGTCAGAAGACTTATGAGAAGACTTGAAGACCTAAATATGTACACTGGAGGAGAGGCGGGACAGGGGAGATATTTATTTTTATTTATTTATTTATTACAATCTTTTATATACCGCGCTATTTGGTATCAGCGCGGTTTACATGAAACAAAATAACCAGAACAAACTATTCTGAGTTTACAGAGAACAGGTATACAAACTTGGGTAACATGGGGGAACTATTTACAAATATTATTTACATACAGTCGTTATGATGATGACAATGGACATTGATCATGATATCACACTGAGAAAGTTGATGAGGTTAACTGATAATTATGGTGTAGCTACTTTGTTGGTGGGATTTGGCTTGGTGTATTGCTGGGTGGATAGTATTTGAGGAACAGGTGATATTTGAGTGCTTTCTTGAACTGGGTTAGGTCAGTGATTGCGCGAATGTCTGATGGGAGTGCGTTCCAGCATCTCGGGGCGCAAAATCTAAATGCCCTGTTTGCCGTTGCCTGGGTGCATTTTGTTAATGCTTTCGGGATTATTAGTGTGTTTAGATATGATTCAGACCTTTAAATAGAGTATTAATGAACAAACAAACCTCTTCCCAAGACAGGGGAAGCTGTAAAACTAGAGGGCATAACATGAAGCTGCAAGGGGGTAAACTGAAAGGCAATGCCAGGAAATACTTTTTCACTGAAAGGGTAGTGGATGCTTGGAATACCCTGCTGATGGAAGTGGTGGGGGCAAACAGTGACAGAATTCAAAATGGCATGGGACAGACACAGTGGGATCCCTTTTATAGCAACAGGATAAAATAAAAACAAACATAACTATCTCTTATATCTCGACAAATAGGGGTGATCTGCACGGAGCAGTGGGTACATCCCAAACCAAAGGCATGGGGAGGGGTGACCTGCACGGAGCGGCATGTCCCCCTTGCTGGGCAGACTAGATGGACCATACTGGTCTTTGTCGTCATATAATATGTTACTATGTTCTTGAGGAGTTTCATCTTGTAGTAGGTGTTTCTCCAGGAACAAGCTGGAAGTCTCTCCTCATACGGATGACATTTGCTCCAATGGGAAGCCCCTGTGGAAGCATCTCCTCAGGTTTCAAAGAAAGCCTTTAGGAGATGCCACATGCGTGTGTGGTCCCCTTCACGCCTAAGGCTGCATCTTACTTAGTCTCCCTTTTTCTGAGGAGCCCTACAGACATTCCTCTTCTTTCCCTGGAAAAAGGTTTATATTTTTTTGTGCATTAAAGTCTTTCCTTCCCCGGTTAGCACAGACCCTTTCCTGCCTCTGAGCCCCATGGCCTTGGCTTTGAATCTCTGAGCTGTTTTTAATTTTCTCTTCAGCATGGTTTCACGCCTTTTCTAACCGCTGGCCGCATTGAGGGTCTTCGACCTAGCAGGGATCCTTTCTGCCCCAGTGGCCAGAAGTTCAAGAAGTGTGATCGGTGTGCAAAGAACATGTCCCTAACTGATACACAAGACTGTTGCCTCCAGTGTCTAGGTGTCAACCATGACCCAGAGGTTTGCCCTTTGCAAAAAGATGTTTGCCAAGGCCATGCAAAGTTGTCAGCAGAAGTAAGACAACATCTTCCGCAGGTCGGATTCTGCCCCAGTGTCCCCGGTAACTTTGTGCTCCAAGGCTCTTCCCAAATCCTCTGATTTGTGTAAAACCCCCCATGGTGCCCGATTGGTCAGCGGTCACTCAGACAAGTGTTCTCCAGAGCGTGAGCGCAAGAAGAAATAATCCTCGAGGACCTTATCCTGGGAATCAGACAAACATGGCAAGTCCCATGCCAGGTCCCACAGTCCCTGAAGGGTATCGGAGGAGTTGGAGCAGGAGCACCCAGCGAAGTTGCCCAGAACAGATGCCAAGGCTGGTGACTGATTCACGGACCCCCGAGGCCTGTCCCATCAAAGACTCCCTCTCCTCAGACACTGGACCTGGTCACTCTGGTGTCAGCGTCGATGGCTGCAACTTCTGAGTGGAAAGCCAGGATGATACCATTGGAGAGCAGTGTCTCTGCCTTTCTTGCCTCGCTGCAAGCATCAATTCCGGGCCCCACTGGTGCTCGTGCAGAGACCACAGGAATCTCAACATCGAGGACTCCCCGGGCCACCGAAATGATCCTTGAGAACCTCGAGCCGATCCTTGACGAGGGTCTCTATCCCGCTTCCGGTCCTCTGGAGCGATATCCTCCCAGGCAAACGCTTGTGGCTCCAGCCAAGCAGCTGCCATGGGTCACCGAAGACCTGACCTGAGTCCGATGCCTCGGGAGTCATCAAGCCTCGAGTCCTCAGACTACTTGGACTGGGAATCCAAGGATGAGGCTTCTCCAAAGACGCATAAGCACCACGATCTCCCCTCGGATCCGTCTTCCCAGGCATCATGACGACAGTCCCCACCCAAGGACACATCGTTCCTCGAGTTTGTCTGGGACATGGTGAAGGCCTTGTCTCTCACCACGGAGTTGGAAGAGGAACCTTGCACGGAGGAGCCTCAAATCCTCCAGTATGAGGCTCCACCTAAGGAGGCCCTTATGGTCCCCATCCCTGCCATCCTCAGACGATTATTCCTTTGGATGTGGGAGACACCGGCGTCAGTGCCAATAGTTAGCCGATGTCTCGATACCATGCACCAGGTCCAACAGGGCCCCGGCTTTCTGAAGGCGCAACTCTTTCACCTCTCTATGGTAGTGGAGTCGACCATGCGCCAGCAGAAAAGCCCAAAGACTCACTCTTCCATGCCCCTGGGCAGGGAGTCCTGTGCCCTTGATGCCCTTGGACACAAATGCTACCAGGGCTTGTTGCTGAATTCAAGCCTACCAGCTATGTATCGGCATGTATCTCCAAGACCTAGCTAAAGAACTCACAGGCTTCTCGGTAGGTCTCAGTGGAGATCACCTCCTGCGATTCCAAACCTTCATGAAGTGCGTCAGAGTGCTCGAAGTATGCTTCTTGAGCTGGCTACAACTGCTTAGAGTCCAACCCAAGGGTGGTCTCTGCAGGCATCGGTGCCAGATGCCAGGCCTGGCTCCATGCATCGGACCTCGAGCAGTGGGTCCAGAAGAAACTCCTTGACATCCCCCCTGTCTCAGTGAAAACCTCTTTGGCAACCCGATGGAGGATAAGGCGGTAGAGATAGAGACAGAGTACGTCATGAGGACTCTGCTCTCTAGGAAAATCTCCACCTTCTCCAAGAAGAAACTATTAGAGAAGAGGCCCCTTTTTCACAGAAAAGGACAGCCGTACTGAGGCTATCCCCAATACCAGGTCCCCCAGACCACGCAACAGGGTCGCCAGGCCAAGGCCAATGCAAGCTTTAGGGCTCTAAGCTGCAAACACTGGCTCCTGCCCAGGCTGGGTCAGAGTTTTGACTTCCTGAGTATACCCTCTCCCCCGGGGGGGGGGGAGCAGCTGCCAACAGGGGGGTGTCTGACCCACTTTGCCCATCAGTGGCTGGCCATAACCACCAACACTTGGGCCCTCCAGATGGTCAGAGAAGGCTACCTCCTTCACTTGGGCCAGATGCCTCCCCCTCTCTTTCCAGGAGAGCCCCCTCGAACTCCCCTGCACCAGGCCCTGCTACTGCAGGAACTCGCATGCCTCATCAGGGACAGAGCCATGGAACCAGCACCCCTCCACCTCAGGAGCAAGGGGTTCTACTCCTGTTACATAATGGTCCCAAAAAGAACAGGGTGCCTAAGGCCTGTTTTGGACTTGCAAAACCTGAACAAGTTTTTGGTGTGGGAGAAGTTCAAGATGCTCTTTCTTGGAACATTGCTGCCGTACCTCTAGCAGGGAGATTGGCTATGCTCCTCGGACCTAAAGAATGCTTACACCCACATCCTTATTCATCCCAGTCACAGGCAGTACTTAAGGTTCAGGAGCGAACACTACCAGTACAGGGTCTTTATCTGCCGTCATATAATATGTTACTATGTTCTTGAGGAGTTTCATCTTGTAGTAGGTGTTTCTCCAGGAACAAGCTGGAAGTCTGTCCTCATACGGATGACATCTGCGCCAATGGAGCCCCTGTGGAAGCATCTCCTCAGTTTTCAAAGAAAGTCTTTGGGAGATGCCACCACGTATGCGTTGTCCCCTTCCTGCCTAAGGGTGCGTCTTACTCAGTCTCCCTTTTTTCTGCAGAGCCCTACAGACATTCCTCTTCTTTCCCTGGAAAAAAGTTTATATTTTTTGTGTATTAATGTCTTTCTTTCTCCAGTTAGCACAGACCCCTTTCCTGCCTCTGAGCCCCGTCACCTTGGCTTTGAGCCTCTGAACTGTTTTTAATTTCCTCTTCACAGTTTCAGACCTTTTCTAACTGCTGGCCGTGTCGAGGGTCTTTGACCTCGCAGGGATCCTTTCTGCCCCAGAAGTTCAAAAAATGTGATCGGTGCACAAAGAACATGTCCCTAACCGATATACAAGACTGTTGCCTCCAGAGGCTGCTGCGAGGATGGTTTGGTTCCAGTTTTCTATGGTAGTGTCCAGGTCAAGTATTTTGTGATTCAGTTTTGGGGATATTTATTTTATTTATTATTTTATTTACATTCTCTTATATACCGCGCTATTCTGCATCAGTGCGGTTTACATTGAACAAACTGAAATTACATTGAACAGGGCATTATAACTTGGAGATAACTATTTTACAGGGAACATGGGCTATGGAGGGTTAAGTGGCTTGCCCAAGACCACAAGGAGCACCTGTGGGACTAGAAACCCCAGTCCTTCCGGCCCAAGGTTGCTGTCCTCTAGTGGGATTTGAACCCCCGGCCTGAAGTACCTTACCCCAACCACTAGGCCACTCCTCCACTACACTTACTATTTCTTGTAAGAAGCTTTCCATATGGAAACTCTTGAAATCTTCTCTGTGTTCTGCTGGGGTGTAATGAGAGAGGTCTTTAAGATATGCATCTTGAAGGAACAAAAAAGAATGAGATATTTTCATCATACTATATATAATATAAAAACAGGAACTCCATTGCAGGCAAGTTAATTCTGCATGGCTTTTAAATAAAAGCTCTCTGCCTGAAAGCTCTTAAAGGTGTTTTGGTTTTCATTTTTAAAAGCTTATTCTTTTTCTATACTGCAAAGGGGTAATTTTTTGTGGTGTTGGGCAAAACTGTCAGTTTGTTAATTGTTTTTTGTTCCAGCTACCCATTCATAGCTATCTCTTTGAAGCTGTTGACCTCATCAGTTGTTAGGTCCCTCTCTACCCACCCCAGCTCCCACCTACTGCATGTGGGCATCCTTGCTTTATAGGGCAACTCCCCAATTAGCCAATTAGGGACATAGAACAGCGCTGTTACAACACACTTAAAAGAGATTAACTGCTTTTTATCTTAAAAGGACAGCTGAGGAACAGATAGTGACTACGGTAGGTCTCTCTCTTTTACTTCACCAAGTACCAAAGCTTCATCAACTGAACAATGACTGGGAAAAATCATATTGCCAAGCTGTTGCCCCCATTACAACTTTGGCCTCTGTCTAGAAAGAAATCCCCAAACGCCGGTTCCATGTGCAGGATGCCTATATGCTGAAGCTCTCAAACAAGTGAAGGAGCTCAGAGAAGAGGTGGCGAGGCCGAGAAGCATTCAAGACGGTGAGAAGTTCATTGATGAAATGCTTCTTGAAACATCCAAGCTCTTCGACATAGGTAAAGATGGGAGGCTACAGAATGAAGAAAGTTGGACACTAGTCACCAGAGCTTGCAGAATCAGCACTCCCAACTCCTCCAGCCCTTGAATTGAAGAACCATTATGCAGATGTGGAGGAGGTGAAAGCATCCCGAGAAAGAGAAGAACCAGAGCTAGAGCACCTCTAAGTTGCAGAATCGGTGACCACAAGGAAGCAAAGGGTAGTGGTGGTTGGTGACTCTCTTCTGAGGGATACTGAGGCATCCATCTGCCAACCAGACTTGATGTCCAGAGAGTCCTGCTGTCTGCTAGGTGCCAAATCTGCCTAGTACCCAGAAGAACAAGGATTTGATTCCCACTGGCACTCCTTGTGACCTTGGGCAAGTCACTTTGCAGGCCCTTTTCTTCTGAGGCCATTGAGGGTAATCTTCCAGTGATATATTGCTAAGAAAACCCAGAGGCAGCTGGGTTGCCAGGAATTAGCACTGACTTGACCGCACTAGACAAAAAAAAAAAAATTACCTTGTTCTTCTGTCTGTTTAATGTCTTGCTATAAGAAAGTTTCTTAATTTTCATCCTTTTTAAATAGCTGCTGTATGAAAAAGTCTTACTTTGCAATAACAAGGGCTGCACTCAGGTAGTTAATAGTTGCCCAGCAGGGATCTCTGGCTGACGAGTTCAAATATTAACATTTTCAATTCAGTGATATATTGAGGGATCCAATAGTTTTGTCACCTAAATTCCCTCCTATTCTACCCCTCACCCCATAGCTTGCTTTTCCTACAAAACCTTTCCAATACACATAATCAATTTGATTCTATTAAGGGAAAATCAAGTAATCTTGCTGTTTTTAAAATCATAATCGAAATGTAGCTTGTCAGACGGCTGCCTGGGTGAGAATCTTCACAGTCTTGGCAAGTGCATATATCTATATGATTTGCAAGGGATTGTGGGCAATGCAGTTCATTCACACCAGACACAGCTGCTCACAATAATTAGTTGTGCTTTTGGGTAAAGCCAATAAGATATTTATTTATGGGGTTATTTCTCCCAACACAGATATGCTTGGTAGCACATAAATCAGGTTACTTGCTTTCAGTGTTAAACTTGAAAAAACAAAATCAGAAAACAACATTCTTAACTTATCAGGCAATCAAAACAAAAGAAATAAGACCTGGTTGGCAACAAACTGGTCTTTTCTGTAGGCTTTAGCTAATATTCTCTTAGCAAGTATCAAACAAACCAAAAGCCACAAAGAAAGAAAAAAAACTGTTCTTTTCAGGTAAACGTCTTATATCTTCCCACCTAGATTCAGAAGTGATTCTCTCAGAGCTCACAAGCAATTAGGTAAGACTCAATTGCTAGCAGTTATCCAGCTGAAACCCTTTAGCTGGCTTGCTTTCTACTGCGTGGCTAAAAAAAACCTACTCAGGAGCTTTTCTGAGTAGATTAAAGAACAAGTTTGTATTTCTTTGTGATGGTTGCTGTACTTTATAACAGAAAATCACCAAAGGAGTTTAGACAGAGAGCAGTCCATGTAAACAGATTCTTCATCTGCTATCACCCCCTCTTCTTCAACAAGCATGGGTTCAATATCATGGATTGGCACAGATGAATCTCCCAATGGAGCACTTTCAGGAGAATACTTGTTTCCCTGCTGTCTTTCAAGGTTATAGCTAGGGCATAGATCAGTGTTCATACCTGAGCTTCCATTGCTGTTAGAGTTCCTCTCTATATAGCCTGGCCAGTATGTAGTCCAGTTCTTATGTCGAGCCTTCCAATCCAGATCCCTGGACACTGGATCTCTCTTCACATACCTTCTGGCACGGGTCTTAGGGTCCCTTCCACGTGCAGCCGTCTCCCTCACAGGTACCGTCTGGAGATTTCTAGCTCTGCAGCACCATTCCTCTGGCTTTCCCCAGTCCAATGGTGTATGCTGGCCCTTGGAATGCCTCCCAGTATACGTACTGCTCTGGACTCTTCTAGACCTCTCAAAGGCTTTTCTCCTCTTTCTTCCAAAGGGTTTCTTTTCCTCTTTGTCCGTCCAGTTTGGCTTCTGCTTCTGATGATCCTCCTGATGATGAAGATGATGATGATCCTGAGGATGATCAAGCTCAAGCTGATTCTCTGTAGAATAAACTCAACCTTTATTCTGCTTAGATGAGTGCTCCTCCCTAACACAGCGCAGCTGTGCTGAATCAGGCCCTGCCCTTTGAGATGAGTGCTTAGGGATTACCTCAGCCCTCCTGATTGAACACACGTTTCCCCACTTCAGCTCCTCTAATGGCTGCTGGAAACCTGGTGCATTCTGGGACTGGTAGTCTTTTATGGGAAAATTCTGTTTTCTTATTTCTACCAGAACTGACAGGTTGCTTGTTCAGAGTCACTTCACCTTTCCTATAGCTCTTTCCTGAGCTATGATAAGCTTCCTTATCACAAGCTGTTCTTACTTCAACCAACCAACCACCTCATCATGTGTGTCATTCAATGCAATAACTTTGGTACCTTAATCCTAAGGTAACCATCTGTAGGCTTAGAGCTTTCCCCATCTGTTTCCAATTCGCTGCTATGCAAAAGGAGCTTATTCAACTCAAATAGGAATTGATTGCAATTGAAAGTGCCTCCCAGACTATAAAGCATTCAGACAATTTACTCTCACTCCTACAGAGAACAAAACAACCCAGGAATAAATGGATGACAGTAGGCTTGAATAGATTACAGCCTGTGACACAGAAGCATCCATTCTCCCAACTATTGCCTCCACAAAATTCCTTTGCTGCACTGAAACATTAAGATTCTTAAGAAATGAAAGCTGAGGTTGCACCAGAGATGAAGAGAAATACTAAATTCAAACAAAATCCCCAAACCACTGACAATTTCTCAAAATGAAAAAATCTTGCTATTAGAAAACTCCATTTATCTGAGGCATTAAATTAGGAATTCCATGCAAGTGTTCCAACCAGGAAATGTCTTCCTGGATCCTCAGCGAGCAGGAATACAAACCCAAATACTAAGCAGGATTAGTGAAGAAAGTAAGGACTCTAAAATACGTTGTTATTCACATGGGGACAAATGCTCTGGCCAAAAACAGCATCTTTGTAGCACAAAGAGATTTCCAGAAGTTGGATGAGTGGCTATAGTTCATGGTAAGGACAGTAGCTGTTTCAGAAGTACTACCTATCTATGAAAAGGAAGAGGAAAGGGCTACATCATATGGATAATGTCAATAAGTGGCTTGAAACCTAGTGTCAACAAGGTGGTTTTAAATAGATAGATACATTGGAGGAAAGGGAAATCAATGGAAAAATAAAAGGCTATATTGTAATGATGACCTACTACTTTCTGTGGCAGGATAAAGGATACAAAGTCTGAAATTCAGGCAGTATTTCTGAATATTTAGAGGATGGAAGCAGATAAATTCAAGATATTGTGCCCAACCCCCAGGAAACTGTGTACCCTACTATTACCTCCTGTACCACGGATGACTCAATCAATCCATACGCTTCAGAGTAGTCATCTGTGAATAAATAAATACCGAGCTACCACTCTTTTTTTGTCGGGACCAACAGATCCAAGTAGGGAGAAGAAAACTCTCTCCTCAATGTCTGGAGAACCCTTTTTTAAAAATAATACCTTTATACATACACACTTTTCCCTTTGCCGTGGGGAAGTGTGAAATATTTATATATAGTACTTTAAATAGTGCCCATGCACTTATCTCAGGGCTGTGGGAGGAGGAGCCACACTCAGAAAAGCAGCCGCCGCCGGTGGTAATCCCCAGCATCGCCCGCAGCCATCTTCAGCTCCTCCGATCGGGTTGAGCTTCTGAACGGACCGGCCAGCCTTCCCGTTCAAGCCTCCAGCCCAATCAGGGCTGTGGGAGAAGGAGCCACACTCAGAAAAGCAGCTGCCACCAGGCGGGCCTGTGCCTACTGGGCCCGTGCCTGAGGGACTCGCCAGAGGGCCCTTTGGCGTGGCCCTTAGGCGTCGGCCCTCTAGAACTGCTACCAGGACATCATCCACCGATCTCCGTAGACTTCTGTCCACCACACAACAGACGTAACCTGCCCCCTATACACACTCTGCCTCTAAAAGTGAAGCATCTGTGCCCCCCCCTCCCCCCCATTAGAAGAGCTTTCCTGCTCTTATTTTGCTACGTCACTGCCGGTTGAGCTTTGCAGCCCTTCATCCTCTCTCACAAGAGTGTGACGCTACCTAGCTCCCCATTTCACTGCCTCACTGCTAGAAATTTGCTGTATGTTTACTTATATTGCTGTTATATGTGACACTTGCTGATATATGCTATGATATGCTGATATATGTTTGCTGATATTTGCTGTTACTTGTAGTCATTTACTTGCTGATATCTCACAACACTAGTCCATTTATTTATATCATAACACTAGTACAGACATAGTTAATTCTCTCTCACAGACATCTATTAAGGTCAGCCCTAACAACTTAGCAACACAACATGGCCATCTCCCTTCTAGCCATTACCAGCTTTTACTTCCTGTTAAATACCATCCAAAACTCTTCTGCCTGCTCACTCACCCACAGGCATATCCCTATCCTACACAGAAGACATTTTACCAGCCCCCCCCCCCTCTACCATTCACTTCCTCATTCTCACCATGTCAGACATTCACACCTGCTCTATGTAACCCTCAACCACAATGATGACACTGAGCTCGATCCAACTCTAGGACATAGACTACTGAATTGCGCGCTCATTAACTCATGATCAATGCGCAAGAAATTGCCTGTTATCACCGATCTCGTCACTTCCCTCAATCTTGACATTCTAATGGTTACAGAATCCTGGCTCTCCGACACACTCTGTTCTCATAAACCAACTCATCCCAACAGGCTATTCAATACATACCTGCCACAGAGCCTCCAGAAGAGGAGGTGGAGTTTTCATCTTAGCAAGATCTGAGCTTCAGTTCAAGCTACTCTCTTCCAAGAGTCTCAAGCACAAGGACATAGTGTCTGTAACCAACAAACAGTCCACCATTAATCTCATCTACAGAGCCCCCTCTTCCCCTCCTGAAGAGCTCTCCAACATAATAGACTTAGCTTGCAACCCGACATTCCCACGTAAACATAACTAGTTTATTGGAGACTTCAACCTTGCATCCCTGCAACCTACCCACTCCAACACCTTCCTCCAAGCAATGACTGACCTAAACTATGCTCAGCTGGTGAATGCGCCTACTCACATTAAGGGAAACTCACTTGACCTCATATTTGCCCCCCAATTAGTCAAGTTGCAACATCAATCTTGCTTTCACTCCTGTTCCTTGGTCAGACCACAACCTAATCACTTTCCAACCTAATCCCTTCGCAGCAAGTTCAACCCCCATCCAACCACTGTAACTCATTACCCTCAAGAATGTCACACCGCTTCAAAGCCCTGGACAAGGATGGATTCATCAGCAGTGCTCTCCCAACTCTTCATCAACCGTCTCAAGACCTTGAAGATATGATACTTAGATGGAACACCACTTTGAAATCATGTTCTCAGCGACCTTGCAGTAACAAATCGGCAGCTTCCCACAACACATCAAAAAGCAGGAAAACAGCACCATGGTTTATTGATGATCTGAAATCATCTCTTCGCCTTCTAAGGAGATATCAATGAAAATGGAGATGCTCACGTTCTACAACTGACCAATCAACTTACAAAGACCTACTAAAACTCCACCGGGAGACAACATATGAAAAAATGAGAGCATACCACACTGAACTTCTCCTTCGTTCCCTAAATAAACCTCGAGACCTCTTCAGCATTGCGAAATCCCTAATTAAGGAACCCTCCCCCCCCAACCAGAATCAATTCATCCTCAACTTTATGCAGTCTATCTCCAATCTAAGTCCATCAAAGCTAATTCAGCACCGTGTCCTACACCTAGCTTCATCTCTGTTCCACAGTCCCTGCTAACAGAGTTTAACCCTCCATCAGAGAAATACATAACAGATCTTATTGCTACAATCAACACCACTACAGCTCCGAACGACCCTTGTCCAGCATACTGGATCAGAGCGATGCGTGCTGAACTAAGTCCAACCCTATCCTACATCATGGAGCTGTCTTTCTCATCAGGAATATTCCCAACAGTTCTTAAACAGACATCCATACGCCCCCTCCTGAAAAACAATAAACTTGACCCAACAAAGACACATTCTTATCGCCCGATCTCAAGCATACCTCTTCTTGCCAAGCTTATTGAGAAAGTGGTACAAAGACAGATTCAACATATTGACATATCAGCCCCCTCAATCCTTTCCAACATGGGTTTCGAGAATCACATGGTGTCGAGACCCTACTAGCAACACTTACCAACACCTTAACCAGAGGCATTGACAAACCAGAAAATGGATTTGTACTTATCTTCCTTGACATCGCTGCAGCATTTGATTCAGTTAACCATGAGCAACTCCTCATCCGACTCCATGAAAAGGGTATCCAAGGAATGGCTTGGAACTGGTGCAAATCCTATCTTGCCGACCGATGGCAACATGTTCGAATAGGTCTGTCAACATCTGACCCTTTCCAACAACTTCAAGGAGTACCCCAAGGTTCCTCCCTCTCTGCTTTACTTTTCAATTTATATATGCAGCCCATATGTGATATTATACACTCATTTAACATTTCCTCTCTGATATATGCAGACGATGTCTTGCTCTTCACTCCAATCAAAATCATGCAGCCTAACCTTTTCCCTCTAGTGGATTGCTTCAACGCAGTCACCGACTGGCTCCTATCTCAGAACCTACGGATAAATTTCAAGAAAACTGAGGTAGTATTTATCACCAAGAACAAGAGCTTCTCTCCCCCTACTACCTTGAAAATGAGAGATGCGGAACTTCCTTGCAAAAATGTCATACGTTACTTGGGAATCACGCTCGACCAACAGCTCAGTTTCAAGGAACACATAAAGAACACCACCAAGGCTATCTACAATAAAATCATGACTTTAAGACATCTCAGACCTTTGTTAGCGCCAGGTGATTTTACAACAGTATTCCAGGCGCTTGTAACACCATACTTTGATTACGCAAATAATATCCTTCATGGTCTCCCCAAGAGCACCCTTAACCCATTGCAAATGGCGATGAACGTAGCAGCCCGTATTCTCTGCGGCCTATCGATGAGGGATCACATCACGCCCATACTCATGGAATTGCATTGGCTACCAGTGGAGAGCAGACTCACCTATAAGGCAATACTCTTTAACTTTTAAAGCAATTAACCTCATAGCCCCCTCATCCTTATCTGCCCTCATTACCCCCACCCCTAATAACAGACTCAGGAGATCAGTATCTACAAACACGCTTACTATCCCTCTGGAAACGACAAAATGCAAGCAAACTACCAGGAATAGATCTTTCTCTTTCTTTGCCCCGAGATGCTGGAATAACCTCCCCTCACATATCAGAGCAATTAAGGACCTTTCACAATTCAGGAAAGCTCTTAAGCACCATTTGTTCCTCCTACACTTTTCCCACTCTAATCTAACACAACCATCCTCCTCTCCACATCTTACTCTTGAGGACCCCAACACTCCTATAACTTGACTTACATAAACACAAATCAGACCTTGCCAGCTTGGCTATATGTTGTAAATAGTTAATAAAGCAACAGTACATAGTTCCCCTGTTCTATCTCAAGTTATCCATCCTGTTATAATGTAAGCCTATGGCTGTTCGTCTGAGGCAATATTTCTGTTAATTGTAAACCGCACTGATACGAAAAAGCGTGGTATAGAACAACTGTAAATAAATAAATAAATAAATCTCAAAGCCATAGCAATGAACTCATTTCCTAATGCCATCGGGAACAGTCCTGCACACGACATGCATGTTTCGGGACCATGATGGGTCCCTGTTTCAAGTGTTATCCACTGAAATGTAACCAGTGAGCAATCACCAGCACAAACCATTACAACCCACGTAAAGTGTGTACGTATAAAGGTATTATTTTAAAAAAGGGTTCTCCAGACATTGAGGAGAGAGTTTTCTTCTCCCTACTTGGGTCTGTTGGTCCCGACAAAAAAGAGTGGTAGCTCAGTATTTATTTATTCACAGATGGCAACCCCAAGGAAAGGCAAGACAGCAGTGGGCAATAAAACAAAATAACTCATTTTATTAACTCATTTCTCAGCAATCAAACAGAAAAGGAGACCAGATAAAAGGCTATACAGAAGATGAGAGAACCACCTCTGGAACTTTCTCCCAGCTGAACTCCGGCTAGAACCCTTCTCTAAGCAGTTTGAGATACTCCTCAGAACGTATCTGTTTTACCAAGCCTACAGTCTTCCATCCTGAACATCCTCCTCTTCCTTCACCTTTATCTCATAGCCCTATCCTCCTCCTCCTCTCTGTTGTGTGAATGCTCTCTAATTGTCCTATTTAAAAATGTAGTTCCTTTTGCTCCTTTCTTTTCTCTTTTATTGTACACCGCTTCAATATGCTATCAAGAGGCAGTATATCACGTCTTAATAAACTATAAACAATTTGCTGGAACGCAATGAGCTCAAATGTAACAAAGTTCTGGATCTGCAAGCCCTAATAGTAGAGATGACGTGGATATTTTTGCTCTAATGAAAACATGGTTCAATGATCAATATATTGTAATGATAGAGCTGATCAAATTGGTGGAGGGGTTGCACTGTATGTTAGAGAGGGCATTGAGTCAGAAAGGATTAAAGATTTGCAGGAAATAAAATTTGCTGTAGAATCTCTATGGATTGAAATTCCATGTAAAAAGGGGAAGGCGGCGGGGGTGTACTATCGATCGCCTGGCCAGAATGAACAAATGGATGATGAAATGGTCAAAGAAATCATGGAAGCTAACAAAAGTTACAGCACAGTAATAATTTATTTAACAAAAATTTTTATACTGCAATTTCCAATGATCAATTGTGGTTTACATGGAACAACAGTTTTGAGAAGTACAACAGGTACATGCTCAATTATATGGAACAGCAAGTAACTATAAACATGGTGATGATAAAACTATCATCTGAACAATAGTTTGTGTGTAACACAGAGATAGCAGTAGAACTATATACAATTTTGTCTAGTTGCGAGTCATGAGTTGTGGTGGTGGGAAGTCTTAGTTATTTTGTTGCGTTGGTGCTAAGTTATTCACTTGGTCCTGTGTGCCGAAGTGTTTTTTGAAAAGGTGTACTTTGAGATACTTTCTAAATGTTAGTAGATCACTTATTTGTCTTAGGTGATCAGGGAGGTTATTCCAGAGGACTGGTGTGATGTGTGAGAAGGCCTTGTTGTCTTTTTTGCTTTCTTGAAATCTGCTGGTAAGGCGAGTAATGGGTAATTTAAATTACCCTGGTATTGACTGGGTCTGTGTCACGGCAGGACATGCTAGAGAGATAAAATTCCTAGATGAAATAAATGACTGCTCCTTGGAGCAGCTGGTTCATGAACCGACCAGAGGAGAAGCCATATTGGACCTAGTCCTTAGTGGAACACCAGATCTGGTGCAAGAGATAAGGGTGTTGGGGCCACTTGGCAATAGTGATCATAGCATGATCGTGTTTGATTTAATTAATGGAGGAGGGATGGTAAGGAAATCCACAGTACTACCTTTTAACTTTAGAAAGGGAGACTACGATAAAATGAGGAAAATAGTTAAGAAAAAACTAAAAGGAGCAGTTGCAAAGGTTAAAGACTTACATCAAGCTTGGATGATGTTTAAAAATACTATCTTGGAAGCCCAGACCAGCTGTATTCCATGCTTTAAGAAAAGTGGAAGGAAGTCCAAAAAAACTGCCAGCATGGTTTAAAGGTGAGGTCAGAGAGGCTGTTCTTGCCAAAAAATCATCTTTCAGGAAATGGAAAAAGAGCCAAATGACGAAAACTGGAAACGGCACAAGCACTGGCAAGTAAAATGCAAGGCATTGATAAAGCAGGCAAAGAGAGAATTTGAGAAGAAACTTGCTGTGGAAGCAAAAACGCATAATAAAGACTTTTTCAAGTACATTCTTAGCAAAAAACCTGTGAGAGTCAGTTGGTCCATTAGATGATAGAGGGGTAAAAGGGGCAGTAAGATGGGACAAGGCTATAGCGGAGAGACTGAATGAATTCTTTCCTTCGGTCTTTATTTAATGTCTTTTTTTTTATACCGTGCTCTTTGGAATCGGTGCGGTTTACAGTAAACATTTGAACAGTGCAGGCGGGCCTACACTGGACTTACGATGAACAAGGGATGATAACTTGGAATTAACATGGGTAACTATGTACAGGGTATATACACTTAGCATTTATTACCTAGTGGTATCTTTACAGTATTACATCAATATTTACAGCAGTAGGTCACTATGTACACATTCAGTAGACTGGGGGTATTGTTGAACTAGGGGGTGGGGCTGCAATCGTGTGGCGTTGGTGTGCTGGGGGTGAGGGCCTGGTTGTCGAGTTTGTCTGGCTGAGATATGTCGTTTGTATGAGAGTAGTACTGGAGGACGAGGTGGTGATTTAGTGCCTTCCTAAATTGGGCGAGGTCGGTGATGGCTCGGAGGGCAGGCGGAAGCGCGTTCCAGCATGTGAGTGCATAGAGGGAAAAGGCTGTTTCTGGATTTTGTGAACACTTTGTTATTGCCTTTGGGATTCTCAGGGTGTTGGCAGCAAATGATCTCCTGGCTCTGTTGGAGTGGGTAGGGTGGATGAGGTCTGTGAGGGAGGTAGAAGAGCACTTGTTGATGGCCTTTACTGAGGAAGATGTAGGGATGATACTACTACAACTACTACTACTAAGCATTTATAAAGCGCTACCAGGATGTTAACCCATAACTGAAGTGGTATTTAAAGGTGATGCTGCAGAAGAATTGAAAGAAATATCGGGAAGATGTATTACAACTATATGATAAACTGAATAGTCGTAAATCACCTGGACCAGATGGTATACATCCAAGGGTGTTGAAAGAACTGAAATATGAGATTGCAGCCTTGCTATTAGTAATCTGTGAACTATCATTAAAATCACCTGTAATACCTGAAGATTGGAGGATCACCAGTGTAACGCAAATTTTTAAAAAGGGTTCCAGGGGTGATCTGGGAAACTACAGACCGGTGAGCCTGACGTCAGTACCAAGAAAAATGGTAGAAACCATCATAAAGAACAAAATTAGTAGGCATGTAGATAGCCATGGCTTAATGGGAGACAGCCAACATCGCTTTCAACAAGGAATATCTTGTCTTTCTAATCTGTTATGTTTTTTTGAAGGTGTGAATAAACAGGTAGACAAAGGTGAGTCGGTTGATATAGTGTATTTTGGACTTTGTCAAAGGCTTTCTGGAAGTCCCTCATCAGACATTTGGCAGAACTAAAGAATAATGGGATAGGAGGCAGTGTACTATTGTGGATCAGGAACTGGTTAAAAGATATAAAGCAGAGGGTAGGGCTAAATGGCCAATTTTCCCAATGGAGAAAGGTGAATAGTGGTGTAGCCCAGGGATCTGTGCTGGGTCTGCTGCTTTTTGACATATTCATAAATGACCTGGAAAAGGGAATAACGAGTGAGGTAATCAAATTTGCAGATGACACAACACTATTTAAAGTTGTTAAAACCCAAGAGGATTGGGGAAATTTGCAAGACGATCTTTGATAAATTGGAAGACTGGGCATTGAAATGGTAGATGAAATTTAATGTGGACAAGTGCAAAATTATGCACCTAGGGAAGAATAACCCAAACTATGGTTACACGATGCAAGGTTCCACATTAGGGACTACCACCCAGGAAAAAGATTTAGGCGTCATTGTGGATAACATGTTAAAACCCTCCGCCTAGTGTGCAGCGGTGGCCAAGAGAGCAAATAGAATGCTAGGTATCATAAGGAAAGGAATGAAAAATAAAACAAAGGATATTATAATGCCTCTGTATCGTTCCATGGTTTGACCGCACCTTGAATATTGTGTGCAATTCTGGCCGCCGTATCTTAAAAGGATATAGCGTTATTAGAAAAGGTTCAGAGAAGAGCCACCAAAATGGTCAAGGGGATGGAAGGATACCCTTATGAAGAAAGGCTAAAGAGGTTAGGGCTCTTTTAACCTGGAAAAGAGACGGCTGAGGGGGAGATATGATAGAAGTCTATAAATTAATGAACGGAGTGAAACGGGTAAATGTAGATCAATTGTTTACGTTACCAGAATATAGGAAGACTAGGGGACATGCAATGAAACTACAGGGTAAACTAAGACTAATAAGAGAAAATATTTTTTCACTCAACACGTAATTAAACTCTGGAATTTGTTACCAGAGGATGTAGTAAAAGTTGTTAGTGTAGCTGGGTTTAAAAAATGTTTGGACAAGTTCCTGGAGGAAAGATCCATAAACTATTATTAAAAAGGGACCCAGGATATCACTGCTTGACCCAATACAAGCATTGTAGAACCTGTGTCTTTTGGGGAAACTGTTAGGTATATATGACCTACATTGGCCACTGTTGGAAACGGGATACTGGGCTTGATGGACCTTGGTCTGACCAAGTATGGCATATCTTATGTTCTTATGATTTCTATGAATGGGCCACAGCCGAACTAGGTTATAAGATCTTTAGGAGGGACAGCGATGGGTCTGGTGTAACTATTGGTCGCAAATAATAGAATTTGGTGGGTTATGATTTTATGAAGAGCAGGACCTTGTATCTGATCATGCTTGTGATGGGAAGCCAGTGAAGCTCTTTATGGAGAGGGGTGATGTGAGTCGAGCTGTTCTTGTTGTAAGAAATGACTTTGAAACAGGTTCAAACATAAGATATGCCATACTGGGTCAGACTAAGATCCATCAAGCACAGTATCCTGTTTCCAACAGCGGCCAATCTTGGTCACCAGTAACTAGCAGTTTCCCCAAAAGACACAGATTCCACAATGCTTGTATTGTGGCAAGCAGTAGATTTCCCAGATCGCCATTAATGGTTTATGGACCTTTTCTCCAGGAACTTGTCCAATCCTTTTTTAAACCCAGCTACACTAACAGCTTTTACTACATCCTCCGGTAACAAATTCCAGAGTTTAATTACGTGTTGAGTGAAAAAATGTTTTCTCATATTAGTCTTAAATAGGTTACACTGTAGCTTTATTGCATGTCCCCTAGTCCTTCTATATTTTGGTGGCGTAAGCAATCTATGTTTACCCGTTCCCCTCCATTCATTAATTTATAGTCCTCTATCATATCTCACCTCAGCCGTCCTTTTTCCAGGTTGAAGGTCCCTAACCTTTTTAGCCTCTCTTCATAGGGGTATCCTTCCATCCTCTTTAACATTTTGGTGGCTCTTCTCTGTACCTTTTGTAATAACGCTATATCCTTTTTAAGATACGGTGTCCAGAACTGCACACAATATTCAAGGTGTGGTCCACCATGGAACAATACAGAGTTATACTATCCTTTATTTTATTCTCCATTCCTTTTCTTATGATTTCTAGCATTTTATTTGCTTTCTTGGCTCCCGCTGCACATTGGGCGAAGTGTTTCAACATGCTATCCACGATGACATCTAAATCTTTTTCCTGGGTGGTAGCTCCTAATATGGAACCTTGCATTATGTAACCATAGTTTGGGTTGTTCTTTCTTAGATGCATAACTTTGCACTTGTCCACATTAAATGTCATCTGTCATTTGAACATCCAGTTTTCCAAATTATCAAGGTCTTGCAATTTTTCACAATTCTCTTGGGTTTTAACAACTTTGAATAATTTTGTCATCTGCAAACTTAATTACCTCACTCGTTATTCCCATTTCCAGGACATTTACGAATGTTTTAAAGCAGTGGACCCAGCACAGATACCTGGGGTACTCCACTATTCACCTTTCTCCATTGGGAGAATTATCCCACTTGTCAACATTGAAATCGTTACTGACTTTAAAAGGCCCTAATCTGTAGTATCTTGGTGAGCTGAACGCGAATATATTGTATGTAGTTCATTTTTGATGTTTCACCTTGTAAATTTATCCAGTAGGACTTCAACATCCCAAATAAGCCTTGAATGATGTAATATTGCATCACATTGCATAATACCAGCATGCACACATCATCCAGAGTTGATTGCATCATTTTATGATGCAATGCAATACTACTGCCAGACGGCTGCTGAAGCCATCTGACATCAGCAGTGTACTGTATGCAGTCAGAAAGGAAAGTAATCTGGTATTCTGTTCCGATATTGAAAGCCTCATGAATGCCTTAAAAATCACTCATGACCCACAAGACTGGAGACTATTTATAGACTCTTAGAAACTGAGTCTGAAGGCTGTGCTTTTGAACAATGGAAAGTCTTCCATCTATTCCAGTAGCGCATGTCGTCCACATGAAAGAGACATATGATAACTTAAAGCATCTACTGACTTCCATTAACTATAACAAGTACAGCTGGCACCTCTGTGGTGACTTGAAGGTAGTTGCCCTTTTAATGGGACTGCAGCAGGGATATATAAAATACATGTGTTTCTTATGTGAGTGGGATAGCCGAGCAAGGGATTGGCACTACTTGCGGAAGGAATGGAATCGCAGACAAAATGTAACGAATATCCAGCACCCAGCTCTGGTTGAGGCTCACAAAATCCTGCTACCACCCCTTCACATCAAACTAGGTTTGATGAAAAGCTTTGTGAAAGCCATGGACCACACTTCGCTAGCTTTCCGATACCTGCATGAAAAATTCCCTCGACTGAGCGAAGCAAAGATTAAAGAGGGAGTTTTTGTGGGTCCTCAGATTTGAGAGCACTTCAAAGATGACCGGTTCAACAACTTGCTGCATGGTGATGCGAAAACAAGCATGGAATTCTTTTCGCCTAGTGTCAACAAACTTTCTCGGGACTGTTAGGGCAGAGAACGACAAGGAACTATTAGAAGACATGCTGATGCAGTATCAGAAACTTGGCTGCAATATGTCTCTAAAGATCCATTTCCTTGATTCCTATCGCGATTTCTTTCCTGACAACTGTGGTATGGTTAGTGATGAACAGGGCGAACCTTTTCACCAGGATATCACAACGATGGAGCAGATACCAGGGAAAATGGTCCACTACGATGCTGGCTGACTACTGCTGGACACTCCCCAGAGAAGCTCCCGAACAGGTGTACAAGAGACAGGCAAAAAAATCTAAGAAGTAGTCTATGACTTGGTTTTTTACAGGTATTAACCGAAGGCCTATTATATTTACTATTGACATGCATTTCGTGATGTAAACATTAATTCTTGTAGATTACAAAAAAACTAGAGCCAACTTTGCAATTTCACGTCATATTCGTGTTCAGCATATAAAAATTGATAAGAAATGACTTTTTATTTCAGTAACATGACTTTTGTAAAAATTTGACCAATTTGGCCCTATCCTCTCCTTTCTGTCTTTTAACCAGTTACTGATCCACAATAGTACACTGCCTCCTCTCCCATGACTTTTTAATTTCTCCAAGTATCTTTCATGAGGGACCTTGTCAAAGGCTTTCTGAAAATCCAGATACACTATTTCAACCGACTCGCTTTTGTTTACCTATTTATTCACACCTTCAAAAAAACATAACAGATTAGTAAGACAAGACCTTTTTTGACTAAAGTTGGCTGTCTCATTAAGCCATGGCCAACTACATGTTCAGTAATTTTGTTCTTTATAATGGTTTCTACCTTTTCTCCAGGAACAAGCAGGAAGTCAGTCCTCACATATGGGTGACGTCTGTACCGACAGAGCCCTCGCGGAAGCATCTTCCCAGCTTTCAAAGAAAGCCTTTGGGAACTGCCATCACGCATATGTGGTTCCCTTCCCGCCCAAGGGTGCCATCTTGCTCAGTCTCCTTTTTTCCGCGAAGCCCTTCAGACATTTGTCTGGCTTATCCCTGGAAAAAGTTGATTTTTCTCTGAGTTTCATACTCCCAGTATTGCACTGGTACTCTCCCCCCTCCCCCCCCCCACTGACCTCATTGCCTCTTCGTTGAGTTCGCTGTATTTTTGTAGTCTTGTTCTTTTCCTTTCATGCCGTATTCGTACCTTTTTTCTCCCACTGGCAGCCTGGAGAGTCTTTGACCTCGTATGGGTACATTTTTCCCCCCATGGCCACCAGTGGCTTTAAGAAGTGTGATTGGTGTTCTAAAATTATGTCTTGACCGACAAACACGACTGCTGTCTCCGCTGCCTTGGGCCAGACCACAAGCCTGCGGCCTCTGCAAGAGGATGTCCAGTATGGCCCTAAAGAACTGCCAGCAGCAGTGTGATAAGTTTTACCCTGAGTCCCCGGTGCCTCCGAAGGCCAGGGCCTCATCTGAGGCCCTGAGATCTCGTGCAAAACCTTCCAAACCTGAGCCTCGTTGTGGGCCTCAGAAAGGGGGTCTCCCTCAAGGGAACCCAGGAAGAAGAAGAAACTCTAGAACAGCGATGGCGAACCTATGGCACGCGTGCCAGCTGTGGCACGCGAAGGCCTTGCAGCTGGCACGCGGGTAGGTCCGCAAAAAAGAAAAAGCTGGCTCTGGCTGCTGCCGCGGATGCGGCAGCGGCAGAGTGCAGTGTCCCGCGGGGCCCCCTCCGCCCGCTAAGCCCCTCTGCAAGGGCTTTCAGATTCGCGAGGGAGAGCGTCTCCCTCACGTCTCTGTTAAGCCCGCAGGGGCTAATGGGAAATTTCCCATCAGCCCCTTTAGACGCGAGGGACTGATGGGAAATTTCCCATTAGCCCCTGCGGGCTTAACAGAGACGCGAGGGAGAAGCTCTCCCTCGCGAATCTGAAAGCCCTTGCAGAGGGGCTTAGCGGGCGGAGGGGGCCCCGCGGGACATTGCATTCTGCCGCTGCCACGGCAGCAGCCAAAGCCAGCTTTTTTTTTTTTTTTTTTTTTTTTTTTTTAATATGCCATGGGGGGGGGGTTTGGACAGCAAATGGGGGGGGGGGGGGGTAGGGGGTAGGACTGCTAATGGGCTAGGGGGGGGTAGCGGGTAGGACTGCTAATGGGCTGGGGGGGGTTGCGGGTAGGACTGCTAATGGGCTGGGGGGGGGTTAGGACTGCTAATGGGCTGTGGGCTGAGGGGGGCTGTCTGGAAATGGGGTGATGGGGGGTTAGGACTGGTAATGGGCTATGGGGGGGGGTTAAGACTGCTAATGGGCTGTGGGCTGATGGGGTCTGTCTATAAGTGGTGTGATGGGGGTTAGGACTGATAATGAGCTATGGGGGGGGGCTAGGACAGGAAATGGGCTGATGGGGAGGGGTAAGGACTGGATGGGCTGTGGGCTGTTGGGGGGGTTAGGACTAGTAATGGGCTATGGGGGGGTTAAGACTGGTAATGGGCTGTGGGCTGATGGGCTGTCTGGAAATGAGGTGATGGGGGTTAGAACTGCTAATGGGCTATGGGGGGGGGTTAGGACTGATAATGTGCTAAGGGGGGGGCTAGGACATGAAATGGACAGATGGGGCGGGGTTAGGACTTGAGGTGGGCTGATGTGGTTAGGACTGGTAATGGGCTGTGGGCTGATGGGGGGGGGTTTAGGACTGGCAATGGGCTGTGGGGGGCTGACTGGAAATGGGCTGATGGGGTTAAGACTGGAAGTGGGCTGATGGGGGGGTTAGGACTGATAATGGGCTATGGGGGGGTTAGGACTGATAATGGGCTATGGGGGGGTTAAGACTGGTAATGGGCTTTGGGCTGATGGGGGATGTCTGGAAATGGGGTGATGGGGGGTTAGGACTGGTAATGGGTTATAGGGGGGGCTTAAACTGAAAATGGGGTGATGGGGGTTTAGGACTGGAAGTGGGTTGATGGGGGCTAGGACTGGTAGTGGGTTGGGGGGTTGCTATGACTGGAAATGGGCTGAGTGGAAGGGGAGGCTTGAACTGCAAATAGCTGATGGGTAGGGAGCTTGGAATGGAAATGGGCTGTGAGGGAAGGGAGCTAGGACTGAAAATGGGCTGATGGAGCAGCTAGGATAGGACTGGAAATGGGCTGTTGGGGGGAGCTAAGATTGGAAATGGGCTGTGGTGGGGGCTTGAATTGAAATGGACTCATGGAGGGGCTAGAACTGGAAGTAGGCTCATGGGGGGGGCTTGGACTGGAATTGTACTGAGTGGAGGGGAGCTATGATTTGACATGGGCTGATGATGGGGCTAGGAAATGACTAGAAATGGGCTGATGGGGGGCTAGGATTGGAAATGGGTTGATGGGGGGCTAGGACTGGAAATGGGCTGATGCAGGGACTAGAAAGGAATGGATGCTGGTGAGACTGGAACTAGAAGGGAGCTGATGTTGGGGGAGGATTAGAATGGGATGGGGCTGGGAGAGTAAAATGGAGAGGGGAAAAATATTTTGTGTGGGAGGAATGAAAAATCTACAATTGGCCGGGTATTGGGAGAGTAAGTGGGGATTGAGGATGGAGCGGTAAAATTTGTGTGGATGAAATAGGAATGAGGAAAGAGCAAAAGGAGAAAGATTAGTATGTTAAAGCAGATGTAGAGAGAGAGAATGGAAAAAAAAGACTAGAAGAGAGAAGAAAGAACAAATGGACAGCAGACGATGGAGAGTTAGCAGAAAACATGAAGAAACCAGAAGAAAGTGGCTGGAGCAATTGCAACTGAAAAAAAATGCACAAAAGGTAGAAAGATATCTCTTTATTTTGAATTTATTAACTGGAATATGAAACCTCTGGGAAATGTGCATCATTAACGTCTGTGCTTTGTTTGGTACAAGAGGAAATTAATTTATAGTTTTATTTCTACAGTGTTGTACATTCCAAGTTTGGCTTTTGGGGTTCCCAGTTTAATTATTGCCTTCCTGTTTCTAAATTGTGATTCCTTGTTTGGTGATGGTCTATGTTCTGCATGTGTAACTGAGCTGAGGTTTAACTGACGTGCTGGCACTTTGAGGAAATTCTTTGGTTTTGTGCGGCAGTTTGGGCACTCGGGCTCAAAAAGGTTAGCCATCACTGCTCTAGAAGGTGGCATCTTTGGACGGTTCCGACCGGCCAGGTGCTCTCTAGACCTAGTCCTGTAGTCTGAGACGTTAGTCCAAGACGTAGGAGAAGGAGCAGCCTGTGAAGGTCCCCCAGAAGGATATGACCGCAGACCGGCATTGGTCCCTAGACACTATCCATGTCAAGGATTCCCCTTTGGGGGAGCTGACGTCAGGCCCGAGCCCCTCATTGTCCGCACCGAAGGTTGCGGAGACTTCTGATCTGGAGTTCAGAATGGCGGCCCTGGAGCATAGTTTGTCTGCCTTCATGGAGCAGCAGCGGGCGCTGTTGTCCGGCACAACAGGTTCATCTGCCCCAACTACTGGGCTCTCAACGTCCAAGATGTCCCCAGAGCCTGAGTCGATCCTCAGCCAAGGTCGCAATCAGAGTCCTGCTCGATGGGACCGTGTTCATCCCCGGTGAGTCTGCTGGGCACTGGCTGCAGGGCATTGGGGGCCCTGAGGCCCGCGGAGCAGCCCTCCTATGAGTCCCTCAATGGACTGCTCCGAGTGGGAGACGGAGGACAAGTAGTCCCCGATACCTACTGCCACCACAATGTCCCATCTGACTCTCCTGTCTCAGAGCCTCGATGGCGGTCCCCACCCAAGGATATGGGCTTCCTTGATTATGTCAAGGACATGTCTAAGGCTCTGGCATTCCCAACTGAGTCGGAGGAGGACCCTTGGGTGGATGAGTTAGAAATCCTCCAGTACGAGGCCCCTCCAGGAATCGCTCACGGTGCCTATCCCTCCCATCCTGGAACAGCTGATGCTCCGAATATGGGAGACATCAGCTTCAGTGCCTGTGGTCAGCGAATGGCTCGACTCATATCGAGTCCGCCAGAGTCCAGGCTTCCAAAAGTCAGTTGCCTCATAACACCATGGTGGAGGAATCGGCTATGCGTCGGCTGAAAAAGCCAGGAGATACACTCCTCAGTGCCTCCGGGTAGGGAGGCCCTCACCCTGGATGCCCTCAGTAGAAAGTGTTACCAGGGCTCAATGCTCATCAGCCGCATCCAGGCCTACCAGCTGTACACAGGCATGTACATGAGAGACCTGGCGAAGGAACTCTCCAGGTTCTCAGTTGGTCTCTCCGAGGAATCCTTGCAGCGGTTCAAGAACCTGGCCAAAGCAGTCCTTGCATGCTCCAAATTCATGTCTCAAGCGTCCTATGACTGGTTCGAGTTGGCGGCTCAAGTAGCAGCGGCTGGCATCGGTGCACACCGCCAAGCTTGGCTACAGTCGTCCAACCTAAAGCAGTTGGTTCAGGACAAATTGGACAATGTCCTCTGCCAAGGAGAGAACCTCTTTGGCAAACCCATGACAGACAAGGCTGCCAAGCTGGAGACAGAGTTCATGACGAGGACCAGGCTCTCCAAACAGGCTGCTGCCCTTCCCCAATGGAAGGGCTCGGGTAAAATGTCCTGTGCTCCTTAACCTTTTTGGGGTTTAGGCGACTCTTACCCTCTGCCCCTTCTGTGTTCAGGCTACCGGCGTGCTGGTTTATCGGATATAGGGGTTCTACTGTTGTCTATGTATATGGACTCAATTGCTGCTGCTTGTGGCTCCGGTGAGGGAACCCCTATCTTTCTATGGGCTCTTGGTAGCCTGTAGCTGGGGAGTTCCAAATGTGAGGGCTGACTTCCTGCTTGCTCCTGGAGAAAGCGTAGTTACTCACCTGTAACAGGTGTTCTTCGGGAACAGCAGGAATCGGTCCTCACAACCCTCCCTCCTCCCCTTGGAGTTGTGCCTTTACCATCTTTTATTTTTGCCATTTTTTAGCTATGTCATCTTATTTGAGCAAGATGGCACCCTTGGGTGGGAAGGGGACCACACGTGTGGTGGCATCTCCCAAAGGCTTTCTTTGAAAGCTGGGGGGATGCTTCCATGAGGGCTTTGTTGGTGCTGATGTTGCCCATATGTGAAGACTGATTCCTGCTGTCTCCGGAGAACACCAACTACAGCTGAGTAACTATGCTTTTTCCTGGTACTGACATCAGACTCACTGGCCTGTAGTTTCCCAGATCACTCCTGGAACCCTTTTTAAAAATTGGTGTTATGTTGGCCATCCTCCAATCTTCACCCATTAGAGATGATTTTAATGATTAGTTCACAGATTACTTATAGTAGGTCTGCAATTTCATATTTCAGTTCTTTCAATACTCTTGGATGTACACCCATCTGGTCCAGGTGATTTGCTACTTTTCAGATTATCAAATAGTTGTAATATATCTTCCCTGTGTATCGCTATTTCTTCCAATTCTTCTGTGGCATCACCTTTAAATACCATTTCAGTCATCAATAATATCCCTACATCTTCCTCAGTAAAGATCAAAGCAAAGAATTCATTCGGTCTCTCCTTTATGGCCTTGTCCCCTCTTAATGCCCCTTTTACCCCTCTATCATCTAATGGTCCAGTTGCCTCTCTTAAAGGTTTTTTGCTACGAATGTACTTCAAAAAGTCTTCATTATGCGTTTTTGCTTCCACAGCAAGCAGCTTCTCAAATTCTCTCTTCATCTGTCTTATCAATGCCTTGCTTTTAACTTGCCAGTGCTTGCTAGTTTTCATCATTTGGCTCCTTTTTTGATTTCCTGAAACATGCTTTTTTGGCAATAGCTTCTCTGACATCGCACTTAAACCATGCTGGCAGTTTTTTGGACTTCCTTCCACTTTTCTTAAAGTGTGGAATACAGCTGGTCTGGGCTTCCAAGATAGTATTTTTAAACACCCATGCTTAAGGCAAATCTTTGACCTTTATAACTGCTCCTTTTATTTTTTTCTTAACTATTTTCCTCAGTTTATCAATCTCCCTTTTGAAAGTTAAAAGGTAGTACTGTGGATTTCCTGGTCATTCTTCTTCCATTTATTAAATCAAACGCGATCATGCTATGATCACTATTGCCAAGTGGTTCCAACACCCTTATCTCTTGCACCAGATCTTGTGTTCCACTAAGGACTAGGTCCAAAATGGCTTCCCCTCTGGTCGGTTCATGAACCAGCTGTTCTAAGAAGCAGTCCTTTATTTCATCTAGAAACTTTCCAATGTCATTGGTATTGGCATGTACTAAGGCAGCAGATTCCTCCCCAGTACTATCTAAGACCTTGTCTAGGTGGCTTGTGAGGTCTGCTACCTTCGTACCAGGCAGGCATGTTACCAGACGATCCTCACGTCCACCAGCCACCTAACTATCTACATGCCAATGATTGAATCACCAACTGTAACGGCTATCCTAACCCTTCCCTCGTGGGCACATGGCCCTGGAGAAAGCACCTCAGTGCGAGAGGTTTTACATCACCTGGAGGACAGGTCCTAGCTACAGGTTCACTCCCTGCCACACCAGGGTGATGCTTTCCTATCACGTGACCTCTCTCCTCCTTGGCAACAGGGATCCTGCCAGAATGGATGTGGGACTTCAGTACTACATCCCTGTAGGTCTTGTCTGTGTACCTCTGTTTTCCTTATGTCCTCCAAGTCTGCTTCTCTAGCCTCCAGAGATCGGACTCATTCCCGGAGAGCAAAGAGCTCCTTGCACCTAGTGCACACACAAGACCCCTCACCACTTGGGAGAAAATCATACATGTGTTACTTGATGCAAAAGATTGGAAAGCCCCCATCTCGCTGCTGGACTGCTGTCTGCATCTTAGCTATAAGGTTGTGTTTAGGTATTTAAAAATTGTGTACTTAGGTACTAGTAAAACTATACCTAGTACATTTAATGAACTTTGTTCACCTCAATATTAATTAGTGTATGCCTGATGAGGATAAATAGCTGAACCTGAGAGTGAATATGGGATCCTCCTTCCCCTTAAGAGGGTTAAGCACACCTATAAAGCCATGATTATCCCAGGTTGGGTTTGGAGTCGGGGAGAGAGGGAATGAAGACTTTTTAAAAGTTGGCTGCTACACAGTGCCCTGTCCTGTGCTTCTAAGGTAAATGCTAACCAATTTCCTGGATGATTCACACAGCCCTTGGTTTGATAGAAGGGGCCTTTTAAATTGCCCCTTTGATCTGTCATTTGCCTTTAACACCTATTTAAGGCAACTTCAAAGATCTTTTGCCTCCTAATTGGATGGGCTCTTTGTAAAGGTCGCTAGTTATTTTTCTTTCTACTAAGACTGTTCTACTCAGAGACTATTCTACCTATATGTTAAACTATATTCTTATTTGATTTAAGTACAAAAGCTCTTTAGAAACAAATTTATTTCAGTAGCTATTTACTCTGTTTTATTTTCTAGGTTAAGCTAAGCTCTGTTTTGATTTAAATGAAAAACTCTAGAAACAAATTTATTTCAATGTCTATTTACCTTATTTTATATTCTATGCTAAGCTATACTTTGCTTTGACTTAAATACAAATCTCACTAGTGATACTAAGACCTAACTGACTTAGCAAAAACACTGAATTCTAAAATACACAGATTTATCAGCTTTAACCCCACGATTTAGACCTTATTCCAGAAGATTATACTCTCAAGGGTAGGTCTACTTCCAGTTGTAACAGTTCCTTTTGGCACACACAACTGCCAGAAGAACTCTGGGATAGTTATTCAAAGGTGCAGATTGGTGAAAATCTTTGTGTTTTGAATATTAGGTCCATCATTTTGAAGTGGAAACAGTTTAGTACCATCAAGACACTGCCGCAATGGGGCCATACCTCACTGAGATAAGGAACTTTCTGAGGAAGGGTGCTCTGTGTCCTAAAATTACTTTAAAAACTTTAGAGGTCTCTGTCTGAGTTTGGGGAATATGGTGATTGTTCAAATGTCCATTTGGGAAGCTGGCAAGAAGAAAGCCAGGGCTATTTCTGCAGAAGATTTCCACAGTGATGGGAAGATAACCAATCAAGACTGTTTGGTTTCTTATTTTTAATTACTTTTTGAATATTTCTTGCTGAAAATGTAGTCTATGCTGTATAGTTCAGTGATTAAAAAATCTACTCTAAGGCATTTTAAATTGAATATTTTAGACAACAGAATGTGAAAAAGTTACGAGGCTGTGAAGGCTTTGGCAAGGCACTGTAAATACTGTTTAGCTGTAAATATTTCTCGCCAGTTTCTTTTAGTATGAAATATTTTTCTTTGGAGCACAACATACAATTTGCAGTATTTTGCCCTTCGATTGTATCTACAGCATTTTAGGAATATAAATTCACACTGGAAAGCTTTTGAAGAAATATTTTTTTCCTCATACTGATAAGGACCCTTGTGTTCATTTTATGTAATATAGTAAGCCGGAGGTTACATGTTAAAATCTGTGCAGGGTTAGCCGATTTCTTGTGTTTTTACTTAAAGAAAGGTTTAACTACATGTGATAATATCAGCATGCATTGAGAGTTTCTGGGCCTGCAGTAAGGCCCTTTTCCACAAACAAGGTCTGTAGAGCCTGCATTTCAAACAAAAGCGATCTGTTTATTATAAATTCAAAATAGATGCCTGTTTTACCAGCTGCTGGCTTTATAAGCAGTATATCGACTGGGTCACACTTACATGATGCTGTGAAATTCCTGATCTCCAGGAACAAGCAGGAATAAGTCCCCACATATGGGTACGTCGGTACCGACGGAGCCTGCGCGGGAAAGCTCCCCAGCTTCCCAGAAGGAAGCCTTTGGGGCCTCCCACTGCACATGCGCGCTGCCTTCCCGCCTTCCTGACCAGCTCTCCTCAGTTTCTCTTTTTCCGCGGACCCAGCAGGTCGTGTTCCTGTCACCGCTGAAGAAATTATTGTTTTAGTTTGTTTCTTTAGACCGCGTACCTGCCTTCCCCATACCGAAACCGGTACCTCCGGTCTCTCTTTTCTTTCTTTAAAAAAAAAACAAAAAAAAACCTTTATTCTGCACAACTTGGTGACTTCGGTTAGGCCTCAGGCCTACACAAATTCTCCTCATGGAGAAACCAGCCCCTGGTTTTAAGAAGTGTACCAAGTGTAGTGCTGTTATTTCTGTCACAGACACCCATGAATGGTGTCTTAAATGTTTGGGACCTGACCACTCCATTCCAGACTGCCCATCCTGCTCCCAGATGTCTAAACGTGGTTTGCAGAACCGGGCCAACAAATTCCATGTGCTGTTTGCTTCAGATATTCCAGCATCACAGTCATCCAGGTCTTCCTCTCCGGATGGATCTCAGGTAATCAAACCCTCTGCGGGCAGGTCCTCAAAGAGCAAATCTCCTTCAGAGCATCGAGAGGCTCTCACTTTTGAGTCTGAGGATCCTGCCCCAGCCAAACAACCCCAGCGGGAAGCTCTGACTTCCAAAGCACCATCTATGGGGTTACAGGTTGACATCGATGGCACGGCCTCGACTGATCACCTGTTGGACTGCTCTGGGGTACCGGCCCATACCGGTACCGACATCCAGGCAGCAGTGGCGTCTATGAGCAATACTGTTCAGACCATGCAGCAGGCCATGCTGGCTTTTATTAATGCTGCGACGCCCTCGGTACCGCGTTCAGCGGTACCGGGTCCGGTTCTGATATCGTCTCCCATACCGGAACCGAGACCATCGACTTCCAAACGCAGATCGGTTCCGCATGCCGGATCCGGGTTTTCACCCGATACCGATCCCATACCCGATACGCCCGATGTCGATACCGATCAGTATGCGTATCGTGCGTTGGAAGCAAATAGAGAATACTCTGCTTCTTCTGAGGATTTTGACTCCTCTGAGGACTCTGATGAGCTGTCTCTAATTCTTCATGAAGACCCCTCTTCCCCAAAGAGGAGAATGTCTCCACCAGAGGATTTGTCCTTTCAAGACTTCATTATTGAACTAGCTAAAGGACTTTCTATTACCACATCCTCTGAAAAAGAACCTAGGTCAAAGAAATTGGATATTTTAGGATACCCTAAGGTTCCTAAAGAGGCAGTCACCCTGCCTATCCATGAAATCCTTCAAGAACACTTGATGGACTTATGGGAGGCTCCTCTAACGTTGTCTCCTTATTCTCGTAGGTTGGACACCATGTACCGGGTCCCTCCTCCTCCTGGTTTTCAAAAGACTCAGTTGCCTCACCATTCCATTGTGGTGAAGTCTGCACTGAAAAAGATTAAGAGTACCAAAAGGCACTCTTCTACCCCTCCAGGACGAGAATGTAAGACCCTAGACTCTTTTGGCAAGAAAATTTTCCAGGCTACTATGCTTATAGTCAGGATTAATTCTTACAGTCTGTATATGGGCATGTTTCTCAGGGAACTTGCCCTAAAGATCCGACATTTTGCCTCCTTTATCCCTGAGGATAGAAAAGAGGAGTTCATTTCTCTAGTGAAACAGCTTCTAGATGTTTCTAAGTTCTCCAACAGAGCAGCTTTTGATTCCTTTGAGGGTGCCGGTAGAGCTTCGGGCATTGCTATTGCAGCCCGACGACTTGCTTGGCTCCAGGCCTCTGACCTAGAACCCTGGGTCCTGGATGGCTTACGGAATCTGCCCTGTACAGGTGAGAACTTATTTGGTAAGGACTGGCAAATTAAAGCCACTCAAATGGACGCAGAAAATGCTACCTTGGATAGACTTTCTAAGTCTACCTCTACTCCTGCCAAGAAAAAGTCTTTCAAGAGGCCTTACTACAAGAAGGCCAGATTTTCCACAAATACTGGCCAACAATCTTCTCAGCCTCGCTTTGCTGCTAAACGTCAGCAACCTAAACAGGCAAAGTCAAAGCCTGCAGCGTCTACCACTCCTCAGCAGGCTCAACCCCCTCAGGGGTTTTGACTTGCCCCTAGAGAACTTAACATTTCTGGCTCTAGAACAACCAGAGCCCCTCACCATTCCCGGAAGGTTAGCTCACTTTGCTCCCAGATGGGAGCAAATCACATCAGAGCAATGGACCCTCTCTATCATCAGAGAGGGCTACAAACTTCATTTTTCCAACCTTCCTCCATATACCATGGTGAGGCACTTCAATTCTCCCCCATTTCTCCTGGACCTGTTGGATCAGGAAGTCTCTTCTCTCCTTGCCCAAGGGGCAATAGAAGAGGTTCCTCTTCTTCAACAAGGGACAGGATTCTACTCCCCTTATTTTCTCATAACAAAGAAGACAGGGGGATTCAGACCTATCCTAGATCTGAGAGAATTGAACAAATTTCTGTACAAGGAGAAATTCAAAATGCTTTCTCTAGGCATTCTCCTTCCATACCTTCAGAGTCAGGATTGGCTTTGTTCTCTAGATCTCAAGGATGCGTACACACATATACTCATCCACCCATCCCACAGAAAATATCTAAGATTTCTGTTTCAGGGAAAACATTTCCAGTACAGAGTACTTCCCTTCGGTCTAGCCTCTGCTCCAAGAGTGTTCACCAAATGCATGGCAGTTGTTGCCGCATTTCTAAGAGGTCTGGGAATTTTTGTATTCCCATATCTGGACGACTGGCTCATCCGAGCTCCATCTCAGTCAGAGGCCCAGATTTCCCTGGACCGCACAAGGCACCTTCTGCAGTATCTGGGACTGGTGGTAAACCTTCCCAAGTCTCAACTTACCCCTACTCAGTCTCTAGAATTCATAGGGGCCCAGTTGGACACCACCACTGCAAGGGCCTACCTACCTCAAGTCTGGGGCCAACGTCTGCTGTGCTTGGCCTCCCAAGCTCAGTCCAGCAGTCACTTGACAGCCAGAGAAATGCTGCGACTTCTGGGCCACATGGCCTCCACGGTACATGTGGTGCCCTACTCTCGTCTTCATATGAGAGCAGCTCAATGGACCTTGGCCACCCAGTGGACTCAAGCATCAGGAGCGCTCTCCGACCAAATACTCACCTCAAAGCGTCTGTTTTGGTCCCTCCAATGGTGGATATCCACCAAGAATCTGTTGTTGGGGGTCCCCTTCCAACCTTTGTTGCCCCAAGCAACCCTCACAACAGATGCCTCCCAAACAGGGTGGGGAGCCCATCTACAATCCCTCTCCACTCAGGGTACTTGGTCTCCGCAGGAGACCACCCTTCACATCAACCTCCTGGAACTGCGAGCAATCTTCTTTGCCCTCAAAGTCTTCCATACCCTCCTTGTCAACCTGACCGTCCTAGTTCAGACAGACAATCAGGTGGCCATGTTCTACGTAAACAAACAAGGAGGGACAGGCTCTCTGTCGCTTTGCAATGAAGCTCTCAGATTATGGGCCTTCGCCAGAGAGCATCAAATTCATCTTCTGGCAGTATATCTTCCAGGGGTTCAAATCTCTCGGGCAGACAGACTCAGTCGAGTTCTGCTTCCACACGAATGGTCCCTACATATGGACCAGATAGGCAGAATCTATCAGGAATGGGGAACCCCGGACATAGACCTCTTTGCAAGTCCGTGGAATGCCAAACTTCCCCGGTTCTGTTCCAGGACTCCGTGTCAGGGAGCTCAGGCCAACGACGCCTTTCTCCTGCATTGGGGTCAGGAATTCCTATATGCCTTTCCACCCATTCCTTTGATTCCCAAGACTCTGTTCAAACTCCAGAGGGATCACGGATCGATGATCCTCATAGCTCCACGCTGGCCACGCCAAGTGTGGTTCCCTCTACTTCTGCATCTCTCCCAGGGACCCTCCCTGGACCTGGGAGCTGCGCCAGACCTTCTCTCTCAGGAGAAGGGGACTTTGTGGCACCCAAACCCCAAGTCCCTACACCTCAGAGCTTGGTTACTGAAGGCCTAAGCCTTCATGACTTCAATCTTTCTCAACCAGTGAAAGATATCCTTCATGCCTCTAGGAAACCCTCCACGAGGCGTTCCTATGCTTTCAAATGGAAACGCTTTTCCATTTGGTGTGCTCAACAGGGTCTTGACCCTCTAGCACTTCCTTTGAATTCTCTACTAGACTATCTCCTGCATCTTTCTAATGCAGGCCTTAAGACGAATTCAGTAAGAGTCCATTTGAGTGCTATTGCAGCATCCTTAAAACCTATAAATGGACAACCTGTCTCCTCTCATCTGCTTGTGGCAAGATTCATGAGAGGCCTGACTCTAACTAAGCCTCCCATCCGACCTCCTCCGGTAGCATGGGACTTGAACCTAGTTCTAGGTCAGCTTATGAAGCCACCTTTTGAACCGTTGGTTTCTACCTCCTTGAAATTTCTTTCCTGGAAGGTCCTTTTCCTTATTGCAGTCACTTCGGCTCGCCGCATCAGTGAACTACAGGCCTTAGTGGCTCATCCACCTTATACCAGATTTCATCATGATAAGGTGGTCCTAAGGACGAATCCCCACTTTATGCCCAAAGTGGTCTCGCCTTTTCATCTTAATCAAGAGGTATATCTACCTGTCTTTTTTCCAGCTCCTCATGCATCCAGTGCAGAGAGGAACCTTCATACTTTAGATTGTAAAAGAGCTCTTGCCTTTTACCTCAACAGGACTCAGCCACATCGAAAGTCTTCCCAACTTTTCGTGGCTTTTGATCCTTCTCATTTGGGACTTCCAGTCTCCAAACGTACACTTTCCAATTGGATTGCTCAGTGTATTTCCTTTGTTTACCAGAGTAAAAATATTTCTCTGGAAGGCCATGTCACAGCTCACAATGTGAGGGCCATGGCCACTTCTATGGCTCATCTTCACTCTGTCTCCATAGATCAGATCTGTCGAGCCGCCACATGGGCCTCGGTTCATACCTTCACAGCCCATTACTGCTTGGACAAGGACTCCCGCCGGGATGCCTTGTTTGGTCAGGCTGTCCTCAAACACCTGTTCCATACTTGAACAACTCCTGCCCACCTTCCCAGGATGGATGCCTGAGATCCATACGAAGATGGCGAACGCTTGGAATGGGATCTCCCAGGCATCTTAGCTAGGGAGTCCCCATATGTGAGGACTTATTCCTGCTTGTTCCTGGAGATAGCACAGTTACTTACCTGTAACAGGTGATCTCTGGGAACAGCAGGAATTAGTCCTCACAACCCACCCACCTCCCCTAGGAGTTGTATCTTCTATCTATCTTCCTTTCCTCTCTCTATTGTCTCAGCTATAAACTCGAACTGAGGAGAGCTGGTCAGGAAGGCGGGAAGGCAGCGTGCATGTGCAGTGGGAGGCCCCAAAGGCTTCCTTCTGGGAAGCTGGGGAGCTTTCCCGCGCAGGCTCCGTCGGTACCGACGTACCCATATGTGAGGACTAATTCCTGCTGTTCCCAGAGATCACCTGTTACAGGTAAGTAGCTGTGCTATACCTTCTTTCTTGTCTGGGCCTCAGTTTCACTCTGGACATTTTAGCTTCCTCACCTGGGCTCTGCCCATGACTCGAGGTTCACTATCTATATCCTTGTTAAGGTGGACATGAATGAAAGGGGGCTGGGCTTTGTTCTATATAACTTTCACAAGGTACGTATGACCTAGATTGGCCACTGTTGGAAACAGGATATTGGGCTTGATGGACCTTGGTCTGACCTAGTATGGCAGATCTTATGTTCCTCCAGTACAGGGCCCCTCCACAGGAATCGCTAATGGTGCCTATCCCTCCCATCTTGTAAAGGCTGATGCTCCAAATGTGGGAGACACTGGCTTTGGTGCCAGTGGTGAGAACGGCTCGATTCGATGTTTAGAGTCCACCAGAGCCCAAACTTTCAAAAGTCACAGCTGCCACATTACTCCATGGTGGTGGAGTTGGCCATGCATCGGCTGAAAAGCCAGGAGACACACTCCTTGGTGCCCCCGGGTAGGGAGGCCCACACCCTGGATGCCCTTCGCAGAAAGTGGTACAAGGGCTCAATGCTCATCAGCTGTATCCAGGGCTACCAGCTGTACCATGGGTATGTACCTGAGAGACCTGGCGAAGGAACTCGCCAGGTTCTCACTGGTCTCTCTGAGGAATCCTTGCAGTGGTTCAAGAACCTGGCCAAAGCAGTCCATGAATGCTACAAATTCATGTCTTGAGCGGCCTATGACTGGTTTGAGTCAGCAGCTTGAGTAGCGGCGGCTGGCATCAATGCATGCTGCCAAGCTTGGCTAGTCATCCGACCTCAAACAGTGAGTTCAGGACAAATTGGTTGATGTCCCCTGCCAAGGAGAGAACTTCTTTGGTAAACCCATCACCGACCATGCTGCTGAGCTAGAGACCAAGTTCATGACGAAGATCAGTCTCTCCAAAACTACCGCTGCCCCTCCCCAATGGAAGGGCTCAGGTAAAAAGTCCTTTTACCCGAAGAAGAGCTGCTTACCGAAACTACCCACCTTATCAGGCCTCCTCAGCTCCCCAACAGGGTCAGCAGGCCAAGGGACATGAGCATGGGCCACGTAAGCAGAAGGCTCCAAAACCCCAGGCTCTGGCCCAGTCAGGGGGCAGTTTTTGACTCTTTGAGCATAGCCTATCTACCCCAAGGAGATTCAGCAGCCCACAGGGGGACATCTGGCCCTTTATGCCCAGAGGTGGAAGTCCATCACCACTGATTTCTGGGCACTTCGGGTAGTCAGGGAGGGTTACCTCCTCCACCTCTCCCTTATTTCCTGGGAGAGCCTCTCAGGCCTCCCCTCCACCAGGACCACCTTCTGAAGGAGTTGGCAGGTCTTCTTGAGGACAAAGCAGTGGAACAGATGCCCCACCATCTCAAGGGCAAGAGTTTCTACTCCAGGTACTTCCTTGTGCCATAAAGGACAGGGGGCCTAAGGCCCATCCTCGACTTGTGCAATCTCAACAGATTTCTGGTGAGGGAGAAGTTCAAGATGCTCTCCCTTGGAACATTGCTGCCATACCTCCAGCAGGGAGACTGTCTATGCTCCTTAGACCTCAAGGATGCTTATACCCACATCCTCATCCACCCCAACCACAGGCAGTACCTGCGGTTTGTGTGGGGGAGCAGGCATTTTCAGTATAGGGTGCTCCTCTTCAGCCTAGTCTCTGCCCCAAGAGTTTTCACAAAATGCCTGGTGGTCATGGCTGTCTTCCTCCGGCTCCAGGGGGTCTTCGTCTTTCCCTACCTGGACGGCTGGCTCATAAAGGGAGGCACAGTAGGCCACCACACGCACCATTCAGTTTCTGCAACACTTGAGTTTTGTCATAAACTACCCCAATTCTCAACACCACCTGACAATGTCTGGAGTTCATTGGGGCAAAGATCAACACTCTCCAGTAGAAGGCTTTTTTGCCCAGGGACCGAGCCAATCATATTTATTTATTTAGCTGTATTTATATCCCGCTTTTCACCGGGTCAAAGCGGTCAATTGGGGGATACATTTAACATGAGGGGATATGAGACACATATGCTAATACTTACAGGGAACATGGGCAATGGAGGGTTAAGTGGCTTGCCCAAGACCACAAGGAGTGCCTATAGGACTAGAATTCCCAGACCCTCCGGCCTGAGATTGCTGTCCCCAGGTGGGACTTTAACCCCCGGCCCTCCGGCCTGAAGTACCTTGTCCTAACCACTAGACCACTCCTCCATCTCAGGACTCTGGCTCGGGACATATAGTACCGTCCCTTGGTGCCTGCTAGGCTTCTCCTGTGTTTCCTCGGGCACATGGCCTCCATGGTCCACATCACCCCTGATGCTTGCCTTCACATGAGGGCAACACAGTGGTTTCTCTGGGACCAGTGGTTGCAGGCCACGGGCCACCTCCGAGACAGAGTTTCTGTGACCCGCCAATTGGCGGATTCTCTGTCCTGGTGGCAGTCTTCCCAGCATCTTGAGGCGGGCATTTTCAGGCCCCAAGCCCCTCAAGGCTCCTCACCATGGATGCCTCCCTGCTCGGCTGGGGAGCCCACTGTGGAGATCTCTCCACTCAGGGCAACTGGTCACCAGGTGAGAGCACCCAGCAAATCAACCTTCTGGAACTCCGAGCCATATGCCTAGCCCTGAAGGTCTTCTGTCACCACCTGTGTCACCAGCCTGTGCTGGTTCAGACGGACAACCAGGTGATGTTCTATGTGAACATACAGGGGGGCATGGGGGTCTCATACCCTTTGTCAGGAGGCACTGGCCCTCTGCTTGTACACAATCCAACAGGGTATCCTCCTATGGGCAGTGTGCCAGGCCAGGACAACCTGTTGGCCAACAGGCTCAGCAGAGTTCTCCAGCTGCACGAGTGGCAGCTGGACCCCAGGGTAGCCAGTTGGCTTTTTCAGCTATGGGGAGAACCCATGATGGACCTGTTCGCCAGCCTGGACAACTTCCAGTTGCCCTGCTTCTGCTCCCAGCAAGCCCACCCCTCCAGGCTGGTGGCAAATGAGTTCCTGGTCTCGTGGTCAGAAGGCCTCACATACGCCTTTTCTCCTATGCCGCTGATCACCAAGACCTTGTTCAGAACTCTCTGCGACAGGGCCTCACTCATTCCTACAGTTGACGGTGGAGACCTACATCTTCTTGGAGACCTCCCCGGGACTCTGTTTCAGGAGGGGGGCTCTCTCCTGCATCCCAACCTGGGGTCCCTGTCGCTGACAGTGTGGCTGCTGAGATGGTGACTCTGGCCCCTTTCAACTTCCGGATGAGGTGGAAGACATTCTGCTGGCTTCTCACAAGGCCTCTACTAGGAAGGCTTACACCCTCAAATGGCACAGGTTCTCTATTTGGTGCACCAAACACAGGGCTGACCCTTTCTCCTGCCTGGTGGATTTGGTGTTATAGTACCTTCTCCACCTCTCTGTCCGGGCTCAAGTCTAATTCTGTCCGAGTGCACCTTAGTGCCCTGGCGATGCACCACCATCCGGTGAATGGTAAGCCCCTCTGTCCAACCGTTGGTGGCCTGTTTTCTTTGGGGCCTGCTCTTACCGAAGCCCCTGGTTCGCCCTCCAGCAACCGAATGGGACCTCAATGTAGTGTTGGGGCAGCTCACTCGCTTGCCCTTTGAACCTCTGGCTACTGGCTACCTGCCACCTTTGCTACATCTCTTGGAAGGTGGCTTTCCTGGACGCGTTTATTCCCTTTGCACAGTTAGCGAGCTTCAGGCCCTTGTGGTGGAGGCGCCCTATACCAGGTTCTACAAGAACAGAGTGGTGCTTCGCACGCACTCCAAATTCCTGCTGAAGGTAGTGTCGCCCTTCCATCTCAACCAGGAAGTAGTGCTCCCTACGTTCTTTCCAAGACTTCACGCCAGTCAGGCAGAGACTGTCCTCTATACCTTGGACTATAAGAGGACTTTGTCCTTCTATATTCAACGCACTCAGGGCCACCGCAAAGCTTCTCAGCTTGTCATCTCCTACGACCCCAGTAGGCTGGGGTAGGCGGTGACCAAGTGTAAGCTGTCCACATGAGTGACGGATTGTATTGCCCTTGCTTATGAGCAGGCAAGGCTCCCACTGGAAGGCCATGTCACGGCACACCGTGTCAGGACCATGGTGGCTTCGGTGGCAAATTTGCGCTCCGTCCCAATGGCGGACATCTGCTGGGCCGCCACCTGGTCTTCAGTCCATATCTTTGCAGCCCATTACTGCCTGGAAAGAGTCCCGAAGGGACATTGCCTTCAGCCAGGCTGTGCTCCATAACCTTTTGTGGTTTAGGCAACTCCTACCCTCCGACCCTTCTGTGTTCAGGCTACCGGAGTGCTGGTTTATCTGACACAGGGGTCCTACTGTGGTCTGTGTATACTGACTCAATTGCTGCTGCTTGTGGCTCCTATGAGGGAGCCCATATTTTTCTATGGGTTCTCGGTAGCCTGTAGCTTGGTAGTCCCATATTTGTGGACTGACTTCCTGCTTGTTCCTGGAGAAAGTGTAGTTACAGGTGATCTCCAGAAGCAAGCAGGAATGTAGTCTTCAAATATGGGTAATGTTGGTACCGATGGAGCCTGCGTGGGAATGCTCCCCAGCATCCAATAGGAAAGCTTTTGGGAGCATCCCACTGTGCCTGTGTAGCTGTCTTCCTGCTTTTCTAGCTCTCCCTCCTCAGTTCTTCGTTTTCTGCGGAGCTGATAAGAAGCAATTCCTGTCATCATAGAAAATTTGTTTTTTCTTATTTTTTGTGGTCGTGTCTGCCTTCCTGTCGACATTGGTACCAACCCCTGTCAGTACTCTTCTTTTCTTCTTTCTTTATAATAAATTTTAAAAAAAAATCTGTGAGGGAAGGAACTTTCTTCCTTCAGGTGTATCAGTGCCATCTAAGGCCTAGGCCTCCCCTTTAGTCATAGCCAAAATGGAAAAACCATCCAGTGAGTTTTAAAAAGTGTTCAAAATGTAGCAGTACCATTTCGGCCACAGACGCCCATGACTGGTGCCTAAAATGCTTAGGTCCAGATCATGTACTGTCAGTGTCTTCTTTGCAGGAAGATGACAGAGGCCTACAAAACTGTGCTGCAAAACTAGGCACCCTCTTTGCCTCCGATGCAGCATCTTTAGCATCAAGGTCATAGAGAGCTTCATCTTCCTCCCAAGGATCTTGGGTATCGAAATCTAGGTCGTCTTCGAATGCTGGTCAGCCCTCCAAGGGTAGATCTCCTTCTAAACATTGAGATGCCTCAGGCATTGCCATAGAGGGAGACACACTGGCCAAACAACCCCATTGGGAGGACCTCGCCTCCAAAGCCTTAGTGGGATCCCAGGATGCTCCTGAGGCCTCCACCTTTGGAGAGCTGCTGGTGCCATGCTCAGGGATTGTGGCCCGCAATTCCGATACTGATACCCAAGCATCGGCAAGTTCTGTGGATTAACGTATCCTGGCTATTGAGAATAGCTTAGCAGCTTTACTGGCGGCCTCTGTACTAGTAAAGCCTTTACAGTTGATCCCTCAGGCACCGGTACTGGCTCAAGTACTGACACAACCTGCATCAACTTTTTTACCACTTACCACACTACTGCCCATGCCGACCCTCAAATCTATTTCTGGTACTGAGGTTCTGGCACCACCAGCCTCAGCTACCAATTTTGATTGGTATCGGGTACAGGTACAATGCGAACATCCTGCCCGTTGGTACTTTGTGTCTTCGGACTCCGATTCCTCAGACGATGAATCAGCCAATACCCGGAACATGAGAAATCTCCCAGAAGACCCATCTCCATCCCTACAACGTTGCATGTCCCCTCTGGAGGACATGTCTTTCCAAGACTTTATTCACGATGTTGCTCGGGGTCTGTCCATAATGGCGATATCTGAGAAAGAGCTTAGAGCTGAAAAACTTGAAATTCTTCAGTACCCTGCAGCCCCAAAGGAAGCTGCAACTCTCCCTATTCATTGCGTTCTTTGTGACCTTATGCTTTATATGTGGGGAAATGCCCTTTACTGTTTCCCCACATACCCGATGACTCGATACCATGTATCGGGTACCGGAGTGTCCCGGTTTCCAAAAGATGCAATTACCACACCACACCACACCATACCATGGTAATGGAATCGGCAATACTTCAGATAAAGAGTGCTAAGACACATACCTCGAACCCTCCAGGTAGGGAATCGAGAACCCTCGACCCCTTTGGTTGATGTTGCTTTCAGGCCACCATGTTATCAGCTAGAATCAGTTTCTACATACTTTATATGGGTATGTTCCTCAGAGGTGGCTAGGGATTTGGAGTTAATGGCTCCTCTTCTCCCCGATGACGAGAGCAGATTATCTCGCCCTTGTAAAACATACTCAAAATGTTTCAAAGTTTAACAGGGTGACTTGACTGTTTTGAGTGCATCAGCAGAACTTCATCCATCTGCATCGGTGCACGCAGAAGTGTTTGGCTTCAAGCATCGGATCTTGAATAATGTGTTCAGGACAAACTGGGTAACATTCCTTGCACTGGTGAAAACCTTTTTGGCAAGGATTGGCAAGTCAAGGCCTTTCAATTAGAATCTGAGAATACTACTCTTAATAGCTGGGTTGGCCATAGACCTAGATAGTCTAAGAAGAAATCAGCAAAGAAAGCTTTTTTTCAATAAGAAAAAAGTCCTATCCTTCTTACATCCTGCTGTACAGTGTTAACACCATGCTCCTCAGAAGGGGCAGCAGCCACCCAAACAGCAGAGGAAGCCACCTCAACAGACCCAGCCTCCTCAGTCTTTGACTCCTTTCTAGAGAACATAGCTTCTCTGCCTCTAGAGATTCCAAATCCTACCCTTATCCCTGGCAGGCTTTGTCACTTTGCCTACAGGTGGCATCTTATCATATCAAAGCAGTGGATGCTTTACATAGTACGGGAGGGGAGTACAAGCTTCATCTACAAACTCTCCCCCCCCCCCCCCCCCCCCCCCCCCCCCCCCCCCCCCCCCCACCCCCCCCCCCCCCCCCCCCCCCCCCCACCCCCCCCCCCCCCCCCCCCCCCCCCCACCCCCCCCCCAGGGAGTTCTGCTCTCAGGACCCTCTTTCTGCTCTGTTACAAGAGATCACCTCCCTTCTTGTTCAGGGAACAATAGAGGAGGTTCTACCATCCCAGCAGGGAATGGGCTTTTATTCTCCCTACTTCTTCATTCCAAAGAAAACAGGGGGATACAGGCCCATTCTGGACCTCTGAGAACTGAACAAGCACATGATACGGGAGAAATTCAAAATGATCTCCCTAGGTACCCTTCTTCCCTATCTCTAGAGTCAGGACTGACTCTGTTCTCTGGGCTTCAAAGAGGCATATACTCATGTTCTGATTCACTCATAGCACAGAAGGTTCCTGTGCTTCATGTTTCAGGGGAGACATTATCAATACAGAGTCCTGCCTTTCGGCCTTGCCTCTGCCCCAAGCGTTTTCACAAAGTGCATGGCAGTAGTAGCCGCATTCTTAAGAGCTCTCAGGATATTTATCTTCCTTTATTTAGATGAATGGCTCATTCGAGCAAACACCTCTCTAGAGGCCAGTCTTTCCCTCTCGTACACCATGCAGGTGCTGCAACACTTGGGTTTTGTAATAAATCTTCCAAAGTCCCAACTTGTATCCTCTCAAACTAGAGTTCATAAGGGGCTCTTTTAGACACTCAGCAATCAGACATTTCTGCCTCCACTCTGCTATGCACGACTTAGCATCTCAAGAAAGCCTCAAGAGATTTCTCATTGCACGAGACCTGCTACAACTGCTGGGTCATATGGCATCAACAGTGCATGTTGTCCCATATGCTCATCTACATATGCATGCAGCTCAATGGATTCTGGCTTTCCAGTGGTCTCAGGCATCAGGTTGCCTGGGAGACAAGATAATTGACAAGATAAGAGACACTACCCTACCTTGACCCTGAAACAGGATCTGAGCGAGCAAGTAAGCAAATGGAACAGTGTCATCAACGCAGCAGCCAAAGCCAACAAACATGAAGCTGGGACAGCAGCCAACACCAAAAGACAGCACACCCCATGGTACTCCAAAGACATACGCAATGCAAAAAGACACCTGAGAAGGATAGAACTGGATAAGCATGCAGCTTGAGCTCCCTTAGGGTTGAGCTTGCTCTCACCATCAACCAGATGATCTGTCCATCACCGCAAGTATACTACCTCTAAATGAACTGATTTCCATGATATTACCAGCATCTGTAATCACACTGTTCCCAGTAGCCATTACCTCTCTCTCTTGTTATACTGTTGTCAGTAGCCATTACCTATCTCTCTTATTATACTGTTGTCAGTAGCCTTACCTCTCTGTTATTATACTGTTGTCAATAACTGATACCTCACAACCATAGTACTGTCTTCATGCAGTTAATTATTGTCCAACTTGCAATCACTGTACTGTTTACACTTAAATTATCCCAGTTACTGTTGTTCAATATCCTCCTGCACCGTTGTCAACTTGCTCTTTTTCCTCACAGTTATATATTCTGCTTGTAGTAGCAAAGTTACCCTAACTGACTTCGCTGTACTGCACTTTATTAATCTACAATGTACAAAATCCTGTTCTTATTCTCTACCCTCCTAACCCTTGGTCTCCCTTGCATTTCAAATGCTTTCCACCATGATTCCAACCATATACCAATACTACATACCCATGGAAGGAGATGGTCTGAATTCCCCCACCACACCACAACAAAAAACAACCGTACACCCCACTCTCACCTACTTCACATTCCCCTCCAAAACATCAAAAAGACGAAAGCCGAGAAGCACCAACATCAGCGCCGACTGAAATGTGCACTGATAAATGCCAGATCAGTAAAATCAAAATGGCCTGCTACCATTGACCTGATTCCACTATACAATCTTGACATCCTAATGATCATGGAGACATGGCTATCTGACTGCGACAACGCCCTATTGAACCAGATGCTGCCACCTGGATTTGATTTATACACATGCCACAGGACCATCCAGAGAGGAGGCGGGACGCTCATCCTTGCAAAAGCTGATCTACACTTCAAACTATGCAACTCCTCTAGCTCAGCCCACCTTGATTCCCTCACTATAGCTAATGAGCTATGCACAATTAACCTGTTCTATCGGGCACCCACCCCTTTACCAGATGACCTCCCAACAATAATTGAGCTCGCCTGCATGTCGTCCACCTCACGCTCCCCAACTTGGTTGGTAGGCGATTTCAACCTCCCATCTCTGCATGATAGCCACTCAACAGCATTCCTAGACGCCTTAGAGGATCTAGGCTACAAACAACATGTCGACTCCCCCACACACTCTAAGGGAGGTAAACTGGACCTCATCTTTGCCCCCCATTTCAACGACTCAACAGCCCAAGACCTTGCACTGTATATATCACCTGTACCTTGGTCAGATTACAAACTCCTTAGATTCATTATACCCTTTAATACATCCTACAAGAGCCAAATGTCATCAAACATTTCTGATACCCATACTGCCCGCTTCCGACCATTCAACCGGAGCGTAGTCCTGGAAAATCTTCTGCCACTTATGACCAACACGTCCCTAAACTTAGATGATCTCATCTACAAATGGGACGAGAAACCTTCGAGCTGCCTCCTGTCCATCCCACACTGAAAAGAGAACAAGGAAACGGGAACACGCACCATGGTTCTCCTCTGACCTTCGCTCATCTCTCCACCACCTGCGCAAACTTGAGAGACGGTGGCGACGATCACACTCCTCAGAATCACTTGATACATACAACTCTTACCTAATAACCCACCGTCGAAAGATAACACAGAGCAGGAAACTCTACCACACAGATTTATTGAAACGTTCCATCAATAAACCACACGCCCTATTCAGACTAGTAAAATCCATAACAGGTGAACCGGTCTCTGCCCAACCCTCCATGCCCCAACCACAGGACTTTGCAAACTACTTGCAATCAAAGATGATTAAGACCAACATAAACATGAGTAGCAGTACCTCACCCATACCGTCTAAGGCACCCCTAGCAACTCCACTATGTAATTTCACTGTGGTCTCAAATAGAGAGATGGAGAACATTGTCGCCTCTATCAATCCCAGTACAGCACCCAACGACCCCTGTCCAGCCAATTGGATCAAAGAGCTGCGTCATGACCTAAGCCAAATCCTGTGCAATATATTGAACCAGTCTTTTCTAACAGGCTCGTTCCCACAGCACCTGAAAAACACCTCCATCAAGCCTCTACTAAAAAATAGCAGACTTGACCCATCCAAAGTCGAATCTTTTAGGCCAATCTCGAGCATCCCCCAACTTGCAAAAATCATAGAAAAAGCTGCTCAACAACAACTCCAGCTCCATATCGACACTGAAGCTCCACTAGACCCGTCACAACACGGCTTCAGGGAAGCGCATGGCGTCGACACAGTCCTCACAACCCTATTCAACGAATTGGTCACTGGAATGGACAGCATTCAACAAGGATTTGTCCTCATCTTCCTGGACATCTCCGCCGCCTTTGACTCTGTGAATCATGACATACTTCTACAACGCTTGAAGGAAAAGGGGATTCAAGGCACAGCACTTGAATGGTGTAAATCCTACCTATCCAACAGGTGGCAACAAGTAAAAACAGGTCATACATCCTCGGAACCATTCCTGCAGTCCCAGGGGGTACCTCAAGGATCGTCCTTATCGGCATTAATGTTCAATATATATATGCAGCCGATATGTGATTTGATCCGATCTTTCAACGTACGATGCCTGGCTTACGCAGACGACATCCTCCTCTACATGCCGTTCAAAACTGACCAACCGATGTTCTCCCCAATAATCAATTGTTTCGGAGCAGTAGCTGATTGGCTACTGACACAAAACCTTCGGATCAATCATAGTAAAACTGATGTCCTTTTTGTTACAAAGAACCGTAAATTCACATCCCCACCCCATCGCTACTTGTCAACGATGTAGAATTGAAGTCCAAACCTACAATCAGATATCTTGGCATCACATTGGACCAGCACCTAGATATGACCACACATGTGAAGAACGTTACAAAGTCTATATATCACAAGATCAGAACATTACGTCACCTCCGCCCCCTACTGGAATCCAATGACTACCGGACAACCTTTCAGGCATTAGTCCTCCCACACCTGGACTTTGCGAACATCGTCCTCCACGGCCTCCCTCAATCAACTTTAAATCCGCTCCGCCTGGCTATGAATGCAGCCGCAAGAGTTCTCTCTGGATCATCAAGAACTGACCACATAACACCAATCATGAAAAATCTGCATTGGCTACCGTTACACGCCAGACTCCAATATAAGTCATTAGTCCTTACTTTCAAAGCCCTGAATAACTACCCACCTACACCGATTAGCAAACTAATTCACAGCACCCTGGAAAACAGAGACAGGAGATCCACTGCAATGAACACCTTAATAGTCCCCAAGATGATGACGTCATGTACTAAGACCACCTCCAACAGGGCTTTCTCTATATTCGCTCCCCTAAATTGGAATGCCCTTCCACATGAAATCCGTGGCATCAAAAGCTTAATCCTATTCCGTAAAGCTTTGAAACACCACCTATTCACAATATGCTACCCTGACACCAACCCTGACACCCACACATCGGGTAAACTTCCCTCATGTCTCAGCTACCACAGCACCTTATTATAACCAGAAAATGGCTAGCCTATACTATTGCCCACCCACCACTTTTTACGCCTGTCCCTCCCACACAAAATGAAGATGATACCAAATTAGCTTAAAGTACTGGTGACAATACTACTGTAACCTGTAAATAGTTACCCTGTGAATAGTTACCCCGGTTGTCCTATGTTTCTTTCCCTGTTCTATGTAAAACTCAATGTTGCTTGTATGCATTGTAGTATGTTTTGTTCGATGTACACCGCACTGATTTTAATAGCGCGGTATAGAAGAAATGTTAAATAAATAAATAAATAAATAGAACGCCGCTGGAGATGCTCCAAATCTCCCACCACCCAGGCCTTATACATAACAAAACAAAGGAATTACAATGAGCTCATTAACCAAACAAAAAGAGAACACCACACAAACATCATTCTGAAGGCCTATAACAAACCAAGAGAACTATTCGAGATAGTAAAAAAATCTAACTAACTAACCAAATCCTGAAAAAGACGTGCAGATTGACCCTCAAACCTTCGCAGATCACCTAAAAGAAAAGCTGGACTCGACACCACAACAAACAAAAAAAGAAACCGCCAACCCAACCAAGCCCACCGAAACATGGGATAAATTCAGCATACCATCCACAAGGCAACTCTCAGATATCATCTCAGCGCTCAACACAAGCACCGTACCAACAGACCCATGCCCAGTCACCTGGATCAAGGCAACGAAGGAAAGCTTCATCAACACCATACACAACATCGTAAACAACTCACTGGTGCAAGGAACCATGCCAGACCAGCTGAAGCTAGCCACAATAAGACCGATCCCAAAGAAATCCACACTGGACAAGAGCAACCCAGCAGCATACTGACCAATCTCCAGCATACCTCTCCTGGCAAAGATTATAGAAAAGGCTGTGCAACAGCTCCAGGACCATATTGACACACATGCCCCGCTGGACTTACATCAACACAGCTTCCGCCCAAACCACGGAATCGAAACACTACTGATATATCTATTGAACGACATAATCCAAATCATAGACAACCACAAACAAGGAGCCCTAATGATCTTCCTACACATCTCAGCTGCATTCGACACAGTGGACCACTGAATACTCCTAACCAGACTACAGAACATTGGAATAGCCGGCATCACCTTAAGATGGTTTAACTCCTACCTAACAGACAGTTTCAGGTCAAGATCGGTTCCAACACCTCATGACCCGCAAAGATCAAACAAGGGGTGCCACAAGGCTCTGCCCTATCCGTACTTCTATTCAACTTATACATCCAACCGATCTACAACATCATGAAAGAACACAAAATAAACTACACAATCTATGCAGATGACATCATGATATACACCCCAGTCAACCTCGATAACCTCAACTACACCAAAATAACAGACTGCCTTAACAGAATGTCCAACTGGCTCCTGGACAACAACCTGACAATAAACTATAACAAGACAGAAGCACTTCTCATTACACGAAACTACTTCAGCCCACCACCCTCCATCAATATCAACAACACAGCAATACCTCAAAAAAAAAAATGAGGTGAAATACCTCGGAGTAACACTCGACAAGGGGCTAAACCTACAATCACACATCAGAAAGACCACCAAAAATGCATACTACAAGATGAGAATAATCAGACGCCTCAAGTCTCTGCTTACACAAGATCATTTCCGCACAGTATGTCAAGCTCTAATAACTCCCATCCTTGACTTCTGCAACCCGATCTACAACGGCATGCCAAAACAGTCACTCAGACCACCTCAGATGGTTCAAAACATGGCAGCTCGAATAATAGCTGGATCATCAAAACAAGACCACATCACCCCCATACTAAAAGACCTCCACTGGCTCCCAATCAGCTCCCGCATCAAATACAAAACGATACTAAACATATTCAGGATCAAACACAAAAACTCCGCTCTCAGCCTCCAACCTCTCATACTACCAGATGTCAGCACAAGACCTAGGAGAAGGGCCACAGCAGACACCTTCAACACACCAAAAAACTACATAAAAGCATGCAAATCTACCACGCAAACAGCTCTATCAATGGCGGCACCAATAATATGGAACGCACTCCCAGATGATCTACGATCAACAGAAGATCCAAAGGACTTTCGAAAACAATTAGACATTGCTCTTCACAGAGCACTACGGACCGAGCATATAACAGAATCACCAGACCCAGCTATTGCCTTACCCGCAGCACATTGTTTATAGCTGTAAAAAGTACATGTATATAACTGTAAAAAGCCCATGTTGTAAATAGCTCACCTTAATCATTCCACCCGCACTCATACACACTCACTGTACAGCATAAGAATACTTGAGAACACAAACACCAACTCTTTTGATTGATTGATGTGTACACTGCCTTGATTGAAGGATAAGGTGGGATAGAAATACCCTTTAAATAAATAATTGTCTATACCCACCTAATCTCGTCTCTCTAGTGGTGGCAATCCCCCAGAGAACCTCCTGGTTGGGTCACCTATTCAGATGCCACCATATCAATGTACCCTGATGACATATGTGTCCAAATTGGGCTGGGGAGCTCATCTGGACAATCTCTCTACTCGGGGACTTTGGTCTCATCAGGAGTCACAACTCCACATAAATCTGCTGGAGCTCAGAGCCATTCACAATGCTCTCAAGGTCTTCCAGGACCATCTTCGATTCTGCTCAGATCTAGTCCAGATCGACAATCAAGTAGCCATGTTCTACTTGAACAAGCAAGGCGCGGAACAGGTTCTTGGACCCTCTGCAGCGAGGCCCTGCATATGTGGTCCTTTCTACTTGAACAAGCAAGGCGGAACAGGTTCTTGGACCCTCTGCAGCGAGGCCCTGCATCTGTGGTCCTTTGCCATATAGCATCACATTCACCTATTTGTGGTGTATCTTCCAGGGAAACACATTGTCTTGGTGGACAAGCTCAGTCGAGTCCTTCTCCCCCACGAGTGGTCGCTCTATGCAGTTAGAGTAGCACATATCTTCCAGATTTGGGGAACCCTAAAGATAGACCTGTTTGCAAGTCCTCAGAATGCCAAGCTTCCTCGCTTCTGCTCCAGGCCTCCTGCACCGGACAGCCAGCAGATGGATGTTTTTCACTTCCACTGGGGTCAAGACTTCCTGTATGCCTTCCCTCCCATTCCCAAGATACCTTTCAAACTCCAGAGAGACAGGGGCTTCATGATACTCATAGCCCCATGCTGGCCACGACAACCGTGGTATCCTCTCCTCCTATGTCTGTCTCAGGCTCAACCCATAGATCTGGGATCTGCTCCAGATCTTCTCTCTCAGGAGGAGGGAACACTGCTCCATCCCATTCCAGAGTCCCTCTATCTTACAGTATGGCTGCTGAAGGCATAGCTTACCAGGACATTAACCACTCAGCAGTTTAAAGATATCCTTTTAGCGTCCAGAAAGCCTTCCACCAGACATTCCTATGCCTTCAAATGGTGTAGATTCTCTCTGTGGTGTTCGCAGAGGGCACTTAACCTCTTCTCAGCTCTGGTGGATGCATTACTTGAGTATCTTCTCCATCTATCTTCCTCTGGACTTAAAACCAACTCAGTAAGAGTACACCTAAGTGCAATTGCAGCCTCTCACATGTCCTTCGATGGTCAACCCATCTCTTCTCAGCCACTTGTAGCATGCTTCATTAAGGGTCTTTTACTGACCAAACCTCCCATTAAGCCCCCTTCCAGTGGCATGGGATCTCAATGTTATTTATTTATTTAACTGCATTTATATCCTGCTTTTCACCGGGTTGTTCTAGGACAGCCTCTCAAGCTGCCCTTTGAATCTCTAGCCACCACCTCTCTGAAGTTTCTCAACTGGAAGGTCACCTTCCTTATTGCTCTGACTTCAGTGAGATGCATTAGTGAGTGCCAAGCCTTGGTGGCTGACCCCCCTTATACACAATTCCACCATAAGGTAGTCCCCAGGACTCATCCTCACTTTATGCTAAAGGTGGTCTTGCCCTTCCATTTAAACCTACCTACTCAGTACCTAACCTACTCAGTCTACCTTCCTGTCTTTTTCCCTAGACCTCATTCCTCTAGGGCAGAGACAATCCTTCACACCCTGGATTGCAAACGTGCCTTGGCTTTCTATCTCCAGAGAAGTCAAGAGCATAGAAAAGCTTCCCAACTTTTCATCACCTTTGACTTGAGTCACCTGGGTTTGCCAGTATCTAAGCAAACTCTCCCCAGATGGATTGTGGATTGCAATTTCCTTTGCTTATAAAAGTGCAGGCCTCTCCCTTGAGAGTCACGTCACTGCACATTATGTTCGAGCCATGGCTGCCTCCATGGCAGATTACACTCTGTAGCGGTTGATGAGATACGCAAAGCAGCAATATGGTCTTCTGCCACACTTTTGCTGCCCACTATTGCCTGGACAAGGACTCCCGCTGGGATGCCTTGTTTGGCCAAGCAGTTCCCCAGCATCTCTTTCAGATTTAGATCAGCTCCTATCCTCCGTCCTGGGTTTCAATACCAGACATCCTTGGAGGATATATGACCTACTTAGTTGTGCCTGTAATCCACAGCTCACCCGGATGTCATCTCTCTGGCATCTTCAAGCTAGGGAGTCCCATATGTGAAGACTACATTCCTGTTTGTTCCTGGAGATAGCATAGTTACTCACCTGTAACGGGTGATCTCTGGGAACAGCAGGAATTTAGTCTTCACAACCCGCCCTTCTCCCCTAGGAGTTGTAGGTCATCTTCTTTTTCTCTTCTTCTTCTCTCCTTTTATCTCAGTTACAAACTCAACTGAGGAGGGGGAGAGCTGGGAAGGCAGCTACGTAGGCACAGTGGGATGCTCCCAAAAGCTTTCCTAGTAAACGCTGGGGAGCGTTTCCACATGAGCTCCATCGGTACTGATGTTATCCATATATGAAGACTAAATTTCTGCTGTTCCCGGAGATCACAGGTGAGTAACTACACTTTCTCTGGGGACAGCAGGAATCAGTCCTTACAACCCTCTCTCTTCCCCTTGGAGTTGCGCCTTTACCATCTTTTATTTTTGCTGTTTTTTACTATGTTGTCTGACTAAGCAAGATGGCACCCTTGAGCGGGAAGGGGACCATGCATGTGTGGTGGCATCTCCTAAAGGCTTTCTTTGAAAACTGGGGGGGGATGCTTCCGCGGGAGCTCTGTCGGTGCTGATGTCACCCCATATGTGAGGACTGATTCCTGCTGTCCCTGGAGAACACCTGTTACAGGTGAGTAACTGTGTGTTACTGTTTATATGTATAGCGCTACAAAGTGTACACAATGTTGTACATATACACATGGAAGACAGTTCCTGCTCAGTGGAGCTTATAAATCTGTGTAAAACAAACAACCAAGAGAGGACTAGAGATGGTCTTGACATACATGGGTGTCAAACAGGAGAATAAAGGCTCGGGATACATAAAATAAAGTAGTAGGTTTTTAGCTTGGATTTGAATCAGTGGCATGTTTGGGGCCCTTTTACTAAAGGTTTTAATGTGCATTCATAAAGTTAATTTGTTAAAACCTTTAGTACCATTGCACCTTTTTATTTCTAAGAGTGCAATGGTACTTAATGCGTATTAATGATGTTAACGTGCATTAACCTTTAGTGAAAGAGCCCCTTTGTTTCTTGCAGTATGATTATCTTAGTTGACTCAATGTTCTTTTTAACATATAGCATCACTTTATGGTGGTCCTCCCAACAGAAAAGGCGAGTAGTATGTGGAGGTCACAGGTGCTATATTTGTATGAAGTACCCTAAAACGTTTTGGCTGTAGCCTTTCTCAGGGCCGTAAATCTTAAAAAAAAAAAAAAATGTGTATACAATTAGTAAGGAATAATAATAAATAATAGAAACAAAGATAAGAGCATAAATGTGTAACTAATATAATCATACAATAATAAAAATGTTAAAAACATGTTAAAAAAGCAAGGCGAAGGACATGTTACAGCCATAAATTATATGCAAATACAAATAACATATGAGCATACATGCTAAAAATAAAAGTAAGGAGAGATGAGGAGGAACTGAGGACAGTGCCTAACAGTACACTAATACTCACGACTGCACACTGTAAGTTCTGTTTGGAAAAACTGATAATTTTAAAACAAGTCTGTAAAAAAAATAAGGATAAAACTTTGAAGAAATTAACAAGCTAAACTTAACGGGAATCCCATAATAATGACTCGAATATAATTTAAGCTTCACTTTTCATCAATCATAAGAACTCTGAACAGGACACAGAGTAGAAAGCTAGGAGGGAAAAGTCAGACACCTAAACTGACAGTAGTGCTGATGGCAGGGACAAGGAGGCTATTTGACAGCACATAAACAACAAATAAAGCTGTAAACAAAAAAACTAGCAACTCAATGACAAGCTGTTAAGGAAGAATGAGAAAAAGGAATTTAATGGTGTGTATTATGGATTAAGGCAAGAAGCCCTGCATATATGTGCACTGAAAAAATGTGGCTAAAACTATTCATGATGAATTGTTACTGTCAAGGTGAATACCGGTATTATCAGAAAACTCAGCTGATATTAAGCCAGAAAATTTGATATTAAGATCATAAAAATGGACCTTACCTGTATGAAACAGACTCACAATTGCAGATGCTCAGTAGCAGGAAAGTGTTCTAAACAGGCGAGAAAACAGAAATCCTTTAATATGCTGCTATTTTTGCACCACTCAGAGGTATAACTACTGCATATGCATAAGGCAGCACGGGTGAATGGTGCCCATGCTACCTTATGCATTTTGAAGTTGAAAATAAAATCGTCTGACAAGGTGGGGGGGGGGGGGGGTAAACCAATATGTTGTAAAAACCGGCACCACTTGTGGAAGGAACGTCAGGGGTTGTCAGAACTCCAAAGACAAAAATTGCGGGGTGAATAAAATACTGTGCAGCCTATATTGTAAAGTGCTTTCAAAATATAAATACTGTATAACCACAACAGACTATAACTACTGAGAATGAAGAACTGTTGTATGTTGAATAAAAAGAAGAATCTCTTTACCATACAAATACAGGGACATAAATGATTGATTGGAAATCAACATGGTGAAACCATGACACTAAGGGACCAGACAGGGAAGGAGGGGGAAAGGGAAAAGAGGTGGGGTGAGGAAGGGAGGAGGGGGGAAAGAACAATGGAAGGGGAAAATAAATAAAACATGCTCAATATGTAGTAAAAATCTCTGCTCTGCCCCAATGCTAACCGCAGAGCATCAGCTTGTGTAGCGGGCTTTGAAGGGGATATTCAAGGGCACTAACCATGTCAGTGCAGTTGGATATCCCGATTTAAGGCATTTACATGGTTTACTGGGCTGTAAATCATGTAAATGCCCTCCGAATATCAGGCCTGAAGTATCTGCAGCCCTAGCCTAATGGAGGTAGTGACTGTGGTGGCAGCACAAGTCTATGTAGGATACAGTGATGGTGATTGTTGGGGGGAGGGTCATTCCTTGCTCAGACTAGTAGCAATAATAATAATTTAGGATGAAGAAAAGCAGGAATAGGGAGCAGCAGTTAATGGGGATTAAGTACCCTACTTCTGCTCTGTTTCATCAGCCTGCAGCCACATGTGGTGGTTAAGGAAAGCATAGGCTTGCTGTCTGATGACTTTTTTGTGATGCAGCAGTATATGACACACTGGTTGAAAACCATTGTTTAGGGATGTTTCTGAATTTTTTTTACTCACAATGAATTCCAGGAGTCATGCTGTGCATGCTTTCCCCATTTACACATATTACTGTATATTTATTCCCATCACTATAACTGAACCTCATCATAACGCTTAATATCTCTGGACTAATATATCAACAAAATCACTTTTTTTTATAGCCTCTCTTATTATAAACAATTTGCCTTAATCAGAGATGATTCAAGGGAATTATTAGAGTTCTGTAACCTTTCGTTTGGAGGCGACTGGTTCAAATTCAGCTTAGATCAGTAGGGATTTGTAAAAGGTGTCCTGCATGAAATGAGCTGCTGATCTCAGTCCAGCTGCCAGACCTATAGTAGAAAAATTTACATCGCAGATTTCTACATATCTGTATTTTGCTGTACATCTTTCAGAATTTTGATAAGTATAGGAAACCAGACGTCCTATAACTGTGAGTCTACTTTCTGTATCTCCCTTAACTTTCTCATCCCTTCCAAACACATCACACCTGTCCTTTTACTTCAGATTTTGAAAACAAACATTGCTTTCCGGCCTGTAATTTTGCCTGTATGTTTTGGTAATGTCATCCTGTACTCATCTGTGCTGACTTGATGTAGAGACTGTAGCTCTTGAATATTAAAGGTGAGGTAGGTTATTGCAAAGCACACAGTGATGCATAACTGAAACTCCAACTTTTCTATGTAACTGTTTCTTAGTCCAATGCACAAATTAATTCATTTTTAAAGTTATGTTGGGGTTTTTTTTGGTTGAAGAAGATTAATGATGAAAATGACTTACTGTTCTTTTTAAGATTTGCTAAAGTTCCAGAGAAGAGGGTTGATAAATCTAATCCGCACAGTGCAAGGACATCAGGATGCGACCAGGAGGAGGAGGATAATCAACTGGATTTTGATGAGACTTTGAATGACATTGAGGACAAAGATGACATGACTGAGGAAGAACTTAAAGAAGAGAATCTAATGGAACTGAAGCCTCAGCCTTCAGAACAGCAAGATTTTAAGCAAAGGACTGTAATTTCAAAATTAGTGTGATTCCCATGTCCTTTATACAGACTTGATAAAGATTAGGCTTCCATTTATTAGGGCAGGCCTTGGCAATTTTTCTTTGAGCCTAGAGGCCGGGCCAAAAAAATAAGGGCCAGGGGCGGAGATTTCTCACTTTTTCTTTCTTTCCCCATTTGTTCCTACTGACTCTCAAGAATGAGGAGGTGATCCCTCTGGGGTCTGCAGCAGCTCTTTAAGTAACCAATCCACTAAAATTCTTTCCTATGCTGTGCTTAAAGGAACATTAAGGGGCTGGTTTACTAACTTTTTTCCCTTGCACACCTCTTTTCAAAATGTGCTGTCAGTAGTGTGACTAACCCTTTGAACTATGTACTATGCATCTTTAATACAAATTCACAAGCCTCCCTCTCCCCACTAATCTCTGCATTTCCATACCCAACCCCTGTCTTCATCCAGTCTCTTTCACTCTTATAGCCCCTCTCAGCCTTCACCCCATCTCCCTCCCTTCAACCTTCACCTAGTCTCGCTCTTTCCTTCATATCCCTCAGTACCTGGTATCTAATGGGCTTGGTGTATCTCTCATGCCCAGTCTCATCACCTGTTCCCCCTCACTTTGGTTTCTTAAACTGCTTCTGTTATCACTGAAGAAGTGGCACTTTTCCTATCTCCCCCCCCCCCCCCAATGAGATTTAGCTCGCTAAGCTTTATCAATGCAGTGCAAGAACTTTGGGCTGGTCTTGCAGGACTTGAAAGTGTGGCAGCCCAAACATCCCGCATTGTGAAACTCAAGCTTACAGAGAGCCGAATCACCTAGTGGGAAGCTAAGAAAACTGCCTTTCATTGGTGACAGAAAAGTGGAAAAAAAAGAAAAGCATATAGGGACATGAAATACCAGACACTAAGGTACAATTGCTAGGTGTCATAGTGACCCATTACCCTGGGACTTGGCAAGCCCTGTATTGGGTAAATCTTTAACAGCCTGCATAAATACTGTATCTCCAGGAACAAGCAGCAATGCAGTCTTCACATATGGTGAACATCACAAACTGAACCCATGTGGGAACATTCCCCAGCTTCCAGTAGGAAAGCCTTTGGGAGCACTCCACCATGCCTATGTGCCTGCCTTCCCACCTACCCAACTTTTCTCCTCAGTTCTTAGTTTTCCACGGAGCAGTAAAATGCATCGTCCTGTCACCATCTTTGGGGGTACATCGTGCTTCTGCCTTCCCTTTGATGCCAGTTCCGTCGAATCCGACACCGGTCCTCATATTTTTCCTTTTTTTATTTTATTTTTATTTTTATTTTTATTTTTTTTCACCATGGCTCTCACTGCTGGATTAGGCCTCTAGGTCTCATCTTCACTCTTGAAGACAACTTTTTCAGGCATGGAAAAACCAGTCGGTGGTTTAAAAAAAAAAAAGAAAATGTACCAAGTGTGCCATTACTGTTTCAACCATTGATAAATATGACTGGTGTCTAAAATGTTTGGGTCCTGAACATGAACCTACTTGTCCTTGTGCCAACAAATGACAAAGAACCGAGCCAGACAGTTTGGATTGTCGTTCTCCTTGGACTCTGTTTCAGTGGCTTCCACTTCGAGGGCATCGATGACTTCTCATGGTTTTCAGGCTTCTTCCAAGTCCAAACACAGAAGTAAGTCAGTCTGTGGCTGTTTCCAGATCTTCGGCATCAAAGACTGATTCCAAGGCCAGGGAAAAGTCCCAGCATAAGCATCATGACTGCCCAAGAGGTGCTTCCGATGCAGACCAGCCAGCTAAACAGCCTCGGCGGGAGGATCTGTCCTCCAAAGTACAAGTGGGGCTCTGGGATGCTCCTGAGCCATTGACCTCTGGAGAGCTGCCAGTTCCATGTTCTGGGACGATGGCTCAGAACCCCATATGTGATTCCACCCAGACATCAGCTATCTCCCTAGACCAGCGCATGCTGGCTCGCAAGAGGAGTTTGGCAGCATTCCTGGCAGCCTCGGTACGAATAACATGGAGAGCTTGGGCACACAAGATGGATTCCTCTGCTGGAACTGGACGATGCCACTGGTATCCAGCAAACTGACTCTGTTCCGATACCTCTGAATACTGGTATCGGCATTGACCATTGACTTCCACAAAGCATCGAGGTCAAACCCAGGACTGCTGATGCTTTGATTTCCTGCTGGGATCTGATTCAAGTTCATCAGAATCTGAAGGGGGGGGGGGGTCTCATTTGATTCCTGAGAACTTCCTGATATCCTTTGGACTCTTCACTGCCTCATGAACGGCATCAGTCCCCACCAGAAGATATGTCCTTTGACTTTGTACGAGAAATGGAAGCAGGGCTCTCCATCACAGTAGCCTCAGAAAAGGACCTGAGGGCAGAGGAATTGGAGATACTCTAATACCCTCCCATGCCCAAGGAAGCAGCTATCCTGCCAGTGCATCGTAACCTGTAGGATCTTATGCTCCACATGTGAAAGGCCGTGCTCATGGTTCCACCTGTCAGCAAGAGACTCAATACCATGTACAGAGTACCAGAGTGCCCAGGCTTTTAAAAACCTCAGCTCCCCCTCTACTCATTGGTGATGGAATCGGCAATGTGTCGAATAAAGAGCTCAAAGAGCTATTCATCCATGCCTCCTGGCAGAGACTCGAGGACACACGATGCCTTCCGGCATCAGTGTTTCCAGGCATGCATATTGGCTTCCAGAATCAACTCTTACATTCTGTACATGGGCATGTTTCTGAAGGATGTCACCAGAGATCTGGAAGCTTTCACCCTGCTGCATACTGAGGATAAGCTGAGTGCATTCCAGACACTCATCAAGCAAGGCCAGAACACTTCTAAGTTTCTTACCAGCAGTCTGCATTGGGGCTCACAGTTTATCCTGGACCCCACTGCTCAAGGTCTCAAAGCATGAGACCTTGAGCAGTGGGTCCAGGATAAACTGGCCAATATCCCATGTACTAGAGAAAACCTTTTTGGCAAAGAATGGAGGGGAAAAAGCAGGGGAGATTAAAACAGATGAGCTCACCCTAAAACGCCTTTCCAGGAAAACATCTGACCCATCCACAAGGAAGACTCTTCCCAAGAAATCTTTTTATTCTATAAATAAGGGATACTATCCTTCTTACCTGCTTTCTGTTGCTTATCAACCTCAGCGTCCTCAGTAGAGGCAGCAGGATCCTTGCCAATGCCAACCCAAGGATCCTAAGCCTCAACCAGCTGCACAGGCACAACCTGCACCTGTTTTTTAACTCCTTGCTGGAGAGCATTGCCAATCTCCTTCTGAAGGGCCCCCAGCCCCTCCACATAGCAGGCAGACTGTCATTATGCCCACAGGTGGCACCTCATAACATCAGAGCAGTGGACACTTAAGATTGTCCGAAGGGGTTATCAGCTTCACTTTGAAACCTTACCCCCCACCTGCTTCACAGGGGATTATCCAAAACAATCCTTTCAAAGCACATTCTCTTTAAAACAAGAGGTGATTACCCTGTTGTCCCAGAGTGCCATAGAAAGTTCCTCCTCAAGAAAGGATGAGCTGCTACTTGCCATACTTTCTCATTCCAAAGAAAACAGGAGGCTTCAGGCTTATCTTGGATCTGAGACCTAAACAATTTCATTGCCCAAGAAAAATTCAAGATGATTTCTCTAGGACCTCTTCTACCATATCTCCAGAGACATAATTGTCTATGTTCTCTAGCCCTAAAAGAGGTGTGTACATACATATACTGATCCATCCCTTGCACACAGTATCTGTGCTTCAAGTTACAAGGAATTCATTATCACTACCGGGTTCTCCCCTTCGGTCTAGCCTTTGCCTCAAGAGTCTTCATTCACAAAATGCATGGCAGTCATCACTGCCTATCTATGCACCTTGAAGTTATTCATCTTTCTTTACTTAGGCGATTGGCTGATTAGGGGAGACTCCCAACATGAGGTAAAACTCTTTCATTGCATCATCATGGTGCTCCAACATCTCGGGTTCGTCATTTATTTATTTAACCAGTTTTATATCCTTCAATCAAAACGGTTTACATTATGTAATTACTGCAAACAGGAACTGGATATATTCCCTTGTCCCCAAAGGGCTCACAATCTATGTGTACCTGAGGCAACAGAGGGTTAAGTGGCTTGCCCAAGGCCACAAGGAGTGCCTATAGGACTAGAAACCCCAGTCTCTCAGGCCTGAGATTGATGTCCCCAGGTTGGACTTGAACCCCTGGCCCCTCCAGCCTGAGGTACCATGTCCTAACCACTAGGCCACTCCTCCCTCTCATAAAGTTCCCTAAGTCTCACCTCACTCCAACCCAATGTCTGGAGTTCATTAGAACACTATTGAACACTCAACAGGCCTGAGCTTTACTCCTACAGGATCACTGCCTGCCTCATCGAGCTGGCAAAAGGGGTACAACAGGAAAGTTGAGTAACAGCTCAAGAGATGCTACGACTATTAGGACAGATGGCCTCCACAGTCCATGTCCTCCCCTACGCTCAATTGCACATGCAACAAGCATAATGGACTCTGTCTTCCCAAAGGACACAAGCAGAGTTGACTCAGACAAGATCCACATCACTTCTCAACTGATCCAGTCCCTTCAGTGATGGTGTCTCGCACAAAACCTACTCATGTGGTCACCTTTTCAGATGCCTCCACTTCGATGCACCCTGATGATGGATGCTTCCAAACTAGGTTGGGGGGCACATCTGAACGACCTCACTACAGAGGGGCTGTGGACACAACACAAGTCTGCCCTGCAGATCAACCTGCTAGAACTGAGGGCACTGACAAATGTTCTGGTTTTTCAACCCCAACTATCAGGGCAACCTGTTCTAGTCAGAATGGGCAACCAAGTTGCCATGTTCTACATAAACGGGGGGAACAGGGTCTAGTCCCCTCTGCGAATAAGTGATTTGCCTGTGGTCCTTTGCCATCTCTCACCGCATCCACCTCAGAGTTTTGTATCTCCCTGGAGAACTCTATGTCCTAGCAAACAGGCTAAGTTGTATCCTTCATCCATGCAAATAGACCTTGCATCGGGAGATGGCTTGTTTGAGTCTTCCAAATGTGGGGAACCCCACTCACCTATCTTTTTGCCACTCCATAAAACACGCAGCTTCTGCTCTTCTGCTTCAGGGTTCTGTTGCTGCACCAACAGGCCTCAGACACCTTCCTTCTCCACTGGGGATAGGGCCTGCTCTATGCACTCCCTCCCATTCTCTTGATACTCAGGATGCAGTTTGAACTACATGCCGACAGGGGCTCAGTGATTCTCATAGCTCCCTTTTGATCCTATCAACCGTGGTTTCCTCTGCTTCTTTGCCTTGCACAGACTCAGTCAGTCAACCTGGAATGTGTGCCCGACCTCCTCTCTCAGGACCATGGGATGCTCCTCCATCCCATTCTTCACTCCCTATGCCTGACAGCATGGCTGCTAAAGGGCTAGTGCTAGCTGACCTCAACCTCTAACAGGTGGTCAAGGATGTCCTTGCATCTTGTAAAGATTCCACCAGGTGATCTTATGCCTTTAAATGGCATAGATTTGCCCTTTGGTGCTCCCAAAAGACCTTGACCCCTTTTCTTGCCCAGTGGAGTTGCTTCTACAATATTTATTTAACAGATTTTAATATACTGCTTTTCTACCAGTCAAAGCGGTTTGCATAGAACTTTGTTTTTACAAGAAACAGATTTCAATCAACATTGGAACTTGTACAGTAAACATAGCGAACAAAGAACATTGTAAGGTTATTAACTAATGCAACTATATACAGTGGCCTGAGAGGTTAACAGGAATGGGGTCAGATGGGTTCGAGAGGGTGGTGAGGAGAGAGATCAAGAAGGTTGCTTATTATCAAAATGCTTTTGGAAGAGGTGAATCTTGAGTTGTTTATGAAAATCAGTGGAAGACCTGATGTTTCAGATTTCTGGGGGGTAGTGCATTCCAGTGGATAGGGGCATATAATGAGAAAGTTCTTGATCTTATAGACTGCTTGCAATTGCGAGACCATGGTGGGATACAGAGGAGGTTTGGGTGCTTTTTCTCCTTGGTCTGGTAGAGTTTGAGGTGTGAATTAAGTTGGGTAGTTGCTCTGCTGATGAATTGTTCAGGGTTTTGTGGATGAGGGTTAAGACCTTGCATTGTATTCTTGAGTTGATGGGGAGCTAATGAATATATTTGAGTATGGGTGTACCATGAGGTTTGGAAGATGGTTCTTGCAATGGTGTTTTGTGCAAGTTGCACAGGAAGGACTGTGTATTTAGACAGACCTTGATAAATGGAGTTACAGTAATCAAAAAGAGGGGTAATAGTGGCATGGCAGACTGTACTGAATGTCGGTGGATAGGAGGGGGGCACAGGTTTTGGATGATTTTTAGCTTCTAATAGACTGCTTTGGTGATACTGTGAATTTGTACCTTTAAGTTAAGTTGCTGATCAAGTATGATTCCCAGGTACTTTGTGTGGGAGCTGACTCGGATTTTAGAGTTGCTGAGTTTGACAGAAGCGGGGAGGGGGGGAGTTGGGGTCCTTAGTTATGTGGAGGAGCTCTGTTTTACCGAGATTGATGGAGAGGTTATACAGGTGGAGCCAGTTGATGGCCTCAGTGAGGCAGCTTGAGAGCGTAGAGTCTAGAGTGGAAATGGAGAATGGTGTGAAAATCATTATATCATTGGCGTATATCATATTCATTTATCCTTGACAGTGAGAGTTCATCTTAGTGCCATTGCGGCAGATCAGTGGATGGATAGCCTCACACCCCTTAGTAGCATGCTTCATACGGGGTCTCTTGCTGTCCAAGTCACCCATTAAGCTGCCTTTGGTACAACTTCTAAAGCCACCTTTTGAATCTTTTGCTACCACTTCACTGAAGTTTCTATCTTGAAAGGTCATCCTTCTTTATTACCCTCACTTCAGTTCACTGCATTAGTGAGCTGCAAGCTCTAGTGGCGGTTCCCCCCTATACACTGTTCCATCATGACAAGGTGGTTTTGCGTACCCATCCGCATTTCCTCCCAAAGGTGGTTTCCTCCTTCCACCTAAACCAGTTGGTAATCTTTTTGATTTTTTTTTTCCCTAGACTACATGCATCTCAGGCTGAAGCAGCACTACACCCTTTTGACTGCAAGCGCGTGCTGGCCTACTACTTAGAACTAAAACTCACAGAAAATCCTCTCAATTGTTCATTTACGTTGATCCTAGTCACCTGAGCCCTACTGGTGATGAAGCATACTATCTAGATGGATAGCAGAATGCATTTCTTTTGCTTATGCAGAAGCAGGCCTCTCATTGGTCATGTCACTACTCATAATGTGCAGGCTATGGCAACATCTGTAGCTAATCTCTGTTCAGTAGCCATTGAGTACATTTGCTGGGCAGCTACCTGGTCCTCCATCCACACTGTTGCTGCACACTGCTGTCTGGACAGAGACTCCCATCACGACATGGTCTTTAGCTAAGTTGTACTCAAGCACCTCTCTGGAACTTAAACTTAACTCCTACTCTCCATCCCAGACTTCTACAACATATCAGACTATCATTGGGATAGTATCATCTCCTTGATTAGAGTCCAATGGTCCACAACTCTTCCAGACTCTTCAGCTACACATTTTTTGCTTCAGAGACTGCATTACTGTCCTCCCATACCAGTCTGGTGCCTAGGAACTAGTGAATACCATATGTGAAGACTGCATTCCTGGTTGTTCCTGAAGATAGCGTAGTTACTCACCTGTGACGGGTGATCTCTGGGAACAGCAGGAATCAGTCTTAACACAACCTCCTCCCCTAAGAGTTATAGGGTTCTTTTATTTTCTTCTTCTTCTCAACTACAAACTCAACTGAGGAGAAGAGGTGGGAAGGCAGGCACAGTAGAGTGCTCCCAAAGACCTTTCTATTGGACACTGAGGAGCGTTCCCAAGTGGATTCCCTTGGTGACAGTCACCATATGTAAAGACTGATTTCTGCTGTTCCCAAAGATCACCTGTCACAGGTGAGTAACTATGCTTTATGGCCTATCACATGCATAAGACACACCAATTTTTGAATCAAACTTAATCATTCCATTTTTAAAATTACCCCTGCAAAAATACCTGCACAATTACACCTGATATTTAATGCAGGTAGATTTGCCATATAAATTTATGCACATAGTTTCAGATTTTAAGAAGTATGTAGACAAAGGAAAAGTCCATGCTAGGAAAAGAGGAGATTCAAGACTGCAATGTGAGTAAAAATACACCCATGCAGGACTATACCTGCATATTGAGAGGGCCATTTTATAAAAGGATTTTCTGCAGGTAAAGCACTACTTTGCTGATGGAATTGCCTTTTAAGAGGGGAAAACTTAAAATAGGGATGCTAGTCATGAAAAACACATGTATCTTTTTATCAAAGGAATGTTTGCATCTATGCCTGCCTCTATAAAAGCCTATCCAAAACTACTGCATAGACCAGGTCTTGCTCTGAGGCAAGAATAACTGGTTGCTGTATGTACCTGTAAGAACTGACACATTTGCATTTATTATATGAAATGTGCACACAAGCGCTGATCCTACCCTTTCTGCTCATTCTCCACCTACAGGTGTGCCTACACATATACTGAATAGAAGCAGGTGCTGTATTTTGCTAGTATCTACTTTTTTGTGTATGTATACCTCAGAAAAATTTTATGAGCACCTACTTGAGGATGTGAAACATTATTCTACATGCTTGAGTAATTACCCCCTAAATGCACAATCCCTGGTTTCCTGTGGCAAATGAGGGGAAGGTAATACACAGAAAATTCTGTGGCAGTTGTACAATATTTGTATAAACTTGTATTGTGTTGTGTTTTGTCTTAGTCTCTGGGGCGGATGGATTTGCCTGTATTAGTTTTATACTGAAACACTAAAATATTTTGTAACCCTGGAAGACTGGATTTGCACACACCCCTGAATCAGGCTGATTTGTAGTTGAAACAGAAAGCAACAGATTGAGTTAATGTAATGAATATGTTTAAAGGTCATAACTAAGAAAAAATATGTCTTACATGAATTTATGGCATTTCTAAATTTTAGCCAAAAAGGAAAATTTTAATCATACTTGATAAATTCCTTTCCTTGAATCCTACTGGACCATTCCGGAAAAATGGGTTGTGCTCCTTTGCCAGCAGGTGAAGGCAAACTTGAGAGCATCTTTTAATGATGATAGCAGAAAATATAACCACTGGTGCAGTACTGAGAGAATCCAGGAAGTCTTCCCAAGCAGTAAGCAAGATTGAAAAACTCAGAGAAACCTCAGAACAATTAGCAAAAATAGCAGTCAACTGTCAGAACAAACAGATATAACAAGTATTTGGCTCTCTTACCATAGCTGAATCTTCATCAGGCACTGCAGCAACAATGCATTGTAAAGGTAGTAATGCTTCCCAACCTGTAGGAAAGTCTTATAGAGAGGGTTCTGGACTGGTCTAGCAGGATTCAAGAAAAGGAAATTAGGTATAATTAAAATTTCTCATTCCTTATCCTGCCAGGTGAGTGGAATGTACCCAAGCAGTCAGAACACAGGGCGGAAGGAACACTACACTTTGGCTAGAATAGCCTTTCTAAAGGCACCATGAATATTTCTTCTCACATGCAATCTGTAGTGCTTCAGAAAAGTGCTCAACAAGAACCATGTAACCACTTTAGAGATGTCCTTCAGAGACACCAATGCAAACTCAACCGAGGAGGAGGTCTGTGATCTAGTGGAGTGAGCCATGACTCCACACCAGTACTTGCATCCTAGCTGAAAGGTATGCTGAGCCAATGGCCTCTTTGATCCAGCGGGAATCAAGGATTTGGCCATTGCCCAGCCTTTTCTTGGACTGATGAAAAGAACGAAAAGATGGTCCGACCAACAAAAGGGTCACTTCTAGGTATTTGAGCAATACCCTCCTTGTGTCAAGCAGACACAGAGGGGGATCTGACCAAAGGTCTTCCTCCGAAAGAGGGCAGAATGATCAACAGATTGAGGTGAAAAAGCAAGAACCTTTGGAAGTAAGGATGACACTGTAAAGCAGCTGAATCTGTCAAGATGACCAAAAAGGGCTCACCAACAAGTGTCAAAAACTATTCAAAAGTACCACAAAATAGCATTTATCTACGTCCAAAGGATGGGACCAATTGAAATGCCTTAGAACCCAATTTGTCTTAGTTTGACTCCTTCCAAATCACTAATTTTTATACACCATAGCTACACACATGAAATATGTTTTGATAAGGATGAGCTCAATTTTTGTTAAGGGGTATTGCTGTTAAAGTTCTGTATCATTGCTCATCCCTATATTTTCATAAATAAAATGTCCTGATCTTCAGTGCTGGCAAATACAAAGTATACAAGGTTTATTTTTATCTTTATGCCCCATTAAACACTTCCATTTCAAAGATATCCACAATTTTATATTTTTTCCAGGTCTTCAAAATCCTCTTGCATGCCTGCGCTGGCTAACAATAAACTCCATATGTATACTAAACTTCAACCTCACCATAATGATTTTGCTGAAAACTTCTTCAGACATAAGATAGTATAACCTAGAACAGTAACATAATGGTGCATTGTTTATGCCCCACACAAATATACAAAAATTGGCATCTTAAAATCTGTTCATATTACTTGCTCATGTCATGTGCTTAGTTATGCATACCAACTGAACCATTCTCCGTGGACAATCGGGAATCAGTCATCACATTGGGGGGGGGGGGGGTGATTGCTGACGAAACTCACATGGGGACACTCCCCAGCTCCTATTGGAAGCTTTTGGAAGTGCCTGTGCACCTCCTTCCCACCTATCACCGTGGTGCCATCTTACAGCAGTCTTTGCTTTTTCCCATGGAGCCCAACTGATGTGTTGTGGTTATCTTTCACTTCATATCAGATTCCCCCAAACCACACCCCCCCCCCCCCCCCCCCCCCGTGGGGGTCTGCACTTTCAAGTTTTTTCTAATCGCCTGTTATTGCATCTCCTTTTCCTTTTATTTAGTGTATTTATTTTTTACTCTTTCCTGAGCGGTAATCCAGTTTAGTCCTCCACATCCGGGTAGTGCACCTCCTCCTGCAGCTCGGAGACTGGACCAATCAGAATCTTCCTATGTTAGGATGTCTGCTACTGGATCTCCCATCATCCCCCAGTGTGTCCAGTCTCCTAGCAGCTGGAGGACGTGTGTGCCTGGGGTTAGGCTCACTTTGGGACATTTAGAGGCAACACTAGAGAGTTTTTTCCTGTCTATAGCTTTGTTTTGCTTTCTATTTTTTTTTTTTGGGTAGCTGTAGCTTTAAATTTACTTGCATAGCTAAAGAGCCGGCTGCCATCGGGAGCCGTGCCTGCACTGCACTGCTGCTTGTCTCTGAAGACTGTGTTTTTATTCAGTCCAAGGCTAGTTCCTTCCTCCAGGACTATTCGGAGGAGGACTTTGCCTTCTGGTCACCCGGCAGCGTTTAGGGAGCCCCTCTTCAGCAGGCTGGCTTTCCTCCTACGATCAGTGCTGCTTTTCCTCTGTGGCTGTCAGCCGGTGTCATTGTTGCTCCCGCTTCAGATTCGGGTGAGGAATTGCTGCGGCGATTTTTTCAGGTGCGGTGAGTGTTAGTTATTGGGGGCTGTTTTCCCCTTTTTTGACTGTACCTTCTTTCATTTTTTTCTTTTCCGTGGTTTTTTTGCACCTTTTTTTACTGCGGGCTGAAAGTGCCGGCGGCCATTTTCTAGACCCGGTTTTTTCACGGCTTGCAAGCAGAAGGTTTTTACTGCCTTTTCCTTCCACTTAACGCTCTGTTGTGTTAGCGTTTTTGCTGGGAGAGGGGGCACTGCAGTTTCCCGTTGTTGGTTTAAAAAAAAAAAAAAAAAAAAACGCTTTTATTTTTTGCTTTCTTTACTTTGACTTTATTTTAACTTTAGTTTCAATTAAATTAAATTCAATTTATTTTTTCTTGCCCTGGGGACTGCTGTGGCATGGCTGCCAGACCGCAGTGTGTTATCTGTGGATCGCGCAAGGGGGCGGTGGATGACTCTGGGGTCTGCAAGGGCTGTGCCTCTGTTTCCACCAGTTTAGAGCACCAAATAGACCATAAGGGATTGTCCGGCCCCAGCAGTCCGACGGTGCAGGCTGACGATGGTCCCTCTCCTGACCCTCTTGCATCTGGGTCTACGGCCCCTCCTAAAGGTCAAGGGGGTGCATGGCCGATTGCAACAGCTGCTACTTCCTTTCCGGATTTCTCCCCGGATTTTGTCCTGCTTATGCACCAGGCTTTTTGTTTGGGATGCTCGAGCAAGTTGCCAGACGTTTGGCCGTCGTCCCTGTCCTCTCTTCCAGGTGGAGAGGCCAGGCAGGAAGGCCAGCCTTCGGCTAAGCGCCTTCGTGCCATAGACCTGGACTAGGACGACTTCAGCTGGCAGGATGCTGATGCAGAGGTGGATCCGGACGGTGCTGTTGATGAGTTGGAAGACGGGGAGATCCCGGAACCCGAGGATCAGGCCCGGATAATTCGAGTCTTTCGTAAGGAGGAGTTGGTGCCTTTGATTACGGAATCTCTCCAGGCTCTCAATCTCTCTGCTCCACGTTCTGCTGAGAAGGACGGCTTGGAGGATCCTCTCATTCAGGCGGTGCGGGACTCTCAAGTGGTGTTTCCGGTGCACCGTGTTGTGGAGCAGATGATTCAAGCTGAGTGGGATCATCCCGAATCCGGACTTAAGGGCATTCGGACCATGAACCGCCTTTATCCGTTGGCGGATAAAGACGAGAGGTTTAAATCGCCCCGAGTGGACGCTGCGGTGTCGGCAGTCACCAAGAAAACTACCATCCCGGTGGAAGGCAGTGCGGCCTTGAAGGACGCACAGGATAAGAAGATAGATGGGTTGTTGAAACAGTCCTTTGAGACCAATGCTTTGTCTTTTCAGGCCTCCATTTGTGGGGCTTGGGTGGCTAGGGCCTGCTTACGTTGGGCTCAACGCTTGAGGCAGCTCCCCGGCTTGGATCAGCAGGGTTTGCTGGAGGTGACTAGGCTGGAGTCGGGTTCGGCGTATCTGGCAGATGTGCAGTATGATTTGATTAGAACATTGGCAAATAGTATGGCCTCTTTGGTGGCGGCGCGCAGATCCTTGTGGCTGCGGAATTGGGCGGCCGATGGTTCTTCTAAGTCCCGACTCAGTAAGCTTCCCTTTAAGGGTAAGTTGTTATTTGGTGATGATCTGGATAAATTGGTAAAGGATCTTGGGGAGTCCAAGGGTGGTCGGCTGCCCGAAGATAAGCCTAAGCTGAGTAGAGGTTTGCCGTCGGGGCGGGGTCAGTTTCGTGACTTTCGCAAATTTCGTTCTTCCCGATTTTGGGGTTCCCAGCGCGGCCGGTTTAGTTCCAGAGGCCATGGTTTTCGGGGATTTCGGGGGCGGGAAGAGGATTCACAGCGGCGTCCTCTTCGGCGTCCTCTTCCTTTAGTCGTAAACCACAATGAAGCGAGGCGGGCTCCGGAAGGGGGGTTAGTCATCGGAGGCCGTCTTCGAGACTTTCTGCCTTCCTGGGCCCAAATCACGTCGGATCAGTGGGTGCTCGAGATAATCAGAGAAGATTATGCCCTAGAGTTTGCTATGCCGATTCCCGACGCCTTTGTCCTTTCCCCCTGCAGAGGCGAGCAGAGGGTGCAAGCCATTCGGGGGAAGTTGAGTCGGCTCATCGCGTTGGGCGCGGTGGTTCCAGTTCTGCCTTCCGAGCGCGGCGTCGGTCGCTACTCCATTTATTTTGTGGTGCCAAAAAAGGATGGGTTGCTGCGCCCGATTCTAGATCTCAAGGGCGTGAATCGTTTCCTTCGGGTCCCACATTTCCGGATGGAGACCTTGCGGTCCGTCATAGTAGCGGTGCGTCAAGGAGAGTTTTTTCCTCTCTCGATCTCTCGGAGGCCTATTTACACATTCCCATCCAAGCGGTCCACCAGAGGTTCCTAAGGTTCGCCTTCCCGTGGGGTCACTTTCAATTTCAGGCATTGCCCTTTGGTCTCGCCACAGCTCCCCGCACATTCACCAAGATAATGGTGGTGATTGCAGTGGCCTTGCGCAAGGAGGGTATCTTAGTCCACCCTTACCTAGACGACTGGTTGATTCGGGCGAAGTCCAAAGAGGAGAGTGTGCAGGTTACCGACAAAGTTGTGGCCTTGCTGCGGTCCCTCGGCTGGGTAGTCAACGAGAACAAAAGTCATTTGGAGCCAACGCAGTCCCTCGAATACCTCTGAGTTCATTTCGACACGGCGAGAGGGTTGGTGTGCTTACCGGAGCGCCGTGTCCAGGCTTTGCAAAGCCTCGTGCGCTCCTTCTTGGGGATTCCCGCTCCGTCAGCGTGGTGGTATCTGCGCCTGTTGGGCACCATGGCGGCGACGTTGGAGGTGGTGCCTTGGGCCCAGTTTCATATGTGACCGCTTCAGAGAGCCCTGTTACGCCGCTGGTCGAACCAATTGGATTCGTTGAACAAGCGACTGCCGTGTCCCAGATCGGTCCGTTTGTCGCTCCGGTGGTGGCTGTGCTCGACGAACCTCCGGATGGGGCTTCCTCTGGAGCAGCCATCTTGGATCCCGTTCATCACGGATGCGAGTCTGTTGGGCTGGGGAGCCCACTGCGAAGGGCGCTTTGTGCAGGGGGCGTGGTCCCCTCTCGAAGCGTCTTGGTCGATCAACCGCCTCGAGCTGCGGGCGGTGAGACTCACGCTGCAAGCCCTCGAGGAGTTGGTGCGGGGGCGAGCGGTGCGTGTTCTCTCGGACAACTCCGCGATGGTAGCCTACATCAACCGCCAGGGTGGCACTGGCAGTGTGGCCATGGAGTCCGAGGCCGAGGTCTTGTTCGCTTGAGTGGAATCCCGCTTGCCGGCTCTGTCGGCGGCGCACATCGCCGGAAAAGACAATGTGATGGCGGACTTTCTCAGCAGAGTGCGGGTCGATCCCGGGGAGTGGGAACTGAACCTGCAGGTGTTCGCGCAGATAGTGCGCAAATGGGGTCCTCCAATTATGGACCTTATGGCGACGTTTCAGTCGGCGAAGACGGGTCGGTTCTTCAGCAGATGGAGAGAACGCATGTCCGAGGGCATCGACGTGCTAATTCAGCCGTGGCCGACGGACGGTCTTCTTTATGTCTTCCCCCCTTGGGCGCTGATAGGGCAGGTCGTTCAGCGCATCAAAGCGCACCGGGGGCGAGTTTTACTGGTGGCTCCGGATTGGCCGAGGAGACCGTGGTATGCGGATCTGGTTCGCTTGCGTCACGGAGTGGTTTGGAAACTGCCTTCATTTCCGGATCTGCTCCTTCAGGGGCCGTTGCGGATGCCTCAGGTGGATCGATTCTCGCTTATGGTTTGGCCCTTGAAAGGTCTTGGTTGAGAAAGAAAGGTTATTCCCCTGAGGTGGTCGCCACGCTCCTCCGGGCGCGGAAGCCTTCCACATCGCTGGCGTATGTGCGAGTGTGGCAGTTATTTGAGGACTGGTGTTCGCGACGTGGGGTTCGCGCGGCTACGGCTTCGGCTTCGGTGTCGGTAATTCTCAGCTTCTTGCAGGACGGTTTTGATAAAGGTTTGGCAGCCAGTTCTCTGAAGGTGCAAGTGGCAGCGCTAGCGTGCTATCGGGGCAAGGTTCACGGGATTTCTCTAGGGATGCATGCGGACGTCCAACGTTTTCTCAAGGCAGTCTTGAGGTTGCGCCCTGCACGCAGGGTCTCCGTTCCTTCCTGGGATTTGAACCTAGTGTTACAGGCCTTGGTTTGCGCTCCCTTTGAGCCCCTTCGGAGAGCGTCGGTTAAGGATCTCACTCTGAAGACGGTGTTTCTGGTGGCTATCTGCTCGGCGAGGCGCATCTCTGAGTTGCAGGAGCCGTTTTTGTCCATCTCTCGAGATCGCGTGGTTCTTCGGCCGGTGCCCTCTTTTTTGCCTAAAGTGGTTTCGCTCTTTCATTTGAATCAGCCGGTATATCTTCCAGTCCTTCAATCGGAAGCAGACTGTCCTACGGACGCGGGGTTACATTGTCTGGATGTGCGGCGCGTTCTTCGTCATTACTTGAAGGTGTCCGGTACGTTCCGTAAGACGGATCGCTTGTTTGTGCTTTTTGGCGGCCCCCGCAAAGGGGAGCCGGCGGCTAAGGCGTCCATCGCCCGGTGGATTAAGGAGGCGATTGCTTCGGCTTATATTTTGCAGCATCGGCCAGTTCCGGTGGGTTTGTGGGCCCACTCTACCAGGGCTCAGGTGACGTCCTGGGCGGAGCATAGTTTTGTTCCTCCCGGGGACATTTGTAAGGCAGCTACTTGGTCGTCTCTTCATACCTTTAGTAGACACTACCGTTTGGATGTGCTCGCCGCTCAGGATGCTCATTTTGGTTCGGCGGTGTTGCGCGCCGGTTGGAAGGGTCCCGCCCGGTGTTGACTGCTCTGTTACATCCCGGATGTTGAGGACTAAACTGGATTACCACTCAGGAAACAGAAATTACACTTACCTGGTAATTGTAGTTCCTGGAGGCTCCAGTTTAGTCCTCCTTCCCTCCCATGTGTCACGGTTGTTAGTGTCGGCACGCTTCCGGGGATCAGCGATAGCTTGATTCAGTCTGTTTCTTCGGGTTGTCGTAGCCCGGGATCGCTTCTGTCTTTCTTTTGCCAGCTGTTCGGTTCGGGTGGCTGGCTTAGGACTGCTTCTTTCTTCAGGTGCAATCAGCGCTGCTATGCAGCATTTTGGCTTCCTCGTTTGGGGAGGGGGTCACTAAGCATGTTAAGGGTACTCTGTTCTTTCTGATTTACTATTTAACGTTATCTCATGTGTTGCTTCTTTGAGTCTGCTTTGTCAATAGTTCACTGGGGGATGATGGTAGATCCAGTAGCAGACATCCTAACATAGGAAGATTCTGATTGGTCCAGTCTCTGAGCTGCAGAAGGAAGTGCACTACCCGGATGTGGAGGACTAAACTGGATCCTCCAGGAACTACAATTACCAGGTAAGTGTAATTTCTGTTTCTTCACAGCTCTTAGGCGCTGGTGCCCCAACAGGGCCTTACACTTTCAGCCCCTTGATTTTGCTGCAACTGACATAGTCATTGAGCTCAAAAGATGCTTCCTGTGTGCTAGGACCATATCTGCTATGGATATGGTGCTTCCCGTGCCTGGGACCTAATCATCAATGAAGGTTGAGAGAAGCAGCGCATTTCTCTCAGGACATCCGATCAATCATCTTTGGCATCAATGGAACCGGTCTCTAGAGCTTACAAGGTTACTTCCAATATGGGGCAGTATATTCAGATGCCCTGGAACATCGACCATCGATTGATCTCCATTCAGAGGTAAGGATGGATTTGGCTTCATATTCATTAACAGTATAGCACATGGAACTGAGCATTGAGGAAAGACTCTGGGGTGTTGACCTTGGAGCCCATCAAGGCATAGCATCAAGAGCAATGCATGTCCACAGGACTGACCCTACAAATGGCCCAGTGGAAAGCTCCAGTACATCAAAGGCACTGGCAGCTGACTGAGGGCTATGACAGAGTCACAGATACCCTGTAAATCAGTCAAAGTTACTGAGACCCCCTGCCTTTGGAATCGGCAGTCATGAAGAGGCACCTTTGGTATGCTCTCAAGGAGCACATCTGAACTGCAAAATGCCAGGACTTCGAGGTTCAAAATAACCACCTAACTAAAATTTCTCCCCACTATACAATTGTTGAAAAATAGAGAAATGTGTAACCTAAGTCAAAAAACTGACGTGTGTAAATCTGCAAATGTCGGAAATATAGCCTTGAGACAGCGTGCTATCTCTTGTAGCTAATGTTCCATTTTACTCAAAATATTGAGCTCATATAAGAGCTTACGATAAATAAGGTTTAACACCACTTAAAAGTGTCACCAATAATATAATGTCATAAAACCACTGTAAGGTTTTGAGACCAAGGGCCAAAGCAATTCACTGTTAACAGGATACTTAACTGAAGCCTCTCCACCATACGGCCAAAGTCCCGTTGTATCAAAGTCCGCAAGTAGCCCCAATTCACTTCCTTTGGAAATTATTCAAGGGTTAAAAGTTGTAGAAAAGTTTCTTCAAAGTAGTAAATCAGCACATTTAAGTAGCCAAATAGCAGACACAGTACTGCGTTTCAGGCGAGTCAATGTCTTTTGCCCTGTTTCAACGCTCACCAGCTACATCCACTCCCTTCATTCTTGCTGATTCAAGAGTAAGACGCCAGCGCATGCTCAATAGCAATCAGAATCAGAAAACAGGAACTCAGTTTAAATAGCCAAAAGGCATGGGCTGTCCGATAGCTTTTAAAATGATACACACACTCAGAGTAAAGATGACCATTCTAGTTCTTTATTTAAACCCGAAGGTTGTACTGTTGACCAACGGAAAATCCATTGTTGTTCCAATAATTGGAGCTGCTGCTCACGATCACCCCCCCCCCCCCCCGAGGGTGTGCAGGAACATGATCTAAAATTCTCCACAAAAAATCTTCAAATTTATGGTGATGATCCAAGCAGTGTTGTACCAGAGGAGCAGAAAGGACCGAATGTTTTACTCTAGAAGCATGTTCGTTCAAACGAGTCCGAACAGGTCGAACAGTACGGCCAATGTACAACATGTGGCATGGACAAATTAATACATATACTGCGAATGTAGTAGAGCAATTGGTATTCCATTGTGAAACATGAATAAAAGAGGTAGAAGGAACCTCCCACTGAATGCCCCGCGAACAATGAGAGCATGAATTACATGCATAATGTCCAGTTTCAACAGGTTTCTTCACTTGTCTGTCCAAAGGAGAAGAAGTAGCTCCCACCAGATCTCTCAAATTAGAGCCACGAGAATGTGCTATTTGTAAAGTTTTTTGAAAACATGAATGCAGCTGTAGCATGTGCCAATGTCTAAATAAAATCTGCTTAACACATTGTATGTGAGACATGTAAGGTAAAACTATTAGAAATTTCTGAGAATCATCCATAGCTGGAGTGTTAGTAGACAGTAACCACTCTCGATGAGTATATCTTGCCCTTAGTAAAGCCTGACGAATGACCTTTCTGGGATATCCTCTCTGAAAAAGATGTTCAGATAATTCCTTCGCATGAGCTAAAAAATCTGTCAGAGTTGAACAAATGCGTCGAAGACGAAGGAATTGACCCTATGGGAGCCCCCTCCGCATACTCGCAGGATGGAAGCTGGAATAAGAAAGTAATGTATTTCTCTGAACAGGTTTGCGATACAATGTGGTCTGAAAAGTATCAGGTCCCTTACACACTGTGACGTCTAAAAACTCAATCTGGGAAAAATCGTGTTGTAAAGTAAAAGATAAATTTGTATTAAGAGAATTCAACCATTCCACAAATTGGTATAGAGCGGCCTCAGTGTCTTGCCACAAAAAAAAGATGTCATCTAAAAATCGGACCCATAGGATTACTTTTTCATACCAAGGGGAGGGATAAATGTGTGTAAATTCAAAATCTGCCATATATAAGGTGGCTACAGATGGGGCCACCATTGCCCCCATCGCAATCCCCTGAATCTGATGATATATCTCCTGTTCAAACTGAAAATAATTACAAGTAAGTACCAATGTCAACATTTCCATGAAAAAAGACTGAGGGATACGTTCAGGCAAACCAAGTTCTAACTGGGTAATAACATTCAGTGCTTGGTCCTGATTAATGTTGGTATACATGGCAGTGACATCTAAAGAGGCTAACCACCATGAAGTCAAATCCCCTTCAACCTCTTGTAGTTTTTTAAGGAAATGGGTAGTGTCCTTTATAAAAGAAGGAACACACTGAGCACATGGTTGTAAAAACTTGTCACAGAATTTGGACAAGGGTTCTAAAGCCGATCCTCGACAGGATACAATAGGTCGGCCCGGGGGTGCTATGATCGACTTATGTATTTTGGGCACAGTATAAATAAAAGGAATCTTTGGATATTTGGTCACTAAAAATCCAAATTCCTTCTTTGTGATCCAATTGTTGTTCAATGCCTTGGACATAAGATCTTGAATGGTCTTCTGCAAGCCAGGAAAAGGGTTCTCCGATATTTTGGCATAATAAGTCAAATTCTGAAGCTGATCCAAAAGCTGAAGCCGATATTGGTCATAAGACTGTATGACCGTGGCACCCCCTTTATCAGCCCGACGAATGACTAGATTATGATTATCCCGAAGTTGTTTAACCGCCGACCATTGAGATGCAGACAAATTGTAATAAGGTGACCGGCAAGTTGATCGCTCAAATTCTTGTAAATCATGAAGGACTAATTTTTGGTAAGTTGAAATTACTACATCAGGAGCTTCCAAAGGAACCCAACGAGACGGAGGTCTTACAATGGAAATATCAGGTCCCATAGTATGTGTTTCACAAAAATGAGTAACCAAAAGTTTACGAAAAAATCTATGTAATGCGATCCGTACTCGAAAAGGATCATAGTGATTAACCGGGACAAAAGACAATCCAAGATTTAAAACAGATTCTTGGTCAGTACTCAGAGGAGAAGAAGAAAGGTTCACGACTGTTGTTTGGATCTGTTCCTGGTTATCGGGCCTGAAAAGGACTCTTGGAAAAAAGGTTCCTGAGGTATCCAATTGCAATCGTACTGAGGAGGCTGTCGTGGTCTCCAGCCTCGACCTCGTCCCTGTCCTCGTTGACGGCCTTGCCGAAAATCCTGCTCCTGCCAATGTCCTGAGCCAGAATTAGATCCAGGACGTGAACTATTGTCTGAATCATCCGAGGAAATGTCAAAAGATTCAAATGTTACTCTCTTGGTGGTACCTTCACCCTTCTTCATCTAGGTATATACTTGGTCAAGTTCATAGTCTTTTTTGTCCCTATTAAATTTTCTTATCTTAACTGATCGCTTATAGTCACGATATTGATCTAATTGCAAACGGATAGTCTCCATTTGGGTCTTATAATGATCCTTTGCCACTACACTACGGAGGCGTTCATCAGCCTCTTTTGTCTCATGTTGTAATTTGGTGGACTCCACATGTAAACGTTCACCCAAAAGTGCAATCAGATCCATGCTGCATTTATTTAAAATGCTATTCCATTTGTTATAAAAATCAGAATCATCTGTAAACATTTTCGAGGTTGGCATCATTGATATTGACCAGCTGAGCTTCAGAACTAAGCGCCTCTACCTTCAGAATCAGCAGCCATGGAGTGGTGCTGTCGGCAGACTCTCGAGGAGCGCACTGAGATGCTCTTGATTTTTAGCAGCAGGCCAGGGCCTTGATGATGTCTGTTGCATTGACTGGCCTATCTTCACGACGCATACCTTGTCTGCGAGATATGAAACATAGGCCATGTGGTCTTTTTCTGCCATCATGTTTTTATCTAGTCTGCCCTTCCATATCAAATACTAAATGCATCAACATTGGGACATTGAAGGGCCTGGCACTAATGCCTGCCCTGCCGATATCCTCTTCAACATTCAGGGTTGAGGCCCGATGCACCTTGGTAATCTAAGAAAGTATTGGTACATCATCGCTTCCGATGAATCTCTCAATCCCCTCATATCTTGAAGTGGAGATTCAGAGGCATTTTGACTTCATCTCGGAGACTGATCCCAAAGGCTTGTCAGAGGATGAGTCTTCTGAACCTCCACTGGACCCTTCTTCTCAAGAGCAGTTAAGCCCCTCCTGCAGACCTTCCAGAATGTCATAGGGAAGGCCAAAGCCATTCCATTTTTGTGGGAGATGGAGGATACCAGGGCTGGAGGATTGTTGACCCTGCAGTACTCCTCTGCCTCTAAGGAAGCAGTAACTGCTCATGCACTGCATCCTGCAGAGAGGCAGATGAGAATGTGGGAAAGCCCTCTCATGGGGCCTTCACTCAGTGGATGGCTTGACTCCAGGGGCAAAGTTCAGAAGGCTGCCATATTCCAGAAGTTCACCTTCCTCGCCATTTCCTTGGGGGTCAGATCTGCCCTTGAGTTCTTTGACTGGGTGACCAAAGAACTAGATCAGGGGCATGCGATGGATGTCATCTACCTGGATTTCAGCAAAGCCTTTGATACTGTTCCTCATAGGAGGCTTGTCAGTAAACTCAGTAGCTTGGGGATGGGTCCCAAGATGGTAAACTGGATTAGAAATTGGTTGACTGACAGACGACAGAAGGTGATGAAAGGAAGGTGATTAGCGGGGAGCCCCAGGGTTTGGTACTGGGCCCGACACTGTTCAATGTATTTGTGAGTGATATTGCTGAAGGACTGAATGGAAAAGTCTGTCTTTTTGCAGATGACACAAAAATTTGCAACAGAGTGGACTCCCCCGAGGGAGTGGATAACATGAGGAAAGATCTACAAAAGCTGGAAGAATGGTCTAATGCTTGGCAATTACAATTTAATGCGAAAAAGTGCAGTGACATGCACTTAGGTAGCAGAAATCCAAGGGAAATGTACGCAATAGGGGGCGAGAGGTTGGTGTGCATGGTTCAGGAGAAAGACCTTGGTGTGATTATCTCTGATGATCTCAAGGTGGCAAAACAGTGCGACAAGGTGGTGGCAAAAGCCAGGAGGATGTTGGGCTGCATACAAAGAGGGATTACCAGCAGAAAGGAGGAGGTACTTATGCCACTGTACAGGTCGCTGGTGAGGCCTCACTTGGAATACTGTGTTCAGTTTTGGAGTCCATATCTTACAAAAGATGTAAAAAGACTGGAAAATGTTCAGAGGAAGGCAACCAAAATGATTTGGAGCCTGCGTAAGAAACTTTAGGAGAAGAGACTTGAAGACCTAAATATGTACACTTTGGAGGAGAGGAGGGATAGGGGAGATATGATTCAGACCTTTAAATACTTAAAGAGGAATGATGAACAAACAAACCTCTTCCAAAGACAGAGAAACTGCAAAACTAGAGGGCATAACATGAAGCTGCAAGGTGGAAAATTGAAAGTCAATGTCAGGAAATATTTTTTCACTGAAAGGGTCGTGGATGCTTTGAATGCTCTCCCGATGGAAGTGGTGGGGGCAAACACGGTGACGGAATTCAAAACAGCATGGGACAAGCACAGCGGATCCCTTTACAGAAACAGGATGATAACAAAATAAACGGAACCATCTAACTTCTCAACAAATAGGAGTGTCCTACATGGAGTGGTGGGTTCACCCCTAGACAGAGACATGGGGAGAGGTGGCCTGCACAGAGCGACAGGTGCACCTACTCTTGCCGTCTTGCTGGGCAGACTGGATGGACCATGCTGGTCTTTATCTGCCATCATTTACTATGTTATGTTACACGGTTCAAAGTCTCATGGCTCGGTGCTCCTGAGGAGGGAGGCATGGACATTGGACTCTAGGGAGAATGCATTTTGAGGTCCATGGCTGCTTCCCGGATCTGCAGGGGCATGTTCATGAAAGGCATCCGGTGCAACCTAGCTGTACCACACCGTGGGTTGTTTATATAGGGCTTTATTGGAGTGTCTTAGGGGTCTGTCCCTACAGGTCCTCTAACACCTTAATTATATGTGAGATATCTTTTATATATGAAGGCACCTGACAAACAAAAGGATGAAGGAACACTTTGAGAAATTTTGAAATTGATTCAAAAATTGAACCTATAGTGGAAATAATTGGTCTCCCTGGTGGTTTATTCAAATATTTATGTACTTTAGGAAGTATAGAAACAGATACCAAGACTGGCAGTAATTTCAGGTTTGAAAAAACCCTTTTATTGTCCCCTATGCGTTTTGGCCTCCCGGCCTTCTTCAGGGGAATATATATTGAGGGAGCAAACCTTTTTCTGTAAAACCTTTCTTTCCAATGAGAGGCATTTGCCACGCGTTTCGTGGTTGTGTACACAGCAATTGTAAAGGCAAAACACTCTTCTCTATATCATTAAGGGGTGTAATCAAATAAATTGATAATACCACTGTCTAGTCATAGAGGGACTCTCTCCTGTAAGTCCCTCTGTCTTTCCCTCTCCCCCATGTCGGATTAAAGAATCTGGTCTTGGGGGGGGGGGGGTCATCATCATGCTGTAATTGTTTGTCTGTATTCTTGGTATGACTTCCCCTTTCCACAACTTGTCCATCTGAAAAACCTGTGGGGAAGCAAATTCATTAGTAGAGAAAAGGGGAACAGAACTATCTGTGATCCTCAGTCTGAGTCCAACTTCTTTTGCGCATCTGTTCTAGCCTCACATGGTCCTCATATGACACACCATCTACCTGTTTCTGTTTCCTAGAACAGGACTGACCCCTCCTAAATGAAGTGTCCTTATTAAAATTAAATTGTTTTGTTTGGTCCCAAAAATATACATAGCCAGGTTTATAATCATCTTTGTCCCGTTTGTATTTCTCTAATTTTTGACTTTTTATCATTTTTTTGAAATTCCATTATGTTCCTATCAAAATCTTTTTTTCTCCGTGTCAAATGATGAAACATCTCTCCTCAAAATATCCTTCTTCTCTTTGATCTGTTTCTGAAAATCCTTAGATGTCTTGATCAAAAGAATCATGAGATCCAGCGAGCATTTCCTCATGAACTCTGGATCGTCAGTAAACATCTCTGGCGTGGTGTTTACTCATAAGCCTTTAGGGATGATTTGATTCCTGCAATATTCCAGGAGGGAAGCCACATGCATATCCTCTTTTCTATTAAGCATATGGCTTCCCCCTAATATACCTCTTTATTGGGTAAGGAGTCCTCTGTGGGAAAGAGCACTGGTGGCCAGTGAGTGTGACATGTACCCCCGAGGTAGAATAAAAGAGAAAAAATAAAGATAAAAATATAGCATAAACCACAAATGTGTTAAAGTACAAAAGTAAAAATGATCGAGAAAAGTGATAAGAAAAATAATAAAAACAGGAATATAAAAATCTGATAAAAAGGTAAAAGCTATTAAAAGTTAAAACTGGAAGAAGAGAAGGGGAAGGACAGAAGGGTGTGGGGGAATGGGAAAGGAGATAAAGATAAAAATGTTAAAAAAATTGTAATGATGATAATAATAAAAGAATATTTAAAAAGACCAAAAAGTTAAAAAGCCAAAAGGAGAAACGGCAGGACCACCAAAAAAGTTAAAAAAAAAAATAAAATAGGAAAAACGTACAAGTAAACTGAGAAGTTAATATCTTGGTTCAGGCCAAGCGAGTGCAAAGATTTCATTTGGAAAATATATTTCTGCTCTAATTGAAAATAAGGTGTTGTCAAGGTTGCCACCCCTCCAGATGCACGGAACCACTTTGAGGACCAAGAATTTCAAGTCAGAGAGGTTGTGTTCCTTCTGTTACCAATGAGTGACCAATGGCTTCTGTTCAAGGCCTCCTTCAGGCAACTTTTGTGCTCTGTGATTCTGATGTGAATACTGAAATTTGTTTTTTCAATATAAATCAGTTGGCACAGGCAAATGATTGCATAAATAACATAGTCTGTGTCACAATTTGAAAAATGTGTCAGAAGGAATTTTGCTTGTGTCTGAGGATGGCGGAAAAAGTAACCAAAGACTGAACAGTGACTGCATCTAAAATGTCCGGCCACTTTTGCTCTAAGCTGGCGTGTAGGAAGAGCAGAGGGGACCAATAGGTTGGTCAAGCTGGCATTCTTCTTGTGGACTATGGTGACCTGTTTAGCAAAAACTGGACTAGTCTGTAAGATGTGCCACTCTTCTATAATGATTTTTCTAGATGTCCTTCGATAAATTAGAGAAGAGGCATGCTCAGATGACTTGGTTATTACATTTCCTGACCAACTTGTTCAGTAGAGTGGTATAGTCAGTGGTGACAGCTTCCCAGATGCTACCAAGGGGATACCACCTATTGTTGAATCTATCCTGTAAGTCATGTGCATTTCTCTCAAAATCATTAGACTGTGAGTAGATTCTTTTGATTCTTAAGAATTTGACAGGAAGATTGTCTTTGAACGGTTGTGGAAGCTTTCATAGTGGAGAAGCTGATTTCGATCAGTGGGTTTCCTGTATAAATCTGTGGTGAAACCACTATACCCTTTCTGATTAAAATATCTACATATGGAATCTCTTTTGTACTTGGAATTGTAAAAAGAGTTAAGCCAATCCAGGAAGCAGTCGAGTAAGTCATGATCTCCTTCCCAAATGAATAATACATAGTTGACGTACCATTTCCACAACTTGATGTGTTTCTCAAAAGGATGGTGGTTCAAAAATACTGTTTTGAAATTGGCCATATAGGTTTGCAACATCGGAGGCCATGGCAGACCCCATGGCCACCCTTTAATCTATTTGTAAAAAAGACCTCAAAAGAAATTCTCTGTAAGTGCTAGCTCTGCCAACTGCATGAGGTACCCCATAGTGATCCTTTTGTAGTATGTACGATCCAGAAGAGTCTGTTCTACTATCTGTATGGCTTCGCTCTGTGGAATGTTAGTATACAGGGAAGTCTTGTCTAAAGTGACTAGAATCAGCTGGTCATGGTACACCTCAAACTGGTGTAAGATTTGGATATGTGAAGAGCATCTTGTATAAGAGGGAATAGAAAGGACAAACGACCTGAGTAAAATATCAAAAAATTGCAATATTGGTTCAAAAAAGGGATCCAATGGCTGAAATAATAGGGTGGCCTGGGGTGGGAGGGATGTTGATAAATGACTTGTATATCTTTATATGGTATATATATATGGTAGATACTATAGGATGAAAGACTATGAGAAAAATCAAACTTTTTAAAAAATCAAATACCCTGCCTCCAAATCTGTGCGTATGAGTGAATCTACACTCCGTTTAAGGGGTACAGTGGGATCCCCATCTAATCGTTCATAGGAGGCATCATTAAGTTGTCTCTTAAATTCTTGAATATAATTCATTGTATTCATTACAACTAACACACCCCATTTTTTAGCTGGTTTGATAACTATCTTGTCATTAGATCTGAGAGGCCAAAATCTCTGATTATTCATGTTACAGTATATACATCTGTTTCATTTCAAGTTCAGAAATCCATTATATTATGATTTTTTTCAGAGATATCTATGGAAGGACTGACCGGGTGGGAAGGAATCCATTTAGATTTTCTTTGTATAATAGAGAAATCCCCATATACTTCATCATTACCTGAGGAAAAAGGCCATAATTTTCTAATTTTTTAGAAAATTGAAAAGATCCACTTGAGGATTCGGACAAAAGGAGAGACGTTTGTTTAGATAAGGTGACATCAAATAAGCTAATAACCCACTTCCTGTTTATTTATTTTTATATACCACACTTTTACAATCAGTGTGGTTACATGTTAACAACATGTAAACCACATGTAAATGATTGCTGTGATAATTCTACACTACCTACCTAATCTTGTTCCTTAATTTGTATACTGTGTTAACCCTATGCTATCTACCCCCTCTGTCAACCTTAAGCCCATAGCCCTAACCTCCATAACTCTTCTCCCCTTTCTCAAGTACATTCCACAATATTCACCCAATAACTACTCTGCTAAGAGTTACCTAACCTCCAAAATGCATGCACCCATACCTCGCCTTTCAAATCTTTGGACCTTCCTCCTCATACTACATATCACATCCCTCCTCCTCTCATACGCCCCGACAACAAACCACAGCACACCTATCCCAATAATCCACTCTCTCAGACACTCTATTACCCCAACCCCCACCCTTGCACATGCAAGCTCAAACCAATCAGACTAGACCCCAATCTTAACCTTAATACTCACCCAACCTACCCCCACCCCTCCCTCAAATGTGCTCTACTTAATGTCCGCTCAGCCAGAAACAAAATACCCCTAATAACTGACCTTATATCCAATCATGACTTAGACATACTTTGCCTCACTGAAACCTGGTTCCAAGAATCCGACTCTGCCCTAATAAACCAGCTATGTCCCTATACACACTCAATCAATGTTTGCAACCGAATAACTAACAGAGGAGGAGGAGTAGCTGTCATAACGAGATCCAACCTGCACCTCTCTACGGTGGAATCTATTTCCTCCCCGGGCATGGACTCTGAATATCAGAGTCTCTAACTCTACCCTCTCACTCCACCTCATATACAGAGCACCCCAGTCTGATTCAACTGACCTCTCCATGATACTCGACATAGCCTGCTCCCCTCAACCCATCTCACGCCCACTCATAATCCTGGGAAACCTAAATCTCCACTCATACAACCTCAAAACAGGCAACCACATTTACACAAGCAATGAATTCCCTCCAATTCACCCAAATAATTGAACAACCCACTCACTCTAGAGGTAACATCCTTGACCTAATATTTATCCCCCTGCAAACATTATCCCCTGAACAAATCACACACTCCATTCAACCCCTCCCCTGGTCAGACCACTCCCTCATCCTCTTCTCAATTCCCCACCTCCCTCCAAAAAACAACCAACCCCCCCCCCAACATACCTGCAGATTTAAACAATTTAATGCCGCCAGCTTCCTCGACCACATAATACCATCCCTTGACCTACTCAACACCAAAAACTTGAGCCAAGAGCCCCACATTGCTAAATGGAATAAAATCCTCTCTGCAGCCTCTTTACTTCCACCAAAACAATACCCCCAAAAACATCGTAGAAGAGCCCCTTGGTACTCCACAAAACTAAAGGATCTTAAAAGAGAACTCTGACGCCTGGAACGTCTCTGGAGATGCTCACATGACCCAAATATTCACACGCTCTACACAACAAAACTCCGATCCTACTGCACTGAAACCCTAAACCACAGGAGAGAATATAATGAAAACATGATCCAACGATCCCTCAACAAACCTAGAGAACTCTTCTCCATCGCCAAAACTCTAATAAGCGAACCCATTCAACAAGACCAGCCACTAAAAATATCCCCCCAAACTATAGCCAACCATCTTACCTCAAAATTCCCCCCACCCTCCTCAACAATTAACCTTCCCTTAACAGACGACCACAGTAACCAACCTCATACAACTACCCCCTTAAACACTTGGTGTGAATTCGAACCCTATCACTGGAAAACATAGCTAACGTCATTAAAAACTTAAACACCTCTACTTCCGCCCTTGACCCCTGCCCTGTCTCTTGGCTTAAAACCATAAGAAGCCACATTAGCCCATATATCCTTCACATGGTTCAAAACTCCCTCCTGACTGGCTCTGTACCTACACCCCTAAAATGCGCCACAATCCGTCCAATCCTCAAAGGTACAAAACTTGACCCCACCTCCCCAACCTCCTACAGACCCATCTCTAGTATCCCCTTCCTGCCAAGATAACAGAGAAGCTAGTCCAAAATCAACTGCAGGATTATATTGACGAACACACTCCCCTCGATCTGTTCCAACATGGCTTTAAAAAGAACCACAGTGTTGAAACCCTTTTCGCCTCCCTTCTGGACTCCCTATACCTACACACCCAGAACCCCAACCAAGGATGCCTCCTAATATTCCTTGACCTGTCCTCAGCCTTCGACTCCCTCCCCCACCATCAACTCCTATCCAGACTCCATGAAATAGGACTAAGAGATACAACCCTAAAGTGGTTCCACTCTTACCTGGACAACCGTACTCAACAGGTCCGCATAGGGAACGACACATCCCTACCATTTACCCTACAACAAGGTGTTCCCCAGGGTTCAAGTCTCTCGGCACTCTTATTCAATATCTTCCTCCAACCAGTTTGCAAGATTTTCCAAAGCCATGGAATCTCATATCAAATCTATGCAGATGACATTATGTGCTTCACCCCTTTCAACCTAGTAACCCGTGACTTTACAAAGTTAAGTGATTGCCTTTCAAACCTAAAAACTTGGCTCCTACAGCACAAACTCCTAATCAACCAAACTAAAACAGAAGCCCTACAAGTGTTTATCAATACCTCATATACCCCACCTACAACACTTACTCTCAGCGACTTCACCCTTACCTTAAAAAACCAAGTAAAATACCTAGGAATCATACTCGACGAAAACCTCACTTTCACTGAACAAATAAAAAAGACAGCTAATACAATATATGTGAAACTACGTACCCTCCGAAACCTTCAACCTCTCCTGAATCCCGACTCCTTCCGTACTGTCTGCCAGGCACTCACACTCCCATCCCTTGATTACTGCAACCTTATCTACCAGGGCCTCCCTAGGACTAGCTTGCACCCTATCCAAATGGCCCAGAATACTTTAGCTCATCTCATCACAAATAACCCTAGACGATCACACATCCCACCACTCCTCTATGATCTCCACTGGCTCCCCATCCAACACCGAGTTAAATTCAAAGTTATCACCCTCATTCAGAAAATCATATCCAACAAGTCAGCCCCATGCCTCTCCTCACTCCTATCTAACTCCAATATCAACAGAACCCGCTGCACCTCCACCATAAATCTCCTTACCATCCCAACCTCCAAAAGACGTAGCAAGCAATCCACCTGTAACAGAACTTTCTCCCTCTATGCCCCTTCTCTTTGGAACGCCCTTCCATATGAACTAAGGAACTGCTCAGACCACATAGAGTTCCAGAAGAAACTAAAAACACACCTCTTCCAAGAACATTTTTCCCTACCACCATAGCCTACACCTGACAATCCCTCTCGTATCCAACCCCCCTACCCCTAGCCTACATTCCTCACCACCTAGCAACCCCCCAGTAACCGGTACAAACCGTTGTAAATAGTTGTCATTGCAAAAGTGCAATTCTATGTAAATACTTGATTATTGTAAAATGTTCTGTTATATATACCCATGTAAATACTTGATCATTGTAAAAAGTTCTGTTATTATACACATGTTCACTGTGAGCAGTCGAAACACACTGCATTGTTATGTTTACTGTAAACCATCTTGATTTTCAGAAAGACGGTATATAAAAACTTAAATAAAATAAATAAATAACATAGTACAATGAACAGGTTTAGACAGTACATATAACAGGTACACAATAATAATAAATTAACAAGATTAGCTAACAATAGAATGTTTCCAACAGTTTACAAGTTAACATGGGACCTGTAGGTAACTATTTACAGGCTGAGAATATGCATTAGCAGGGAGGGTATAAGTGTCTATGGAACTTGGTCGAATTCCATCTGGAAGAAATGTGTTTTAATTGCTTTGTGGAAGGTTGCCAGATCGGTGATGAGGCAGATGGGAGGGGGAGAGAATTCCAGAGCAATGGGGCAAAATATGAGAATGCTCTGCTTCTGGTAAATTGAGAGCTTTTTCTCACCATAGTTGGAATGATAAGTGTATTTGTCAAATTTGCTCTCCTGGATCTAGTTTCAGGTATCCATTGTAGGAGGTTTTCCAGCAATGAAACCGAGATCTGATGAAGGATTTTGAATGAGAGTAAGAGGGCTTTGTATTTAAGTCTATTGTTAATTGGTAACCAATGTAGATGTATTAGGAGAGGTGAAACATGATCATATCTGGACGCTCCATAGATAACAAATGGCATTAAATACTGCTGCCAGAACAAAGGGTGGCATGCTTATGCTGGTAGACCATGAAGTAGGATATTAGCATATTCTCCAGGACCAAGCAGGAAGTCAGTCCTCACATATGGGTGACGTCGGCGCCGACGGAGCCCTCGCGGAGCAATTTTCCCCAGCTTTCAAAGAAAGCCTTTGGGAATTGCAGCGCGCATGCGCGGTCCTCTTCCCGCCCAAGGGTGCCATCTTGCTCAGTCTTCTTTTTTTCTGCGGAGCCCTGCAGACGTTGTCTGTGAATCCCCGCCGAAAAGTTGATTTTTTCTCTTTATTTCTCTTTTTTCTTCGGTTCGACGCCGGTTCTTTTCCCGCCCGGACTCGCGACGCCGGTTGCGAGTCCGTCCCTTATTTTTCGGTTTTTTGTCCTTCGTGACAGATTTTGCGCCTTTTTCCTTTTTCCCTGGCAGCCCGGTCTTTCGACCTCGCAGGGGCCCTTTTTCCCCCGATGGCTGCCAGCGGCTTTAAAAAGTGTGACCTCTGTAAGAAACTCATGTCTCTTACAGACACTCATGACTTCTGCCTCCGCTGCCTCGGACCCGATCATGACTCCATGATCTGTGGTCCGTGTGGCAAAATGTCCTCAAAAGCGTTGAGGAGTCGGCAGCATCAGTGGGAGCGTATCTTCTCTGACTCCTGCCGGGCTCGGACCTCGTCAGAGGCTTCGACGTCTCGGGACTCTGGTCCTGAGCATCGTTGAAGTTCCTCTGAAAAGGGGTCTCCTACCCGGGAACATCATCGGAAGAAGAAACCCGCGAGGGCGGGATCGGTGGACGCTCCTGGTCCCTCGAGGGCCAGGTCGCATAGCCCCGATTCCCGTCCCGGGTCCTCGGAGGTGGAGAGACCGTCAAAACATCCTCGACTCGAGGTGGACTTGCCCGCTCACGTGAGTACTGTTGTCCTCGTTGACTCGCCTCCGAAGGACCCGACGTCGGGCCCGATGCTGTCGGGGCCCGAGTCGGGGGCTGCTGGGTCTCCTGAGCTCGGACTCAGGTTGACGGCCTTGGAGAGCAGTCTGACTGCCTTCATGGACCAGCAGCGGGTATTGATCGCTGGCCTCGCCGGTGTTTCTGCCCTGACCGCCGGGACGTCGACCTCCAAGTCGACCCCGGAGACCGAGCCGATCCTCGAGTCCATGAGGGCTCGAGTCGATCCTCGGTCGAGGTCTCCTTCGGCCTCCTGTTCGGGACCGAGGTCGTCGACGCTGACTCCCTCGGCGTCGGAGCAGATAGCATCGGTGCCCGCCCGACCGGAGCCGCTCGACTCCTCCTCCGAGGAGTCGGCCTGGGAATCCGAGGGCGAAGAGTCACCTGGTTCCTTTCGGACTCGGTGTGTCCCTTCGGACTCCCCCGAGTCCGAACCTCGGAGACGGTCCCCCCCGGAGGATACCCGGTTCTCGGACTTCGTGAGGGATATGGCCAAGGCTTTGGCCTTCCCCGTGGATCCCGAGGAGGAACCTCGAGTCGAAGAACTCGATGCCCTCCAATATGACTCTCCCCCGAAGGAGGCCTTTATTGTACCGGTTCCTCCGATGCTGGAACGACTTCTCTTCTGCATGTGGGAGAGCCCGGGGTCGTCGCCGGTGTTAAGCAAGCGGGTCGATTCCATTTATCGAGTCCGCAAGAGCACCGGCTTCCAAAAGGCACAACTACCGCACCATTCCATGGTGGTGGAATCGGCCATGCATAGACTTAAGAGTCAAAAAATGCACTCCTCGGTGCCCCCTGGTAGGGAGGCCCGAAGCCTGGATGCCCTCGGTAGGAAGTGCTTCCAGGGCTCTATGCTTGCTTGTCGAGTCCAGACCTACCAGCTCTACATGGGCATGTATCTCCGGGTTCTCTGCTGGTCTCTCCGACGAACCTTTGCAGAGGTTCCAAACCTTGTCAACTGGTATTCGAGAGTGCTCCAAGTTTATCTCTCGAGCAGCCTATGATGGTTTTGAGGCATCGGCTCGAGTAGCTGCGGCCGGCATCGGTGGACGCCGCCAGGCTTGGCTTCAGGCATCTGACCTCGAGCCCTGGGTGCAGGACAAGTTGGTCGATGTCCCCTGCCGAGGTGATAACCTCTTTGGCAAGCCCATGGATGAGAAGGCTGCACAAATAGAGACGGAGACTCTCACCAGGACTCGTCTCTCAAGGAAGACCTCTGCCCCTTCTCAAAAGAAGAAGGGCTCGGGGAAAAAGCCCTTTTACCCGAGGAAGGCGGCTGCCTATAAATACTACCCTCAGTATCAGGCCTCAGCAGCTCCCCCACAGGGAAAGCAGGCCAAGGGACGGGGTAATGGATCCCGTAGGCAGCAAGCCCCCAAGCCTGCACCACCGGCACCTGCTCAGCAGGGTGGGGGTTTTTGACTTCATCAGCATAGCCTCTCCCCCTCAGCTGGTTTCTCTCAGCACAGGAGGCCGGCTGGTCCACTTTGCCCACAGGTGGTCCAACATCACCACAGATACCTGGGTACTTCACATAGTTCAGAAGGGCTATCTTCTTCACTTTCACCAGGTACCTCCCTCCTTCTTTCCAGGGGAGCCTCAGAGACTCCCTTTGCACAGGGACTTACTCCTTCAGGAGTTAGCAAGTCTCGTTCAGGAACAAGCCGTGGAACCGGTGCCCCACCACCTGAAGGGTCAAGGGTTTTACTCCAGGTACTTCCTGATTCCAAAAAGGACAGGAGGCCTCAGACCCATCCTGGACTTGCGCAACCTCAACAAGTTCCTTGCAAAGGAGAAGTTCAAGATGCTTACCCTTGGAATCCTGCTGCCCTACCTCCAGCAGGGAGACTGGCTATGCTCCTTGGATCTAAAGGATGCGTATACTCATATCCTCATTCATCCAGACCACAGACAATATCTCAGGTTTGTTGTGGGAGGAAATCATTACCAGTACAGAGTACTGCCCTTTGGCCTATCCTCCGCCCCCAGGGTGTTCACCAAATGCCTAGCAGTGGTGGCGGCCTATCTAAGACTTCAAGGTCTTTTTGTGTTCCCATACCTGGATGACTGGCTCATCAGGGCCCCATCTTCACCAGAGGCCGCTCAGGCCACTCATCGCACTGTGGCTCTGCTCCAGCACTTGGGTTTTGTCATAAACTTCGCAAAGTCCACTTTGCTCCCCTCTCAAAATCTCGAGTTCATAGGCGCCAGGTTGGACACACTTCAGGCGCGGGCCTTCCTCCCTCTGGACAGGGCCAAGCGGCTCATGGATCTCGCCAGCCACTTTCACAGCAATGCGTTGGTCTCCGCCAGGCACTTTCTGCGACTGCTCGGCCATATGGCTTCCACGGTCCATGTGACCCCCAATGCCCGACTGAATATGCGTCCTGCTCAGTGGTGCCTTCGCACTCAATGGCATCAGGCCACGGGGAGCCTTGCGGACTCCGTACAGATCTCCGACCAGCTGGTCTCATCTCTGCGATGGTGGCTTCATCTACCAAACCTAGTGCTAGGGGTGGCTTTTCAGCCCACTCCGCATTCTCAGGTCCTGACGACCGATGCTTCCCTCCTGGGTTGGGGAGCACATTGCCAAGAGTCATGTACTCAAGGCCTCTGGAATCCTTGGGAGTCTGCTCAACAGATAAACTTCCTGGAGCTCAGAGCCATCCGCCTAGCGCTCAGAGCCTTTCTCACCTGGTGTCCCACCAGTCACTGCTGATACAGACAGACAACCAGGTTGCCATGTACTACGTAAACAAACAAGGCGGAACAGGCTCCTTCCTCCTCTGTCAGGAGGCGCAACAGCTATGCTCTTGGGCAGTCCGCCACGGCATCCTCCTCAGGGCTGTCTATCTCCCAGGTCAAGAAAATTACCTGGCCGACAAGCTCAGCAGGATCCTCCAGCCTCACGAGTGGAGGCTGCATCCGATGGTGGTTCAGCAAATCTTTCTCAAGTGGGGTCTCCCCACCATGGATCTGTTTGCCAGTCCTCTGAACCGGCAGCTGCCCAGATTCTGCTCTCGACAGCCGCATCCTCTCAGAGTAGCGGCGGATGCTTTTCTGATTCCATGGTCCACCGGCCTCTTGTATGCCTTTCCTCCCATGCCACTGGTGTCTCGGACGCTCTTCAAGGTTCTCAGAGACACAGCATCGATGATCCTAGTGGCTCCCCAGTGGCCGAGACAACCTTGGTTCCCGCTTCTAATGCAGCTGGCGGTGGACACTCCTCTTCCTCTGGGGTTTCAGCCCGACCTCCTGTCGCAGGATCAGGGGACTCTCCTACACCCCAACCTCCGGTCCCTTCATCTGATGGCCTGGCTGCTGAAAGGGTAATCCTTGCTCCTCTGCAGCTACCTCCAGATGTGGAGGAGGTCGTCTTGGCCTCCCGGAGGCCCTCCACCCGGAAGTCCTACGCTCTTAAGTGGCGTCGGTTCTCCGTCTGGTGTACTCAGCAGTCTCAAGATCCCTTCTCCTGTTCAGCATCAGTGGTCTTGCAGTACTTGCTCTCTCTCTCTAACCTTGGACTTAAGTCCAACTCGGTCAAGGTCCACCTCAGTGCTCTTTCTGCGCATCACATGCCGGTGGATGGTAGACCTCTTTCCAGCCACCCTCTGGTGGCTCGTTTTCTCAGAGGCCTCCTTCTCCTTAAGCCACCTTTGCGCCCACCAGCCCCGGACTGGGATCTCAATGTGGTTTTGCAGCGGCTTACCTGTCCGCCTTTTGAGCCTATGGCTACTATATATAAAAAACATGTATAAAAAACAACATGTATAAAAACAAACCAATTGTCGGATTTCTCTGCAATCTTTGTTCCTCGCTTGGCGTGTTACTCAGAGCCCTGTTGCTTCTAAAAAACGCCGCGCATGTGTGTTTCTTGGCTTGCTACTAGTATTTAAAGGGATCAAACGTACAACGTGACTGACGTAATTTTGTGGGCGCTACCATGGTCTTACTTTGAAAAGTTGTAAGTCTGTAACAAACTATAAGTTCGTGTCTTGTACTATCTTAAATGATGAGGTTCATCCGATGGATCCAACGGCTTGTGTTAATATGGTTGAACCCGATTTAGTATGATGTTAAATTCTTGCCTGTTATCTTATGTCAGTCTCAGATGCATGCTGACCATTCGATCATGTTGCTTAAACCTCTCGGGCTAACAGATTGCAATCTGTATATCCAACGTTGTTCCTGTATTATTAATGATTGTTCTCTGGATTTGCCTGCTTGTCCAAACTTTACTACGTCTATGCAAAAGCAACGCAAATCGTCAAATCGGTGATTCCGATCCAGACAATGAGCCACTAAAGGAGCTTCAATAACCTTACATTTAAGTCTACTACGATGTTCACTCATCCTTGTTTTAAAAGATCTTATGGTTTTGCCGATATAAATAAGACCGCATGGACATCTGATGTAATAAATCACATATTGGGAATTGCAACTGGTGGTGTGTTTTAATACATATGTTGTGCCGTTGTGCTGAAAATTTATTCTATCTTCAGTGATCAAACAAATACTGCAATCTCCACATTTCCTATGGCCCCTCGGCTGTTCTTGATTTTCTGTCGGTAAATTTCTTAGTACCGTTGGGCTGAGCCATTCTTTGAGGTTTTTATGTCTTGTCCACACGCATCTAATGTTTTGATGTTGTAACCCTAGTATAATGTTTATAATGTTCATATGTTTAGCTATTATATGTTTCAGTTTTCCACTACATGGGGAAATTTTAGTTACCAAATTTATGATGTTTTCATCCAGTCCTCTTTTAGTCCCTGTCTGTAGAAGTAATTGTCGGTTGTTGTTCAATGCTCTTTTATACTAAGAAATTTACCGATGGGAAATCAAGAACAGCCGAGGGGCCATAGGAAATGTGGAGATTGCAGTATTTGTTTGATCACTGAAGATAGAATAAATTTTCAACACAACGGCACAACATATGTATTAAAACACACCACCAGTTGCAATTCCCAATACGTGATTTATTACATCAGATGTCCATGCGGTCTTATTTATATCGGCAAAACCATAAGATCTTTTAAAACAAGGATGACTGAACATCGTAGTAGACTTAAATGTAAGGTTATTGAAGCTCCTTTAGTGGCCCATTGTCTGGATCGGAATCACCGATTTGACGATTTGCGTTGCTTTTGCATAGACGTAGTAAAGTTTGGACAAGCAGGCAAATCCAGAGAAAAATCATTAATAATACAGGAACAACGTTGGATATACAGATTACAATCTGTTAGCCCGAGAGGTTTAAACAACATGATCGAATGGTCAGCATGCATCTGAGACTGACATAAGATAACGGGCAAGAATTTAACATCACACTAAATCGGGTTCAACCATATTAACACAAGCCGTTGGATCCATCGGATGAACCTCATCTTTTAAGATAGTACAAGACACGAACTTATAGTTTGTTACAGACTTACAACTTTTTAAAGTAAGACCATGGTAGCGCCCACGAAATTAAGTCAGTCACGTTGTACGTTTGATCCCTTTAAATACTAGTAGCAAGCCAAGAAACACGCATGCGCGGCGTTTTTTAGAAGCAACAGGGCTCCGAGTAACACGCCAAGCGAGGAACAAAGATTGCAGAGAAATCCGACAATTGGTTTGTTTTTATACATGTTTGTTTTTTATATATAGTTTTCTACATACAGTTTCCATATTCTTACATAGAGTGACAGCAGTGAATGTGATCCTACTATTACTAACGTACAAGTTAAATTTATGGAAGGCACAATGGCGCCGATTTTGACATACCTGTTTCATTTGATAGAACTTGTCTCATTAAGCAAGAACAGTTCAAGGCAACATGAAGGAGTAATGGAAGTACCGACACCAACCCCCTGATGAATCCCACAGGCCATTAAACGCGACAAGGTACCAACTGAAGGCGTTGGGGAAGGAACATCACAATGGGATTAATCTCCTAAAAGAAGACAACAACTTTCGACAAATTTTTGAGACACGGACAGAGAAACACATACAAAGATAAGTCTTACTTTAGTGCATTTCCAGAGTGAATTGTTACAAATCATAGAAATGAAATGACAAAATTGTTTTCAATTTTATGTCTTACTATCTAATCAAGACATCAACGAAATTACATGAGGACTAAGGTCATTGATGAATAAACAGGCACGAGTCCAGGTTACAGCCTGAGTGATAGTGCCTATTCTAGTCTGAGACCTTACAGTTCTTACTATATTGATCGTAAATGGGTGATTAGTTGAGCAAATACAGGTATAAAGATATAGACATTATACAAGCCATTGTCCAAGAATTTTTTGAGGGACGTTTATACATTAGAGACACTGATTAACCCTCAACAACAGGACCAAAATACATACGCATATTTAAGTGCAGCCATTGCATCCAGAAAGGCTGAAGAGTTTTTGCTTGATAAAGCTGGGAGATTGAAATCTCCCATGATCCAGACTGGTATTGAGTTAGAAGAGTGATTACAGGCAACATCAAGGGGTATAGAGAGGTCATCTGTACAGTTGGATGGAGCCCAATAGATCAGTGCTATTGACAAATACTTGCTAGCAATAATGATAGAGTCGAGGTTAGATGTGTTGTGGGAGTTAATGAATTTAAATTGCAGGTTAGATTTAGCTAATATTAAGGTACCTCCTCCTCCTCCTCTTTTGTTGGGTCTTGGACAGTTGTATAGATCATAGTTGGGGAGCTTTAGTTGATTAGAGATAACTGAATCAGAGTCTGTGAGCCATGATTCTGTAATGAGTATCAGGTCCAGTTTATGATTATCCACATAATTGCTAATAATAGGCCATTTATTCTGTATAGATCTTGAGTTATCAGCATACATTTCAGGGCTTTATCTTCTGTAGACTCCCTTGTAAGAGTTTTTCCAGAGTGATGGCATAAGATATGAATGAGGTAATTGTGCCTTGGCTGCCGTGATGGTCTCATTGAAGTAAAAACATGTTCTTGATTATTACGGCCGCGGCTATGGATCATGGAAGTTAGGCCATGTTGGTAGGACCAGGTTTCAGTAGGTATGAATGATAGTGCCAGGCAGAATAGCAAAACACTGTGGGTAAGTAGGTCATACATTGTGATGTTAGGATAGCGTATCGTTATGGGGAGAGAACAGTGTAGTGGCAGTTTAGGATGTCTGTAAATTGGGATAATATAGAAGTATGGATTAACTAGAATAATTTGACCTTTATAGGTAAACACACATAGATAACGTTATAATATGATGGCAGAGATTACAACTGTAATGACTTGATAGCCTAACATAGTCATGGAATACATCTATGCAAGGAATAGGCAGAGGGTCCATAGGACATTAGACAAGTAGTGTGTATTTAGCCATATAGAGTAATACTATACCCTTCTTCAGGATGCTCTAGGACCACACCAAAGGGCCCTTGGGCACAGGCCCACCTTGGGGCGTCTGTGATTTTAAAGATGAAGAGGGGCACCTGATTGATCTTGCGGTGCAAATTGGGGAGGAGCGATCCCTCCTGCTCTACTCCCCGACGCCTGTGTGTGTGTCCCCAGTGAGCTGGTGATGGCGGCGGCTGCTTTCTCTTCATGCCTTGGGTCGTCTGTGATTTTAAAGACGGAGATCCACCTGCTAGATTCTAAAAAATATTGGCTCTGCAGGGAAGCACAGTCTACTTGAGGGAAAAGTTTTGAGTTTGCAGTTCAGTCTCCTCCTGCTGGTGGATGAGCATAACCCACACACCTGGACTGATGAACTCCACCGGTGAATCTCTTTCAATCGCTCTGCCTGTCCTCTTCCTAATCGTGATATGACACTCTTCTTGTTTCCTGGGGCTTTCTGATGCCCCTCCCCCTACCCTCCCCCTGGGTAGCAAGTCGGTCTTTTGGCATATAAGGTTCCTGGAATACACAAGTGGGTACTCTCTCATCCTCCTTCAACAGTCGATCCATATGGAAATCCTGCACAGGGTTCTACCTATTGGAGTAGAACAAGGGAGCAGAGGAGTCAATGGAATCTTCGGATTGACTCCTACTACGTTATCTAGCTTGTTCAATTCCTGTCCTCTTTTGATCTACAGGCATTGTCTTTCAAGGTCAATCTTTTGCAAGAAAGACGCCCCTTCCTCCTATTAATATCTAAGGTACTGGGGTTTTTTTTCTCTTTTTCCGGGGATAGATAGTTCTCTTTCTATAGCTGTCCTCATCCTCCTAAATTTCTCTAATTTCTTTTATTTCTCTATGCTCCTGTTATAATCTGTGAGCAATGTATCAAATCTAATGTCCTCCTTTTTTAATGCCTCCAACTTTGTGTCCACTTACTTTTGTATACACTCAGATTGTCTCTTGGAAGTATGGATAAGCAGTATCATTAAATCTAATGAGCATTTATTGAGAACAACATTCCAGTCTTTTATAAACTTATCATTCTGAAACAATCCAGGAGCCCTTATCGATATGCAGGCCACTGGGAATAATTTTGGCTCTGCAATAGTCTAAAAGTGAAACAGCATACATGTCTTCTCTTAATTTTTCTGGGTAAGATAGACCACCTCCTCCCAGTCTGTCTTTGTTATATCATCTTCTGTACTGAAGATGATAAAACTGGTAGCATACACTGCAGGACCTCATCGTCATAACTTAAGACGCCCTTCGATGGTGAGAACATCGTGCACAATGTACAGCAAACAAAAGAAAGCGCAAATATCCACAGAACAATACAGGAGCAAAAATGGAGCAGGTAACGCACCACACCGTGGTATTCTTATATAAGACTTTATTGGAGTGCCTTAAATGTTTGTCCCTACATGTTTGTATTTTGGCAGTAGTGCCTTCAGCAGGGGCTCTGGACCTCAAGTAGCAACATAAAAACATACACAGTTACAAAAACATTAAAAGCAATAATACAGAAAAGGAAAGAAAGCGAGGTTACTTACCTGTAATTGGGGCTGGGGTCTCCATAGACAGCAGGATAAGTCAGCCACACCTGGTGATGTCATCCAATGGCGCCAAGGATGGAAGTGCTGTCCAGACCTTTCTGGGCATGTGCCAAGTGGCCCTATCCACTAGCCCACCCCTACCTAGCCCAAAAGTGTCCCTAGCTGTGGTCTTGCTGCTAGGTAGACAGGTGCCTTGGTCGTGGGTCGTGAGGCCGACCTCATCTAGGGGAGGCAGGTGAGTACGTGTGGCTGACTTATCTTGCTGTCCACAGAGAACTCCTGTTGCAGGTAAGTAACCTTGCTTTCTCCTTGGACAAGTAGGATGCATCAGCCACACCTGGTGCCTCCCTATCTGTGCCTCTGGCACCTGCTGTGGTAGATGGAGGAGGAAGGACATGGATGTACGCCATGACAACACTGCACTGTGAGTTGGCAGAGGCTATTTATTAGTGTAATTGGCAGCCACATAGTTTAGAACTGTAAACAACATGGTTTATAGCATAAATTCAAAACAGGAATGCCTACAATCGGTAAGAACTTGGCAACTGTGCAACATAACTTCAGAAACATATTATAGGTAAACAGCTCAGTAAAACTCAGTAATTGTGCAAACAACTCTGGTACGTGGTATTCAGTAATAGCGCAGACTTGGCAGTATAGGGCAAGACTGGCCACAGCTCAGTCACTGTGCTCACAAGGTGCCCCTCAGCAGTTGCAGCCTGGCTGAGTCCAGCACCGTGCGACCGAAGGAGCTGTCTGCCTGCAACTGCAGGTCTAAGCAGTAGTGTTTCTGCCCATAGGTTGGTGATGGTGGCAGCCATCACCCAGAGCTGGTTGGCCTTGGCCCTGTCCCTGATTTGTGCCCTGGCCTGGTTGTGGCAGAGGGTGTGCAGTGCCCTGATGCAGTCTAGCTTGTGCAGTCTCTGTTCCTTTGGAGAGGTGTGCGGCTCCGGGTGAAAGGTAGGAAGCTCTATCATCTGGTTGATGTGGAATGCTGAGGCTATCTTGGGGATGAACCTTGGGTGAGTGTGCAAGGTGGCTCGATCATGATGCAGCTGCATGTAAGGTGGGCTTGCTCTGAGCGTCTGTAGCTCACTGACTGTCCTGGCTGATGTGATCACAAGCAGGACGAGCATCTTCCAGGAGACGTACTTGAGGAGGGCTGATGTGGTTCGAACAACCCTTGTGTCAGCTGGTGGAGGATGATGTTGAGGTCGCAGGTTGGCACCGGGGGGGGGGGGGTGTGCACACTCGTTGTCGTAGGTTATTCAGGCCTTTCATGAATCCGGTCACCAGCAAGAGAGATACAATTGAGTCATTATAGCGTTTGTGGAAGGCGGTGATAGCGGAGAGGTGGACCCTAATGGACTGTGGCTTGAGACTACGGTCTAAGAAGGCTACTCAGGTACTGGAGACCTGGGGAAAGGGGCAGGACACTGGGTCCAGACCTTGCATGAGTGAGGCACCAGGAACTGCAATGTTTCCACTTCAGGCCATAGGATTTTCTCATGGATGGGTGTCGAGTTGTGAGGATGATGTGCTGTACTTCTGAGGTCAGGCAGAATAAAGCTAATGTGCACCTCTCAACCTCTAGGCTGTAAAGGTGAGAGCTGTAGGTTGGGGTGCAGGGCAGTCCCTTGGTCCTGTGTGATGAGGGTTGGCTTGAGAAGGAGGTTTACCGGCGGCTTGAATGAGATGCAGTGAAGGAAGGAAAACCACATCTGCCTCAGCCAGTGAGACACGATAAAGATGGTGTGGGTCCTGTCCCGAACTATCTGCTGGAGAGGCTTTGAGATGAGAGGTGTTGGAGGGGGGGGGAGGTGTATACTAATGACCACTCACCCCACAATAAATCAAAGGCATCCATAGTTAGACTCTTGTCCAAGGGATGCTTGGAGCAGAAGTGGCATTTTGTGTTCTCAGTGGCCAGCCCAAGTGCTGGAAGAGGGACTGCTGTTTGGGGGTCCACTCATGTGGGTCCAGCAGGTGGTTCAGCTGGGGGGTAGGAGGCAGCATTTGGAGAGGGCAAAGGACCAGATTCTGAGGGCCTCCCTGCAGAGTGGGCGGGAACCCATCCCCCCCCCCCTGTTTGTTGATGTAGAAACATGGCTACCTAGTTGTGCAGCTGTGTTGTCGCTGTCATGTGTCCCAGGAGGCAGAGGAGAGTCTAGGCTATGGTCAATTCGGTCGAGGTGTTGTGGTGGGCCAAGGAGTTGATGGTGTTTACTCGGTGGGCAGGCAGGAAGGCTGTAGTGTCCATGTTTTGCTCCGATGAGCTCCAGGCATTGGATGGGTCAGAAGTGGGACTTCCGGTGAATGATTGATTAAAAACCCCAGGGAGGTCAGCAAAGAAACACATCAGACTGCCACCTGGGCCTCTTGTTTCGAGGGTGTTGCGATGAGCCAGTCGAGGTGGTCAAGAAGAGGCAGACAGCTCAGATTTGGCACAAGGAGTTAAAGGAACGATGTAAGAGGAATGAAATTTTCTGCAAAAGATAGAGATGAGTTTATGATAACACCAAGATAAAGGAGGGAAGTGGCCAATGGGATAGGGGGAAAAGGAGAGGGGGGGGCACAAAAGGTGAACCAGATAGCAGGGGACTTAGAAGGATTCTGGTGGGGATAGTTTGTGGACATCCAGGAGTGAATGTGAGTGAGACAAGAGTTCAGGGAGGCCAGGTCAAGAGCGGATGAATTAGTACAAGGATGGATAATGTCATTGGTGTAGTAATACGCTGAGATGCCAGATTGTTGGCTAAGAAGGGAAAGGAGGTGCCAGGAAAATGTTAAAGAGGAGAGGAGACAGAAAAAAACACTGTGGGACATAATAGGTGAGGGGAGCGATGGAGAAGGTGGAGGACCTGGAGAGAACAGAGAATCATGCAGTGAGAAAGGAGTGGAACCACCTCAGGACAATGCCCATCTGTCTAACCTGAGGATACTCAGCAAGCAGGGTGAGGTGATCAACCCAATCAAAAGCCAAAGAAAGCTCCAGGAAGACAGCCATGGAGAAGGCACCGTGAGCGTAAGCAATGTGCAGTTCATTCAAAAGCTATGTTGGTGCGGAATGAAAGAGTTTCTGTCACTGGAGTTGCCCCAAGGAGCTTGGCCAAGGAACACGTCCTGCTCCTTGGGTGTGTGCCACTGTGGCACTAAACGCTGCTGAGTGTGCAGTTATATAGTCCAGGAACTCGAAGAAAATGCAGCTGCATCACTTCCAGGTAGGTGGGAGCAATGCTTTTGACAGTCAATGAGCCGGAATCGATACCTAAAACACAGAGACAGGAGTCACAATCAGCAACAGACAGCACAGCAGAGAGGAGACATAGTATTCAAATGAAAGTATGTTTATGTTTATTTCATTTGATATACCGCTCTTCAGGGGAGACAGAGCGGTTTACAACATACAAGAACAATTCAAAGAAGGCACGGGGCCAGAAAGGAGGAAAAGGAAGTTACAATTAATGATAGGAAAGCAAGAGAAAAGAGGGAGACAATACAGGACTTAGGGGTCAGGGTTAACACAGAAGGGGGAGGGAAGGTCAAAGGCCAGGGAGAAGAGGTAGGTCTTCAAGTCGCGCTTAAAGGTAGGGTGATGGGGCTCAAGTCGGAGGGAGGTGGGAAGTGAGTTCCAGAGGGTGGGGCCTGCAAAGAAGAAGGCTGAGGAGCGGGTAGACTGAAGGTGAGCAAGGGAGGGGGAAGGGAGATTGAGGCGGTTGAGATGGAATGATCGGGGTGTGTGTCTGGGAGTGTGGAAGGTGATAAGATCTGCCAAGTATTGTGGGGTGCTGGTGTGGAGAGCCCAGTGGACGAGAGTGAGCAGCTTAAACCGGGAGCGGAAGAGTACATGTAGCCAGTGGAGCTGAAGAAGTAAAGGTGACACATGATCTCGTTGAGAAGAGTGTGTGATAATGCGGGCAGCAGTATTTTGGATTCTTTGTAATCTGTTAAGTTGGGATTTGGGGAGACCGGTGAAGATAGAATTAGAGAAATCAACGCATGACATGACTAAGGACAGAAGCAGTGTGGTAAGGGCAGGCGGGGTGAGAAAAGGGCGAATCGCACGGATTTGGCGAAGGAAAAAGAAGGAAGTCTTAGTGATATGGGAAATGTGAGCTTGAAAAGAGAGGTCAGAGTCAAAGAGCACACCTAGATAGCGAAAAGTGGAAACCAAGGGTATGGGAGAGTCTGAGAAAGATGGAGCGAGCAAAGGGGGGTGGGCTACCATGGGAGAACCAGATTGCGATGGTTTTGGTGAGGTTGAGGTGAAGACAGTTCTGAGTTAACCAGTTAGCAACAATGGAAAGACAAGAATTGAGTGAGGAAAGATCCGGGTGAGAGGGGGAAGTGTGATGAAGGAGAACTATGTCGTCTGCATAGTAGAAAGCAGAAATCCCAGTTTGTTGTATCAGTAAGGCGAGAGGGGCAAGAAAAAGATTGAATAGGAGAGGAGCAAGAACAGAATCTTGGGGAACCCCACAGGATAAAGGAAAGGGGTCTGAAGAAGGGACAGAGGCGGAGGAGGAGAGAACAGCACAGGACCGGGAAGAGAGGAAAGAGTGAAACCAGCCATAGACAGTGCTACAAAGGCCCGCTTCATGCAGGCGAAGAAGGAGGGAGTGATCGACTAGGTCGAAGGCAGCAGATAGATCCAAAGCTACCGCCACCGAGATGTCACCGCAATCGTGAGCCACATACAGTGAATTGGTGAAAGCAAGCAGAACGGTTTCAACGCTGTGACCTTGACGGAATCTAGACTGACGAGGGTGGAGGAAGTTAGTAGAGTCTAGGTGGTGAGAAAGTTGTGCAAAAACAATTTTTTCTAGAAGTTTAGAGAGGAAGGGGAGATTGGAGACTGGGCGGTAGTGGGATGGAATCAGAGGGTCAAGAGAGGGTTTTTTGAGGATGGGGCAGATTAGGGCATGCTTCCAGGAGTGGGGAAAGGTCCCTGTGGTGAGGCTTGTGTTGAGCATAGTGAGGAGAGGGGGAAGGAGTGCTAGGGAGGGAATGAGCAACCAGGAGGAAGGGATGGGGTCGAGAGAGCAGAATGTCTTATTGGATGAAGAGATGAGCTGATGGAGTTCGGGAGCGGTAGTTAGGGAGAAGGAAGCCCATGTGTGTGAGAGGCAAGAGGAAGGAGGGGGAGAAGCGACAGGAGGGAAGAGAGAATAGGTGGGGGACAGGAAGGGAGAGATGCTCTTAGGGAAGAGATCTTATCACTGAAGAACGAGGCAAGACGTGGAGGAGGGGGGGAAGGCTGGACGGATGCATCAGAAGTAGCAGGATGAAGGGAAGTAAGGGAATTGAGCGTAGAGTAGAGGTGACGAGTCTGGTTGGGGGCATTGGAAATGGCATCGGAGAAATAAGTTCGTTTGGCGAGGTGTACTTTGGAGCGATAATGAGTGATGTGCTTTGAAGGATGACAGAGTGGCTGGAGAGGGGGCTTTCCGCCATAGACATTCGGCTCTGCGAAGGTGAGTGCGGTGCAAGTGAAGGCCACTGTGGAACCAGGGTTGCGTAGGGCGATGTCTTGGGGGGCGGGGCCGAAGAGGAGCTAAGTGATTAAGGGTAGCAGAGAGTATGGAGGACCAGAGTGAGGCCTGAGAGTTGGGGGAGAGGGCAGGGAAATCAGTAGGGAGAAGTTTGGTTGCAGGGGGGAAACGCTGGATAGTGAGTGGGGTAATGAGACGTGAATATCGCGGGCGGGGAGATGCCGAAGGGGTGAAGGGCGAGGATAATGCCTCCGAGTGAGAGCAAGAGACAGAGAGACAAAAATGGTCAGTCCAGGGGAGATGAAGAGAGGATAGATTATGAAGTAGTAGGGGGAGGAGGAAGAGGTCAAAAGGAGGTCGAGTGTGTGACCAGCTGAATGAGTAGGAAAAGGGACGTGTTGCAAGAGGGACAGGTCATTAAGAAGAGAGGCAAAAGCACGATCCCTGGAGGAAGCGGGGGGAATTGAGATGCAAATTAGTCACCTGCAATGAGTAGTTGAGGGAAAGCAAGGGAGAGATCAGTAATAGTAAGAAGAAGAGAGTTCCAGAGATAGGGACGGAGGGCCGGGGGAGAATAAATGAGGAGAATGTGCGTTGGGGGTGAGGTATGAAGATGGAGTAGGAGAGCTTTGGGATAGTGTAACAGGGAGGAGAAAATCTCAATAAATGTGAGAGTGGGGTGCAGGATAGCCGCTACCCCGCCACCTGAGCAGCTTATGCGAGGGACTGAAACTGTAAAAACCAGGAGGAAGGCAGCGGGCAAGGAGGGCGTCCTTCCTTCAGCCATGTTTCGGTGAGGAGGGTGAGATCGAAAGAAGATCGTGTGACAAGATCTTGAATGAGGAGGGTTTTAGATCTAAGGGTTCGACAATTTACAAGCCCTATTTTAAGAGGAGGAGGGGGAAAGGAAACAGGTGAGGAGGAGGGGGCACAGGTTGAAGGGAGTCATGGACAGAGGTTAGAGTAACAGCGAAATTGCGAGTTAGTGGTATGAGTCTGGCGACGCCCCCATAACACAGGTATGTGGGCCTTTAAGTGGAAAGGGGAGGAGGCAATGGAGAAATAGCAGAGAGGAGAGGGACGTACCTGGGACAGGCAGGTCACGATGCGGACAGAAAGCGAAGATGAGGGAGCTGGAGAGTATGTTGTAGTCCCCGTAAGCAGGCAGGGGGCTAGAAATGCGGCGAGGAGGAGGAGTGAGTTGAGGATGAGGTCTGCGCTGCTGGATCGGCCCCAAAGAGTGAACCTAAGGAGCACAGCGTGCTCCTTAGGTGCGCTCCTTCGGTGCACGCCTCCGTCGCGCACCGCAGCGATGAGCGCCGCTGGCTCTGTGAATTTATGCCTGGTAGGCAAGGTACCTCTCAGAGCGCGGCCACGTCACTTCCGGAGGAGGGGTCAGACAGGAGCCGGGAAGCTGCTTGTATGGTGGGAGAGGGCAGGCTCTGCAGAGAAACAACAAACAGGCACGTAACAGAGGCAGGCAGAGAGACCGCATTAGGAGACAAAGCAAAACAATCTGACACCACTGGTGCTGTGAATTTATGCCTGGTAGGCAAGGTACCTCTCAGAACGTGGCCGCGTTCGCACTGCCGTGTCACTTCCGGAGGAGGGGTCAGACAGGAGCCGGGAAGCTGCTGGTATGGTGGGAGAGGGCAGGCTCTGCAGAGAAGCAACAAACAGGCACGTAACAGAGGCAGGCAGAGAGACAGAATTAGGAGACAAAGCAAAACAATCTGACGCCACTGGCGCTGTGAATTTATGCCCGGTAGGCAAGCTACCTCTCAGAGCGCGGCCGTGTCACTTCCGGAGGAAGGGTCAGACAGGAGCCGGGAAGCTGCTGGTATGGTGGGAGAGGGCAGGCTCTGCAGAGAAACAACAAACAGGCATGTAACAGAGGCAGGCAGAGAGACAGCATTAGGAGACAAAGCAAAAGCAAGAGAGCCCACTGTTAGAATTAGAAAAGGTACAGAGTAGAGACCCTAAAATAGTGAAAGGGATGGAAGGATACTCATATGAGGAATAGCTTAAAAGGTTAGGGCTCTTCAACTTGGAAAAGAGATGGCTGAGGGGAGAGATATGATAGAGGTCTATAAATTAATGAATGGAGTGGAACAGATAAATGTAGATTGGTTGTTTACTCCATCAAAAAGTAGAAAGATTAGGAGACACACCATGAAGCCACAATGTAAACCATTTAAGACTAATATTTTTTACTCCGCATGTAATCAAACTCTTAATTTGTTACTGGAGGATGTAGTAAAAGCTGTTAGTGTAGCTCAGTTAAAAAAAGGTTTGGATGAGTTCCTGGAGGAAAGGTCCATAAACCATTATTAAAGAGGGCCAGGGAAATCTACTGCTTACCCTGGGACAAGCATTGTAGAACCTGTTTACCTTTTTATGAAGCTGACAGGTACTTGTGACTTGGATTGGCCACTTTCGAAAACAGAATACTGGGCTTGATGGGCCTTGGTCTGAGCCAGTATAACATTTATGTTCTTAAACCAATGGGCAAAATATTAAACAGAGAAAATTTTCAGAAAATATACTTGCATGCAGATATGAGACAGGAAAGGGGAAGGGATGGTCTGGGCCCAACTTACCAGCCTCCTTTACAAGCCCCATGGGTCCTCCTGCACCTCTTCAACCCATCAAGTGCTAACCTGTGGGAAACTGTGCTGGACACAGGGCGGCTGCCAGCTCGAGGAGATAAGGGTGTTCCCTCACTCTGAGCAATGTTGGACCCTTCAGGATTCAATGTCAATGACCACTGCTCTGTAGTGTGGACCAGGAGAATCAGGCCTATCTGCACTGCTACCACCAGTCCATGCACTTTGCCACCTGCTGGAGGCAGATAATTACTGGCTTGTGTTAGTACTACACTAGTGGTTATACTTTCTGATGACATTGAAAGTCGCTTAAGTCTGCTTTTACCTGCTGGCAAGGGAGCATAACCCACCCACCTAAAATAGTCTAGCAAGATAAGGAACCCTATTTTTGTTTATGATAAAAAGTTGCTTTTTCTCCTGTTGAATTACTGGTGGTAATGTATTGTATGTCTCTTAAAGCAAACCAGGAAGCTTGACTGTTTCTTCTCGTAAAGAGTACTTTCTGGTTTTAGACATGCTTTTCTGTGGTGACCCCCCCCCCCCCCTTTATTTTTATGATTCTTAATGCTCTTCCAACAGAAATCTTTGGAATAATACAAGTCAGAAATCACAATATAGGAGAGATTCTATAGTCTCAAGATACAATATGAAAATAGTGCATAACACTGCATGCCAGTGGAAAGAAAATGCCAATAAAGAGGCAAATGAAAAGAGCATATCTCAATAAATCAATTTAACCAAAGTGCTAGCATTGGTAGAACTGCCAGAACAATTTCCCAGCTCTGTGTATCAAGGCAAATAACTGTTTAGGGCCCATTGGGAGGGGAGGGGGGGGGGCGGAGGAGGAAGCACACACATAATTCACTCAGTGTATTAGCAGGATACTTAACTTGGGCTCCTAAATGTACAGCAAACTCTTTTAAAGTCAAAGATTTTTTTTCACATGTTTGTATAAACCTGGTATCCAGAAAAATGCAGCTGTTATAACCCCAAATAATTCATTTTGTTTTTGCCCCTCCCTCCCAAAAAAAAGAACCCATTCTATTATCTGTTACAAACAAAAGTGATACTAATATAACAAAGTAACATAATAGAGGACGGCAGATAAAGACCAGTATGGTCCATCTACTCAGCCCAGCAAGGCAGTAAGAGTAGGTGCATCTGTCGCTCTGTGCAGGTCACCCCTCCCCATGCCTTTGTTTAGGCATATACCCACCACTCTGTGAAGGTCACCCCTATTTGTTGAGATATGAGAGTTATGTTTATTTTTTATTTTATCCTATTGCTGTAAAGGGATCCACTGTGTCTGTCCTATGCCATTTTGAATTCTGTCACTGTATTTGTCCCCGCCACTTCCATTGGGAGAACATTCCAAGCATCCACCACCCTTTTAGTGAAAAAGTATTTCCTGACATTGCCTTTCAGTTTACCCCCTTGCAGCTTCATGTTATGCCCTCTAGTTTTACAGCTTCTCCGTCTTTGGTGGTCTTTCCAACTACTTAATCTTCCAAATTCTCTATTAATCAAGTTGATAGATATACATTCAATGAGTATCTTGGATGCATCACCCTCTCCCCTTCCAAACACACAGCAAAAATATGTAACCTGTAGTGGGAGCAAAATTTTCCTAGGAATAAAGACACCTGGTGGATATTGTTTAGACAACTCCTTTTCAGAAAATAAAAATACCTCAGATTCCTACACTTTATGAAATCTTCCAAGTTCTCCATCCTCTTCTTCAAAATCATTGTTCTTAAACAAGTGACTAGTTAGGAAACCTGATGCTTCTGGAACACTTTCTAAAAACTATAGTCTCTGTTCCAATGCAGCAAGCACATTCCCAACATTTCAGCCAAAACTTTGTTGTTCACATTTGCTGTCATAGTCGCCTCCAGTCTCAACAGGATTGTCTTACTTTGGTTGAAAATACATTGGAGAAGGCTGTTCACTGATAGGAAAGATATCAAGAGCACCTGTGTCCTTCAACATTTGTTCTGTCAAGGACTCTAATGCTGAAACCAATGCCACTTCCAAATCTATGACCAGCAGGCCATCATAAGGCTGCCCAGAATCTCTCCTCTGCCCTCCTACTCATGCCCAGCAGTAGTAGCATCTTTCCTTCTCTTCCACCCACTGCCCAATATTTTTTCCTCTTCTGCTCCCTTCCCCAGCTGCCCTGTCACACTGTGTACCACTTTCCAGAGAAACCAGTCAGCATATTTGCATTCCTCTTCTTACTACTGCTGCTGGGCACACATGGGAGGGCAGAGGGATGTACTAGGCAGAGCTGAATGCCGAGGAGAAATTAAAACCTTTAATATTTTTAAGCATTTTTTTCCTGTTGGCATTCATCCTACCAAGTATATGCCTCTCTGCCCTGCACTGCATTGCTGCTGGGCATAGGTTGGAGGGGAGACGTGTGAATGCAGTGACTGGCTTTTCTGCAAAATGGTCATAGTAGGACAGAGCTGCTGTGTTTGGGGGGGGAGTGTAAAAAAGGAGAAAATGTTGGGCAGTGGGTGAACGAGAAAGGAGGATGCTACTACTGCTGAGCATGGGTAGGAAGGCAGAGAGGAGGTGTATGTCAACAGGTGCAATGAAGACTTTTTAATCTTTAAAAATTAAAAAAGAATATTTTGCCTTTTAAGCTACTCGTCTGGAGTGAGTGCCAATTTTATGATCACCCACATGCCCAGCAGCAATAGCATCCATTGCCAATACTTTTCTCTGTGAACAAGCAGGAAGAAGTCCTAACATATGGGTGATGTCCCCTGATGGAGCCCCACATGGGAACACTCCCCAGCTTCCATTGCAAGCTTTTGGGAGCCTCCATCGCACATGCATGCCTGCCTTCCCACCTGTCTTCCCACCTGCCATGGCACCATCTTATCCCAAGTCTTTTTCCGTGAAGCCCCTTTGACATGTTCCTGTTTTGATGCTGGAAAAAGTTGATCTTTTAAGGGCCTTTGGGGGTCTTATTTTCTTAGTGTCTAACTACCTGTCGTCAAGTGCGCCGGCTTGCTCTAGCCTTTGAGTTTCTTCAAGTTTTTGTCTGTTAGGGATTTTCTTTTTTTCCGTACTGGCTTTTTGCTGGCTGGAGAAATTGAGCCTTTCGATTTTGCAGCAGCCATTTTCCCAGACATGTCTAAACCAGCCAGCAGATTCAAGAAGTGCATTCATTTTGCATGCACCATCTCAGTCACTGACCATCATAATTGATGCCTTCAGTGCTTCGCCCTGACCACGAGCCCTCCTCCTGTAATCTCTACTTGCAGATGACTAGGAAGGATCTCAAAGGACAAGAGAAGCAGCAGTGGCCTCTTTGGGCCATCAGACTCGGTGTCCTCAGCCCCAGCATCAGCGCCCTCATGGGGCTGTACGAAAGCCTTGGCATCACGCAGTGCCCATGCTGACTTGAAGCAGAGGGGCCACAGTTCCATGGAATGGAGCCTCTCCATTGATGTTCGGTCAGAGCCATGGAAGGATTCACCATCTGCCCCGTCAACATCAAAGGGGGCCGCTGAGAACTGGGCCAAGGGCCATGTACATTGACACTGAAGCCTGTCTCAATGTAACATAGAGGGCTATGGCTGGGAGCAACCTGTGAAGGTGCCCCTGGCAGGAGGCGTTGACTCCCAAGGCCCCAGAGGGCCACTGGCAGTCTCCCAATGCCCTGATCATTGTGGAGTCCCTGGGATGGGTGCCAGAGTCAGTGGCTGATGTTGTTGTCCTGTCTTCAATGGTTTCAGAGTCTGTGGTGGGCACATGGTGGCTCTCCTGGCTGCATGGTATCTGGTGGCCTCACTGCCTTCAGTGGCATCGCCACATACCATGCAGCCAATCTTGGAGACCCATGCTGTCTCCATCAGGGTGGGTACACCAGTTCCATCCGCCATTGTCAAGCTTCGTGGACACTGATGCCCTGATGCACTGGTGCCCTCTAGAGAAATGCCGTCCATCCCTTCAGAACCCGCCTTCTCCGTTGGAGTGGCAGCAGTGCTAAGAGGAGACCTGGTGCTATTTTGACATCCTCTCAGTCGGACTCCGAGGGGTGGGAGATGGAGGAATCTTGGGTCTCCAAGCGGGAGTCTCTGGACCTTCCCTCAGACCTATCCCTTCCATACAAGAGATGGAAGTAGCTGCCAGAGGACATGTTCTTCCAAGACTTCATCTGGGACATGCCGAATGCCATCCTGTTTTCTCTCAAGGCGGAGGATGAGCCAAGGGCAGAGGAGTTGGAGATCCTCCAATATCCCTCTGCTCCCAAGGAGGCTGTCACAGTGCTCGTGCACAGGATCCTGCAGTGGCTTCTGCTGAGGATGTGGGAAAGCCCTCTAACTGTGCCAGCCATCAGCCGCAGACTCTGTTCCATGTACAGGGTGCAGAAGGCCCCTAGCTTCGAGAAGCCCCAGCTGCCCCACCACTCCTTGGTCATGGAGACCACCAGGGGATGGGTTAAGAGCTCGAAGACCCACTCATCGGTGCCAGGGCCCTCTATGGCTTCAGGAGGAGGTGTTTTCAGGGCTCTATGCTGGTCGCCCGCATACTCTATATGGGTATGTTTGTGGGACATCATAGGGGACCTCAACGAGTTTAGTTCCCTCATACCAGCAGAACACCTTGACTTCTTCCACACACTGGTGAGGCATGGAAAGGATTGCTCCAAGTACATGATTCGTGCCACCTATGACACCTTCGAGTCGGTTGGCTATGTTATGGCAGTGGGCTTCAGGGTGTGATGCCTGACCTGGCTTCAGTTTTCAGACCTGGAACAGTGGGTCCAGGACAAGCTAGCGGATGTGCCTTGCCAGGGGGAGAACCTCTTTGGCAAACCAATGGAGGAGAGGGCAGACAAGATTGAGAAGGAGCAGGTTACCATCTCTAGACTCTCACATAAGACAGCTGACCCCTCGAAGAAGACATACTGGTGGAAGAGGTCCTTCTACCTGCAGAAGCACCAGCACTACCAGAGCCCTCAAAGCGCTCGGCCAAAGGCACAGGTCCCATGCCAGCAGAGGTGTGCCAAGCTGCAGAAGGCCCAACCCGCGCCCCAGCTGCAGCCAGGGGTGGGCTTTTGATTGGCTATGCTCCTGAGAGCCAATCACCTTCTTCCTGAGGGAGTGCCCTCTTAAGTCGAGGATCAGCTCGTCCACTTTGCACAAGGTGGCCTCTCATTACTATGGATACTTGGGTGTTTCAGATTTGTCCCAGGCAGTTACTGGCTGCACTTTGCCCAGGTGCCACCTCACCTCTTCGAGGTGCCACCATGGTCTCTTCCAAGTGCCACCATGTTCTCTTCCAGGTGGAAGTTGCCACCGAGTTGGCCATCGAGCCGATTCCCCCAGCTCAAACCAGGCAAGGCTTGTAGTCCCAGTATTTTCTGGTCTCCAAAAAGACTGGAGCTTCTGGCCTGTCCTGGATCTAAGGAACCTAAACTGCTTCTTGGTACAGAAAAAATTCAGAATGGGTCTCCCTAGGAATGTTGTTTCTGTATCTCCCTCAAGGACGATTGGTAATGCTCCTTGGATCTGAAGGATGCATACACACACATCCTGATACATTCTTTTCACAGAAAGTAACTACCTGAGATTTGTGCTGGGCAGCCAGCACCTTCTGTACCCGGTGCTGCCATTTGGGCTGGCATTGGCCTGCAGGGTGTTTCCCCAAGTGCCTAGCGGTTGTCGCCATTTACCACCAGACCCTGGGGGTATTTGTTTTCCCTTAGTTGGACTATTGGCTCATAAAGAGCTCCATGCCAGATGACATATGTCATTTGTCTCACCTGATGATTCAGGTGCTCAAACAACTGGGATTTGTCATAAACTACCCCAAGTCACACCTTCAACCTTCTCAGCATCTCAAGCTCATCGGGGTTGTTCTTGGGGCTTTTCTCGATACCACTCGGGCCCGAGCCTTTCTCTCAATGGACCACCTGCAACGGCTCTCAAAGGTGGTCAGCACCATCCGACAGAGGTGTCACCTGACTGCTTGGGGGATGCTGCAGATGTTGGACCACATGGCCTCCACAGTGCAGGTGAACCCACTGGCCTGTCTTTGGATGTGTCAGGCCCAGTGGACTCTGAGCACCCAGTGGCAGCAGGTCATAGGCTACCTCAGGGACTGGGTGGCGGTTACTGCACCCCTCATGGAATCCCTCCAGTGGTGGCTAGAGCCACAGAACTGGCTCCAGGGTCTCCTATTTCAGTTGCCACCACCCCATTGGACATTTACCATGACACCATCCAAGATGGACTGGGGCACTCACCTCAATGACCTGTGAGCGCAGAGCCTGTGGTTGGAGCAGGAGAGCCTGCACCAGATAAACATCCTGGAGCTGCAAACCATAGTGAACATTTCGGACACACTTGGCCAACCACGTTGTCCTGATTCAGATGGACAATCCAGGTTGTGATGTTCTACATCAAGATGCAGGGAGGAGACATGGGTTCTTATCTCCTGTGTTGGGAGGCAGTTTGCCTCTGGAAGTTCACTGTGGCCCATGGGATGGAGCTGAGGATGACCTTCCTGCCTGGAGAGCTCAATGCCTTGGTGGACCATCTCAGCAGGGTCCTCCAGCCTTACAAGTGGACCCTCGACAGGAGGGTTGTGGATTGCATCTTTTGGGGATGGGGCATCCCATCAGTGGACCTCTTCACCATGCCACACAATGCCCAGGTGGATCAATTTTGCCCCCAGGTGGCTTCCAGGGACAGGTTAGCCTTGGATGCCTTCCTCCTGAACAGGGGAGTGGGTCTGCTCTATGCATACTCCCCAATCCTTTTCATGGCGAAGACTTTGCTGAAGCTCAAAGCAGACCGGGTTACCATGATACTCATTGCCTTGTAATGACCCAGGCAGCTGTGGTTTCCCCTGATGCTTCAACTTTTCCAGTGGGAACCTCTGTCTGGACTGCGACCTCGACCTTGTCTCTCAGGAAAGCGGGACCTTGCTATATCCCGATGTCTGGTCACTGCCCGCCCGGCTTGGATGCCATGTGGGTAGTTCTTTCAGAGCTTAACTTGCCCAGGGAAGTGACTGATATCACTTGCCTCCACACGGATTCAACGCATCATTGCTACGCCTTTAAGTGGTAGAGGTTCTCGCTTTGGTGCGCTGACAGTGCTGGATCTCTTCTCCTGCCAGGTGGAGAGGTTGATGGAGTATCTCTTGCATCTATTAAACTCGGGCCTTAAGTACAATTCAGTCAGAGTCCACCTGAGCACAACTGGAGACTACCCTTGCGGCTTGGAGGGCAAGCTCATCTCTGCTCAGCCACTGGTGGCCTGCCTCAGTGTGGGGCTTGCTTCTTTCTAAACCTCTGAAACCCCGGGAGCTTAATGTGGTGTTGGTGCAGTTCCTGTTGGCTCTCCTTGAGCTGCTGGTGACCTATCCGCTGATATTCCTGACTGGGAAAGTTGTATTCCTTGTGGTGCTCACTTTGGCTTGCCGAGTCAGTGAGCTTTCAGGCCTTGTTGGCTCACCTGCCTTACACCAGGTTCCATCACAACTGGGTGGCGCTGTGTATGCACCCATGTTTCTTGACCAAGGTGGTCTCTTCTTTCCATCTGAGTCAGTGGTCTTGCCCACCTTTTTCCCCAGGCCTCACACCAATAGGGTGGAGGCCCAGCTCCACAAATTTGGATTGTAAATGTGCTCTGGCTTTCTATCTAGAGGGGATGAGAATTCATCGGTGTTCCACCCAGCTCTTCGTCTCTCTTGACACCAGCAAGCTGGGTGTGGCCATTTCTAAATGCACACTGTCCATTTGGGTGGCAGACTGCATTTCCTTCGCTTATGCTCAGGCAGGTCTGAGCCTAGAGAGTCATGTCTCAGCTCACAATGTCCGAGCCATGGCTGCGTCCAAGGCCAACCTGCACTCTGTCTCTATGGAAGAAATTTGCACAGCTGCTAAGTGGTCCTCTGTCCACATTCATAGCCCATTACTGTCTGGATGTGGCTTCCTGGCATGACAGTAACTTCGGTCAAGCTGTACTCCGGCATCGATTAGGGACTTAGGTTCAACTCCTTCCCATTGGCCCTTCTGTCCATCCAGGCTACCAACGTATTTTCCTGATGTAGATATATGCTGTGGATGTTGAGATATATGCTGTGGATGTTGAATCAGTCGGGTCCCAAAGAGTGATTACACATGCTGTTTCTTCTGGTTCTTGTTGCCCAGTTGAGCTGTTTTTCGTGTTGGATAGCCTATAGCTTGGGAGTTCCATATGTGAGGACTTCATGCTTGTTTACAAAGAAAGAGTAGTTACTCACCTGTAGCAGGTGTTCTCTGGGAACAGCAGTAATAAGTTGCCACAACCCTCCCACCTTCCTGTGGAGTAGTTTTTAGCTACTAGGTTTTGTATCTTACTGGGAATAAAATGGAGCCACAACAGGCGGGAAGGCAGGCGTGCATGCATGATGGAGGTTCCCAAAAGCTTCAAATGGAAGCTGGGGAGCATTCTTGCACAGGGCTCCATCAGGGAACATCACCATACGTGAGGACTGCTGTTCACGGAGAATATCTGCTACAAAATGAGTAAAGCATGGTTACTCACCTGTAACAAATATACTACAGGAATAGTAGGAATCAGCCCTCACATATGGGTGGAGTTGGCATCGATAGAGCCTGCACGGTAACCTCTCCTCAGCTTTCAAAGAGAGCCTTTGGGAGATCCACCATGCATGCATGGCTGCCTTAACACCCAAGGGTGCCATCTTGCCTCTGTATGATGACATAGCTCAAGAGAGCAGAAAAGAAAAGCAACTCCACGTGGAAGAGGGAGGGTTGTGAGGACTGATTCCTGCTGTTCTTGGAGAACACATTACAGGTGAGTAACCATGCTTTCTCTGGGAATAAGCAAGAAGTCAGTCCTCACATATGGAACTCCATAGCTACAGGCTACCAAAAAACCCTGTAAGCCACGGGCAACCCAAAAAGCGAACTGTGAGGAACAGCAAGATTTAGTTCAGTCACAAGACCTCAGCAGCAACCCCAGCATAAACCAGGGAAACCAGCTCTCCAGTGGCCTGGGCACACAGAAGGGCTGGCAGCAGGAGTTGCCTTAAACCAAAAACAAATGATGGAGCACTGCCTGGTATAAGGCACTTTCCCACCAAGACTCCTTCTCCAGGCAGTAACTGGCTGTAAAGATGTGAACTGAGGACCAGGTGGTGGCTCGGCATATTTCTATCATGGGAACTGAGTGGATGGTCGCCACAGAAGCTGCCATGGCCCAGACACTCTGTGCCATGATATGATGCTCCAGGGAAAGACCGGCCTGACCATAGTTGAAGGCAAAGCAGTCTGCCACCCAGGTGGAGACCACTATGCCCATGCAATTAGGGTCATATGAAATGAACTGCAAGGAGCAGCAATGGGGCTTGGTCTGCTTTAAATAATAGGCCAAGGCCTGCTTACAATCCAGTGTATAGAGTGGCCTCTGCCCTACTGGCATGAGGTCGCAGGAAAAAGGTGAGAAGCACCACCACCTGTTTGGGGTGGAACGGGGAGACCACCTTAGGGAGGAACTTAGGGTGTGTCTGGAGCACCACCCTGTTCCTTTGAAACCTGGTGTAGGGGGCATGAGCCACCAGGGCCTGGAGCTCACTGACCCTGCGAGCGGACCTGAGTGCCACAAGGAAGACCATCCAGGACAGATAACTGAGGAGGCAGGAAGACAGTAGCTCAAAGGGTGAAGCGTTGAACTTTGAGAGGACCACATTGAGATCCCACACTGTCACCAGTGGTCTAATGGGTGGTCAAGAGAGCAGGAGGCCCCTCTGGAAGTGAGCCATGAGAGCCTGGGCAGAAAGGGGCTTCCCCCTCAATGAGGTGATGGTACACCAATAGCACACTAAGGTGAATTTTGATGGAGTTAGATGTCAGGCCAGCATTAGACAAGTGCAGCTGAAGCACTGCTGGACAGAACCAGTGAACAGGAGAAGGGGTTGGCACCCCTCTCCACACACCATCCAAGAAGCAATGCCACTTGAAGATGTATGCCCGCCAGTTGGGATCCTTGTGTGATGCCAGCATGACCTCTTCCACCTCCCTGGGCAAATCAAATTGGGCCAAGGCTACCCTCTCAGCAGCCAAGCCATCAGGGCCAGGGACTCCAGGTTGGGGTGCAGGAGAGAGCAGTCTTCCTACAAGAGTAGGTCCGGGGTGCTCCCCAGGGAAACTGGGGGCTCCTGAGACAGGCTGAGGATCAGCGGAAACCATGGCTGTCAGGGCCACTAGGGGGGGGGCTGTGAGGATCAGAGTGGCCCAGTCGAGTTAGACTTTGAAGAGGGTCTTTGCAATGAGTAGCGTGGGAGGGTAGGCATAGAGGAGGACGTCCATCCACAGAATGAGAAATGTATCGTTCGCCACCTGGGAGGGCTGAAGCACTCTGGAGCAGAAGTGAGCCAGCTGAGCATTGGCTGGGCTAGCAAAGAGCTACATCACAGGAAGGCCCCAGCAGCAGATCAGTTGGTTGGCCACCCGCAGGTCAAGCCACCACTCATGGGACTGGAGAACCCGGCTCAGTCAGTCCGCCAGAACATTGTCCTGGCCAGGGAGGTACACGGCCCTGAGGAGCATCCAACTCTCTAGCGAAAGTTCAGAGACGGACTACTTCTCCACACAGGAGGGATGACCCCATGCTCCCCTGCTTGTTGATGTAGAACATCACCACCGCTAAGAACAGAATGGATTGGTTCCACAGGTGGTGCTGAAAAGCTTGGAGAGCACAGGCGATGGCTTGGAGCTCCAGGAAGCTGATCTGTTTCAGGCTCTCCAATGCCAACCACAGGCCCTGAGTGAGGACCCTCTGAAGGGTCGGGACATGAAAAGGCATCCCTGCCAGTAGATTCCATGGCTGTTGCCACCAGGCGAGGGACTGTGAGGACGTTGTGATAAGGAAGCTTATCATAGCTCAGGAAGGAGCTATAGAAAAGGTGAAGTGTCTCTGAACAAGCAACCTGTCAGTGCTGGTAGAAATGAGAAAACAGAATTTTGCCATAAAAGACTACCAGTCCCAGAATGCACCAGGTTTCCAAGAGCCATTAGAGGAGCTGAAGTAGGGAAATGTGTGTTCAATCAGGAGGGCTATGAGGTAATCCCTAAGCACTCATCTCAAAGGGCAGGGCCTGATTCAGCACAGCTGCGCTGTGTTAGGGAGGATCACTCATCTATGCAGAATAAGAGTAGAGTTTATTCTACAGATGACCAGCTTCATGATCACCTTGGATATTCAGAGAATTGTCCTCAGTATCCTGAGAATCAGCTTGAGTTTGATCATCAGTTTCATCTGAAGGATCAGCAGAAGCAGAAGCCAAACTGGACGGATAGAGAAGGAAAGAAACCCTCTGGAAGGAAGAGGAGAAAAGCCTTTGAGAGGTCTAGAAGAGTCCAAGGCAGTACGTATACTGTGAGGTATTCCAAGGGCCAGCATAGACCATTGGACTGGGGAAAGCCAGAGGAATGGTGCTGCAGAACAAGGAATCACCAGAGGCTACCTGTGAGGGAGACAGCTGCACGTGGAAGGGACTCTAAGACCTATGCCAGAAGGTATGTGAAGAGAGATCCAGTGTCCAGGGATCAGGACTGGAAGGCTGGACATAAGAACTGGACTACATACTGGCCAGGCTATATAGAGAGGAACTATAGCAACAATGGAAGCTCAGGTATGAACACTGATCTATGCCCTAGCTATAACCTTGAAAGACAGCAGGGAAATAAGTGTTCTCCTGAAAGTTCTCCATTGAAAGATTCATCTGTGCCAATTCATGATAGTGACCCTATGCTTGTTGATGAAGGGGAAATAATAGCAGATCAAGATATTGTTTATATGGACTGCTCTCTATCCAAACTCCGTTGGTAACTTTCTGTGATAAAGCACAGCAGCCATCACAAAGAAATATAAATTTGTTATTTATTCCACTAAGAAAAGCTCCTGAAGCAGGATTTGACTCACACAGTAGAAAGCCAGCCTGCTAAAGGGTTTCAGCTGGATAACTGATAGCAATTGAGCTGCACCTAATTGCTTGTGAGCTAGGAGAGAATTACTTCTGGATCTGTGTGGAAAGTAATCAGAAGTTAACCTTACAAGAACAGTTTATTTCTTTCTTTGTGGCTTTTCGTTTGTTAGAGATATGCTAAGAAAACATTAGCTAATTGCCTGACAAGTTTGAAGGTTGTTTTCCTGATTTTGATTTTTGACTTTGTTTTACCAAGTTAAACACTGCAAGCAAGTAACCTAATTTATGTGCTACCAAGCATATCTGTGCTGGGAGAAATAACCACATAAATAAAGAAGTATCTTATTGGCTTTAACACTTGTGCACAACTAAATTATTGTCAGCAGCTGTGTCTGGTGTGAATGAACTACATTACCCACAATACCTTGCAAAAATCATATAAATATATGCATTGTCAAGACTGTGAAGATTCTCACCCAGGCAGCCGTCTGACAACGTGTGACAACCACACTGTCCTGCAAGCGCCCCATTGCATGATACTACTGGGAGCAGAGGGCCCATTGGGTCATATGCAAATGGAGACGGCTGTCAGTCATGACTTGCCCCATCGAGGCCATGTGCCCAGGAGGCACAGCATGAGCTGGGCAGAAGCCAAGTTTAGGCCCTGAAACTCCTTTGCGAGGGCTGCCAGGTGCCGGGCTCTGTTGAGGGGCAGGAAGGCTCTTGCCTAGACTGTGTCTAGCAACATCCCTATAACTGCAGGCTTTGGGTTGCTTGCAGGTGGGATTTGGAGTAGTTGCTGCACTTCAACGGCTGTGCCGCCTCTGACCAGCCAGTCGTCCAGGTAGGGGAAGACTAACAACCCCTATAGCCACAAGTGGGCAGCAGCCACTGCCAGGCACTTGGTGTACACCGTTGGGATCGAAGCCAGGCTGAAGAACAGGACCCTGTATTGCTAGTGGCATCCTCCAACCACAAACTGGAGGTACTTCCGGTGGCACAGATGGATGGGAATTAGCATGTAAGCATCTTTGAGATCTAAGGAGCATAGCCAATCTCCCTGCCAGGGGTAAGGCAGCAACATTCCAAGGGAGAGCATTTTGAACTTCTCCTTCACCGGGAACTTCTTGAGGTCTCGAAGATCCAGAATAGGATGAAAGCCGCCAGTCCTCTTAGGTATCAGGAAGTATGGGGAGTAGAACCCCTTGCCCTTGAGGTGGGGAGGGACTAGTTCCACTGCCTTGTCAGCCAGAAGCCCGTGAGCTCTCGCTGGAGCAAGTCTTGGTTAAGGGGAGTCATTGGGAGTTCCCCTGGAAGAATGCGGGCGGCGTCTGATTGAAATGGAGGACGTATCCCTTCCCCACCTCCTGAAAGGCCCAGGTATTGGTGGTGATGATAGATCACAGGTTGGCACAGAACACCTGTCATTCCCCCCCCCCCCCCCCACCATGTGCTGCGGGGCTAGACCTTCCAGTGGAGAGGCTATGCTCAAGGAGTCAAAAACCCCCACCAGGTTGCAGCTGGGGTGCCACTTTGGGGGCCTTAGGCTTATGTGGGCCTTGCCCCTGTCCCTTGGCATGCTGGCCCTGTTGGGGAGCTGGGAAGGCCAGTACTGGGGGTAGTTTCCATAAGCCTTCCTTTTCGTCGGGTAAAGGGGCTTTTTCTCTGAAGCCTTCCGTTCAGAAGGGTCAGTGGTTTTCTTGGAGAGCCTGGTCCTGTTCAGAAACTCGGACTCCAGCTCAGCAGACTTGTCTATCATGGGCTTGCCAAAGAGATTCTCCCCCTCAGCAGGGGACATCGACTAACTTGTCCTGAACTCATTTCTCCAAGTCAGAGGACTGTAGCTAGGCCTGGCAGTGGACACTAAAGCCCACCACAGCTACTCTGGCCACAGACTCGAAGCTGTCATAGGCTGCACGAGTGATTAATTTGGAGCACTCCTTGACTGTCAAGGTCAGGGTCTGGAACCACTGAAGAGGATCTTCTGCTAACCCAGCTGAAAACCCGGCGAGCTCCTTCACCATGTCCCACAAGTACATGGCCATGTACAGCTGGTTTGCTTGGATCCGGCTGATGAGCATCGAGCCCTGGTAGCACTTTTTGCCTAAAGCATTCATGGTGTGGGCCTCCCTGCCGGGGGGAGGGGGGGGAACTAAGGAGTGCATCTTTTGGTTCTTAATCCTGTGCATGGCGGACTCCACCACCTTGGAGTTATGAGGCAGCTGCGCTTTCTGGAACCTGGGCTCTTGCTGACTCAATGCATAAAACCGAACCCCCTGCTCACAATCAGCACTGAGGTTGGGGACTCCCACATGTAGAAGAGAAACCATAATGGAGGTAACAGGCACCGTATGTGCCTCATACTGGAGGATCTCGAGGTCCTCCTCCCTAGTCTCCTTGTCACTCTGATGAACTCCAAGAAGGAGAGAGGTCCTTGGGAGGGGAGAGAGGAGGGATCCAACAGGGCATCCTGATGGAGGTGGGTATCGGGGGACTCTGCATTGGTCTCCCAGTTTGACTCAGAGTCATAGGAGACCTCAAGAGCCCTTTGAACCTTGGGACCATGCTGGGTCACCGGCACCGTGAGGCCCCCGGAGCCCCTGCACTCTGACCTGGAGAGGCTGGCTGGGGAAGTTACAGCTCTCCTCAAGAAACCCTCACTTGATCTTAACTATCGACCCATCTTCCTCCTCACTTTCATTTCTAAACTACTTGAACATGCAGTTCACCGCCATTGCCTTGACTTTCTCTCCTCTCAAGCCTTCCTGGCTCCTTTACAATCTGGCTTTCATCCTTTAAGTTCTACTGAAACTGCTAATCTTCCATCAGTCTCGTCACGCTCATATTACCTTCTTCTCAAGTCTCTTCATTGGCTTCCTATCCGTTTCTGCATCCAGTTCAAACTTCTCCTTCTGACCTATAAGTGCATTCACTCTGCAGCTCCTCCCTCCCTTTCCTTTCTTATCTCTCCCTACACCCCTCCTCGGGATCTGAAAGGCCCAGGCAAATCACTTCTATCTGTGCCCTTCTCTTCTACTGCTAACTCCAGACTTCGCTCCTTTCACCTTGCTGCTCCTCATGCCTGGAACAAACCACCAGAGTCTGTACATCAGGTGCCTTCTCTGGCCCCTTTCAAATCTAGGCTAAAAACTAACCTCTTCGCTGCTGCTTTTGGATCTTGACTCACCTGATTTCCTTTGTGTTTCCTTACCATTCCCCCTAGATGTATCCCATGTATACACCTACTGTGTTGTCTGTCTTGACTAGATTGTAAGCTCTGATGAGCAGGAACTGTCTCTTACATGTCTGTGTAGTGCTGCGTACATCTTGTAGCACTATACAAATGCTCAGTAGTAGTAGTAGTAGTAGTAGTAGGAAGTCCTCTGTCCCAAACAGGACCAAGATTGGTGCCTAGAGTTGTCGAGGATCCACGACCTCCAGTGATGCAGTGGAGAGGCCGGTGGTCAGGACCGATGACCTGGAGGAATCAGCCATCAGTCCGTATTGCTGAGATAAGAAGGCAGCGATGCTGCATTCGAGGGCTGCCATGCTGATCTCAATGCTAGATGGCTCCACAGCCACCAGCATGGGCAGAGATGGCCTCAGGCCCGACACTGGCTTTGGCAAGGGGGTGTCCTTGATTATGGGCTTGGGAGACCGTGGTTGATCTCCTGACACAGATGGTGTTTTCTCCTGCCTGGGCAGCTTGGAAGGCCACTTCCGGCCATTGCCCTTGGTATTACACCGGGGGCTTCAATGCCGGTGACCGTGGGACTTACCCATGGCTCTAGTGTCATCACCCGACGATGCCATCGGCAACATCTGGCCCTTTGGGGGGCGGCCTTCAGAAGACTCTCCCTGGTCCGATGCCCCACAACCTCGGGGCTCAGAACAGGCACGGCTGTCTCGCGAGGCCAAAGTCACCGCTTCCATGAGCGATGCTGGGGCCAAAACAGGTCTTCCTGAACATGGACTCTAACTGCTTCTCATGGTTCCTCTGTCCTTTGCTTGTCATTTGCTGACAGAGCCCACAGGAGGAGTCATTGTAGTCCACACCGAGGCATTGGCAGCAGCAGTTGTGCAGACCCGTGTGGGATATGGTGTGCCCACAGCAGTCACACTGCTTAAACCCACTGGCCGAGGACATAGCAGGGAAGATAGTGCTTGCAAGATCAAACTCAAGTGTCCTGGCCAGGGAGGGTGTGAGGTTTCCCATGGTCCGACGGGAAAAAAGACCCTGAAAATAAGAGAAGAAAAAAGAACAATCAATCTTTTCCGGGGTGCAGACAAATGTCTGATGGGCTCTGTGGGGAAAAAGGAGATTGAGGCAAGATAGCACTCTTGGGCGGGAAGGCAGCCACGCATGCGTGGTGGATCTCTCAGAGGCTTTCTTTGAAAGATGGGGTGAGATTACCGTGCAGGCTCTGTTGATACCAACGTCACCCATATGTGAGGACTGACTTCCTGCTTGTTTGCAGAGAGCTACCTTTTATCTGCAGTAGTTTCTGCTGCAATCCTTTTGGTGACAGCAGGTTTAACCTTTCCTGCCTAAGAATTGGTGGCCTGAAGCCACTGCGATAGAAGTGAGGCAGTGGCAGCTTCTTGTTTCTGCTCAGTTATCCATGTCATAAGGAGGCACTATACGGTAATACTGCCACTCATCTATCACTTGTATGCTCACCTGGAGGCTGTGGAAAGCGAGAGAATAGAGCTGCACATGTACTATAGGACAGAGTGGGCCAGATTTTGCCCACAGGCCATAGTTAATGATACTTTTTTATTTTGCAGAAAATAGTCATGGCAGTTCTTCTATCAGGCAAAACATTTATATTTACAGATTCCTACAAAATTATCAGCATTCATAAGAGATGACACTTACACCAATGGCAATCTAGCAAACTGAGAATTGCTAAAGTCTAGATTAACTGTGATTCAAGGCCAGTCACTAAATTACAAGTGAGATGGGCCAATCTGACTTATTTGTTTCAGAAAAAGCTATTATAATTCTTCTGAATGCTTTTACAGATTAATGCAAATTTAATGCAGGAATGTTTCTCATACGACTGACATCATTGAAAGAAAAATTTCACAAAGGAAAACATAAAATTAAGACTCCCATATTGAAACAAAAATAAAAGTTGAGAAATGTTATAATGAAAATATAAATTTTATTTTCTCATTTTTGAAATCAAAAGTCCAATAGCAGAGGTAAGATTTATTTGAGGAGTTAACATTATTCTTTATTTGGGGTTATATATTTAAAGGTCCCAGTTGGAGTAAAGGAGTAGCCTTGTGGTCAGGGCGGTAGCCTTGGACAAGAGACCAGAGTTCAAATCCCACTTACACTACTTTTGGCCTTGGGCAAAGTCACTCAACCCTCTATTGCCTCAAGTACAAACTTAAAGTTGTGTTCAACATTATCGGCACCTTTGCATTTTAGGTATTTTGTTTACAATATATTGAGAAGTAACTAGAAACATTCCAGCTGGATGTCATAATATTTTAATAGCATGTTCAAAGGTATACAACAAAAAAAGATTCCTGTCCAACATGGACATATGAATAATAGTAATTTCTGAGAAAAAAACAAAATATGACCTGGTCAGGATTAATGGCATCCTTCACTAATATTTGGTTGCACAACCCTTGGCAGAGATGACAGCCTCCAAATGTTTCTTGTAGTCATCTATAAGTTTTGTACATTGGTGTGCTGGTAGTTTCTCCCACTCTTCAACTGCTATTTATTCCGGCACATGAATGTTTCCAGGATTCCTTTAACCAGTGGCATATTTCAGCTCTTTTCAAAGGTTCTCGATTAAATAGAGATTAGGATTCATTGCTGGCCAGTTTAAAACAATCCATTTGTTCCTTTTTAACCATTCTTTTGTACTTCTGGATATATGTTTGGGTCATTGTCCTGCTGGAGAACCCGTGACCTTTGACCCAAACCTATCTTTCTGACACTAGGTAGAACGTTTTGCTCCAAAATACCTTGCTAGTCCTCTGACTTCATGATTCCTTTAATACGTTCCAGGCCTCCAGTTCCTGAGGCAGCAAAACAACCCTAAAAGAATTATGGAACCTCCACCATATTTAACTGTAGGAAGGATGCTTTTTCCTTATAAGCTTCATTCCTTTGTCTGTAAATGTATCACTGGTCTGCATGACCAAAGAGCTCAAGCTTGGTTTCATCTGTCCACAGAACATTTTCCCCTCATCGAAGGGCGATGTCTGTACTGTGGCTAAGATCCCATGAGCACTGGCATTGCCACCCTTGATGAGATTCCGAGGGTGAGGGCTAGAAGTGCCCCCCCCCCCAAGCTGTCCCAGCATGAAGTGGTTCTTAGCCCCTCGGAGGATTGCCCTCGGGTGCTGAGGTGATCACCATTGGTGAGTCCCCACCAAGGGAACCAGCATCGGGACTGATACCCTCTGTGCCCGTGCTGGTGGCTGCGGAGCTTTCAGGCCTCGAGGCCAGAATGGTGTCCCTGGAGCACAGCTTCGCTGCCTTCCTGACAAGCCAGAAGACCCTGGTTCTGGTTACCTCTAGTTCTTTGTGGCTGGCAACAGGCCCCTCCACTGCAAGTACTTCAGAGGAGATCCAGCCTGTCCTGGAACAGCATGTCTTGTGGGCCGATTCTGATGACCAATCCCAGTCTCGGTCAGAGCCTCAGGCTTTTCTATTGAGTGCTTCGTGGTCAGACCACTGGGAGTCCAAGCTGCCATCCTTGCCCCCAGTTGCACGCCAGTGCGATTCCTGATGGCGCATAAAGCCCCCTTTCAATTTGGAATGGGAGACAGATGAGTCCCCCAATATCTCAGCATCGGGACATTGTGTTGGACACTTCTTCAGGATCTCTCCTTCTTGGACTTTGTCTGGGACATGGGCAAAGTCCCTTGCCTTCAACATTGAGGCAGAGGAAGAACCTCGAGTGGAAGACCTGGACATACTTCAGTATAACTCTCCTCTCAGAGAGGACATAACTGTGCTGGTGCATCCTATCTTGGATCACCTCCTTTTCAGGATGTGGGAAGCCGCAATTATGGTTCCCATTGTCAGCAAGCAACTCGATTCCATGTATTTGGTCCACAAGAGCCCCAGTTTTGAAAACTCAACTACCACACAACTCCATGGTGATGGAGTCGGCCATGCACCGGATTATTCTTCGGTTCTCCTAGGTCAGAAGACCCGCACCATGGATGGGTTTAGTAAGAAGTGTTTCCAGAGCTCGATGCTTGTAGCCCATAGCCAGGCTTACCAGCTGTACAAGGGCATGTACCTGAGACACCTAGTGAAGGAGTTCATTGGGTTCTCTGCTGGGCTGTCGGATGAACACCTCCAGTGCTTCAGGAGCCTGGTGACCATGGTCAAGGAGTACTCCAAGTATGTGACTCAAGTGGCCTAGGACAGCTTCGAGTCTGTGGCTAGAGTGGCTGTGGCAGGCATTAGTGCCCACCACCTGGCATAACTATAGTCCTCAGACCTGGAACAATGGGTTCAGGACAAATTGGTAGATGTCCTCTGCCAGGGGGAGAATCTCCTTGGCAAACCCATGATGGACAAGGCTGCCAAGTTGGAGACCGAGCTGATGAACAGAGCCATGCTCTTTTGGAAGACCGCTGATCCTTCCCAACAGAAGGCTTTGGGGAAAAAGTCCTTCCACCCGAAGAAGGCTTACGGAACATACCCCCAACATCAGGCCTATAAGTCCTATCAAGCTCCCTCGGAAGGGCAGCCAGCCAAGGGCAAGGGGCAGGGCCCACATAGGCCTAAAGCCTCCAAATCCCAAACAGCGCCTGTGCCACAGCCTGGGAAGGAGGTGTTTGACTCCTAGGGCATAGCTCCTCTTCCCATGGGAGGTCAGGAACCGCAGCACATAGGGGGCATGTCTCATGTTCTTTGCCCACTAGTGCCCTAGCATTACTAACTACACATGGGCACTTCAGGTGGTAAAGGAGGGCTACCTCATTCACTTCCACCAGATGCCCACCTCATTTTTCCCTTGGGAACTCCCTTTTGATTCCCACCTATTGGGACCTCCTTCAAAGGGAGCTTGCGGCTCTTCTTGCCAACAAGACAGTGGAGCTTGTCCTGTTGCCTCAAAGAGGCACAGGGTTCTACTCCTGCTACTTCCTGGTTCCCAAGAAGATGGGTGGCTTGCAACCCATTCTAGACCTACGGGATCTCAACCGCTTCTTACTGAAGTTAGAGATGGTATCCCTTGGAATGTTGTGCCTTACCTCCACTTGGGAGACTGATCTCAAAGATGCCTATACCCACATCCTGATCCACCCGTTGCACTGGCAGTACCTCTGCTTTGTCATCGGCAAGTGTCACTACCAGTACTGGGTCCTCCCGTTCTAACTAGCATCACTCCCAGGGTGTTCACAAAGTGCCTGGCAGTAATTGCCACCTTCCTGCAGCTGCAGGGTGTGTTTGTCTTCCCTTACCTGGATGATTGGCTAATACGGGGAGGGTCCCATGATGAGAACAAACAGGCCCTACCATGCACCATACAGCTCCTGGAGACCTTGGGGTTTGTATTAAACTATTCCAAGTCCCACTTACTGCCTGTCCAGCACCTGAAGTTCATGGGAGCCATCCTCAATACCACTCAAGCCTGGGCGTGCGTTCTGCCTGGCAGGGCTCAGCACCTTTCTTTCTTGGTGGAGGAGGTCCAATCCTCTCCGACAGTCTTGGCTCATTGGATGCTCCGCCTCCTGGGGTACATAGGCTGAGGGTGTGACATGTACTGTTGAGGCCATCTCCACATGTGTCAGGCCCAGTGGACACTCTGCACTCAGTGGAAGCAGGTGATGGGGTACCTGTTGGATAGAGTACAGGTCACCCCCTCTCCTCTCCTCTCCTGCTCCTTCACATGGTGGTGCTGGCAGTCAGGCAATCTTCTGGTGGGACTCCCTTTTCAGGAACCTCTGCACCAACAAATCCTCACCACCGATGCCTCCATGCTCAGCTGGGGAGCCCATGGAACAGGTTTCAGTCCCAGGGTCTCTGCTCACAGGAAGATAGCCATCTCCAAATTAACTTCCTCGAGCCCTGAGCAGTTGTGAATGCCCTTCAAGCACTATCTGGCAAGTCATGTTGTCCTTGTTCACATGGGCAATCAGGTAGCAGTGTTCTACATCAACAAACAGGGCAGCATGGAGTCCTACTTCCTCTGACCTTGCCTTTAAAACATGCCGGCAGTTTTTTGGCCTTCTTTCCACTTAAAGCATGGAATACATTTGGTCTGGGCTTCCAAAAGAGTATTTTTTATGTTGAAATCTTTTTATTCAACCATCTAACAAAAAACCCCAGCAAATACAACTATGCACCAAGAGTCAAATTACAGAAAACCGTAATACATAACCCAAGGAAACAAAGAAACAAAAATACACAACCCCCCCTTCCCCCCATTCCCAGACAAACAAAAGCATACAACCCAGCAAGCCCAACAGAATAGTATGGTATGAATATCGACAGGCCCAGGGTGGACTCTGCTCCTGAGCCCATCACCATCAACTAAACGGCGTCCCTACAGACTCCCGCTCTGTCCACCCCCCCCCCTTTCTTACCAACCCCCATCCCCCTCCTACCCCCCCCCCCCAATCCCAACATATCCACACAATAAGGTTTGCATCCATCAATGGAAGGGCATGCCATCATATAGAATTAAACCTTCAGGGCCCGCTCAGGATTCGACTACGAACTCTCCAAGGTAACGAATGTAGATGGGGTCCCCAGCCCTCCAAGAAACGCTGCCATCTCCTCACCTTCCCACTAGCATACAATTTTTCCATAAGCAGGACCTTATGAAGCTGTACTCTCCAGATTCCATAAGTGGGTCCCCTAACATCCATCCACTGTTGTAACACAGTCATGCGAGCAGTCACCAACACTAACCGTAACCATCGCAAACCCACAGGCCCCAGATCTCCCCCCCACGTGTCCTCCCAAAGGTCCAACACAATATTCTTAGCACTCAAAGGCACAGGCTGCTGGAGACAGTTAGTCAAATAGGTCAGTACCTGCTCCCAGAAAGCCTGAACCCGCGCGCAACGCCAGAACATGTGACCCAACATAGCTCTAGGTTCTCCACACCGAGGACAGCAATGGGTTCCACCCACCCCAGCACGCCACGCCCGAAGAGGGGCAAAGTATAGGCGACGTATTATTTTATACTGGGTGTCTCTATGAAGCACCATCACACTCAGGAATGGAATTTCGGACAAACCGCCCAATAACTCCTCAGCACTGACCTCTTCCCCTAAATCCGTAGCCCAAGCAACCGCCAACGCATCCACAGCAATGGGCGGAAACCCATCCCATAACATTTTATGCAACCCGGACACACGCGCCCCATGCTCTCCCCCCAGAAGCGCCAACTCGATTTCCAAGCAGACCTCACCCCGCAAAGCCGCCTCAGGAACCCTACGGATGTAACTCCGAATTTGTGCATACAGAAAAACATCCTTGCCCCCTAAAGAGTATTGTTGACTAAGCACGGAGAAATCTTCCACTCCCCCCCCCCCTCTGGGGTTAACACATGTTCCAAATTCACTATCCCCAACCGTTCCCACTGTGCAAAGTGAGACCCTCCCATGCCCGGCGCAAAATCAGCATTGCCCCTAATGGGAAGATAGGGTGAATGGAACGCCGAGATCCGGCGCCCAGAGCAAAAACACCGCCACGCTTTCCGCATAGGATCTAATATCCCCAGTCAACCTCGTAACTGTTTTAGTGTGTAAAAGATACCGCAAGTGGAAGGGATTCACCGCCGCCTTAAGCATCCCCAATGGGGAACAATCCTCCAAATCCCACATCCAGTCCCGTACATACTGCAGTAAGCAAGCAATATTATATTTCCGTATGTCGGGGAATCCTATTCCGCCCAACGACCAAGGTTGCCGGAGTACCTCCATACGCACCTTGGGCCTACGCCCTTGCCAAAGGAATCTGTTGAACAGGCGCTCCAGCCGTCAAAGATCAGAACACTTTAAAAACAACGGGAGGATCTGAAGCAGATATAATATCTTAGGGAAGATTGCCATCTTACACAAAGCTACACGACCCCCTAATGATAACGGCAAGTATTGCCATTTATCCACACTGACCGTCACAGCACTAAGTATTTTAGATACATTAAGGTGGTAGAGATCCCCTAAGCTCGCCGGCAAATAGATTCCCAGATACTTAAAGTACCCCGCTGCCCACTTCAGAGGGAAGTCTCCCTGCCAGCCCCACTGCCCTCCAGAACCAACTAACATCGCCTCAGACTTATCAAGATTAAGTCGAAACCCTGAGGGCGCCCCATAGTCCCGAATAAGCTGTAACAGACTGGGCAACCCAGTACTGGGGTCTCCCAAATGCACTAACAAATCATCAGCGAAAGCTGCAACACGAAATTCCTCCCTCCCCACCCTAACACCGCAAAACTGCGAGGCATTCCGAATCTGAATCTGAATCAAGAGGGTTCCAGCGTCAAAACAAATAAGAGTGTGGACAGCGGGCAGCCCTGACGGGTCCCTTTCTGAATACCAAAGTCAGCGGACATAACCCCATTCACCATAATGGCCCCTATCGGATTTGCATATAATAATCGTACCACGTCCACAAAGAAACCCATAAACCCCATCGCCTCTAACACTTGATACATGAAGCCCCAATTGACCCTAGCAAATGCTTTTTCGGCGTCAAAACTGCTAAGTAGAGATCGATGCCCAGCCTCCTGTCCCGCACAGATAGAAAGTAAGATGCGTTGTAAACTATACGCCGCATGGCGACCCCGCACGAAGCCCACCTGATCCCGATGTATCAGGGTCGGCAGGTACATCGCTAGCCTATCAGCCATAATTTTAGCTAGGAGCTTAATATCGACATTGAGGAGCGAAATAGGACAATACAAGCCCGGCAGAAATGGGTCCCTCCCAGGTTTAGGCAAGATAGTGACCAAGGCCTTGTTAGCCTCAAAAGGGAACTCTCCCCTCTGCACCAAATCCTCGAAATACCCCACCAGGGGAGCCACTATAGCATCTCCCAAAACCTTATAGAATTCGCTGCGGTATCCATCAACCCCAGGCGCCCTCCCATTCTTCAGATTCTTAATCCCCACTTGTACCTCCTGCCCCGTGATGGGCTGATTAAGGACCTCCAAATGCTCCTCACGGAGCCGCGGCAGAACACATCCATCAAGAAAGGTGCGACCCTCATGCTCCTTATCCCCATCACTCGCATAAAGTTGCCGGAAAAAATCAGTAAAAACATTCTCAATATCCACCGCATCCCGTTGAAGTGTCCCATCAGCATGCCTAATAACCCCAATATGCCGAGAACCCCCTGCTAGCCTCACCAAGGAAGACATCAACTTTCCCGCCTTATTCCCGTGTTGGTACAACTTATACCGATAATACAACATGGATTTTTGAGCCCTCCGATGGAGAAGCATCTCCAGTTCAGTCTGAATCTCCCGCAGCTTACGTTGATTTGCTGCCGTTTTATGCCCAGCCATCACCCTCCGCGCCTTACCCAGATCCCGCTCTAAAAGAAGAATCCGCTGATTCAACCGCTTGTGTCGCAAACTATGAAAGCTAATAATTTCCCCACGAAGAACAGCCTTGCCCGCCTCCCAAAAAAGGGCGGGAAAAGTCCCCGGCTGAGCATTGAATGCCGCATATTCCCCCCAACGATCCCGAAGATGTGCTTCAAATTGCACATCCCCACAAAGATCCAGCGGATATCTCCAAAGCCGATTCCGAGATGGACTATGATTGCGCAACTCCAAAATTACATCGCGTGATCCCAAAGATTGGAAGGCCCAATCTCTGCCTGCGAGGCCCAGCTGAATAACGAATCCGAAATCAAAAAGTAATCAATGCAGGACCATGTTCCGTGGGCCCTGGACATATGAGTATATTCCCGGTCCCCTGGATGCAATACTCTCCAAATATCCAACAGTTTGTGCGCTTCACAGATCCCCCACAGACGCCTGCGGGTCCTCTGACTCCCAGTCCCGGCCAGACCCGAGCGATCCATACCAGCATCCAATACTTCATTAAAATCTCCTCCCAATATAACCTGGTAGCCACCTGTGTCCGCCAAGACACGAGTGATAGCCTGATAAAAGCGGGCTTCGTACACATTGGGCCCGTATACCGAGCACAGAGCAACTTTCCTACCATCTAGCAACCCCCACACACAAACATATCTACCCTCCGCATCAAAGACCACACGCTCCTCAATCCAGCTAACGGATTTAGCAATTAGTATAACCACACCACGTTTCTTCCCCACAGCTGGAGCCCCATATACATGAGCTATGTGACCCTTACCCAATTTCGCATATTCTGCCGCCGTCTGGTGGGTTTCCTGCAACATTATAACACCAAGCTGCTGACGTTTCAAATGCTGAAACACTTTATAGCGCTTCACCGGGGAACCCAAACCACAAACATTCCAAGATGCTAACCGAATGCCACTACCCAGGGCACAATACATAAGATAAGCTCCATAGAACAATAATCCACCACTCAACTAGGCAGAGAGCCCCCCAGCCAAAGGTCCCCCCCCCCACATCAGCAACATCAAATCACCCCAAAGCAGCCATGCCCACACACAAACACACTGACAGCCTTCCACCGCCTCGAGCAAACCCATCTGGCAAGATTCGTACCTAACCCTCCCTACCTCCCGAACCCCTCCCTTTACCCACCCGTAATCCCTACTATCCCGACCCCCCCCCCATCTACCTTCCCCTTCCCCCCCCAAGTGACCAAACATCCCTACCATCCACCAACCGCCAGTCTACCACCTCTGGCCCCACCTCGACTTCCTTAACATGCAGTGCCCCCCCCCCCCCCCCATCCACACATCCACTCCAACTACCCCTACTCTGCCAAGCACCTGTGCATCCTTAATTCAACCTCAAACCCCACACCAAACACCCAGCTAACCCTCCCCCCTAAGTCATCAGCATCTAACAAAGAATCCCCAGACCATCCTAACCTCAGAATCTCCACATGTAGCCCCTCCCGAAAAGAGCCCTAACGATAATAGGAACATCCCCAATAATCAGAGGCTTATTTAGTCTTGGAATAGTGTTCCCCAGTCTCATTACCCAGACTGTAGTTCACATCTCCCACGCCCAAGCCAGAGCGACATGGCAAAGCGCCAATATACCGCAGCCAAGATACTCCAGCATAGCTGAGAAGATAGGAACTAGGCCTATCGAAAGAACAAGGAGCCCATGGCCCAGACGAGAAAAACGGGCCAGGGGCCATGCCGCCGCACCTCATATTGAACATGCAGGGCCAGGAGGGGACCTCCCCCCGGTTCTCCAAGACAGGGTACACCATATACATTATCCATGACCCGGGGACGTTTTACATTACATTATAAGCACATAACCAACAATACTACAAAGAGATACACTTCAATTCCAAATGAGTAAAATGTAATATTGAAAATTTAAGGGAAGCAGAACAGGAACATGAGAGAAAATAACATTAAATAATTAAAATGAATAAAAAGAATTAGGAGTCAAAAAGAACAGGGTAAATTAAAAATTGATAGAGTAAAAAATTTAGTGAAATCGAGTAATCTCCCCCCCAAAAAGAAACCATACACCTCTGCCATCCAAGCCACATCTCAATATGCACCACAGCCATAGAATGTTACTTAAAAATTCCCCCAAAACATAAAATAAATGATAGAGCATAGAACTGAGTCAGGTAGTATCAGGAACCTCCTGAAGAGCCTGACCCGCACGAGGGCAAGCCGTATGCCCACGCTCCAAAAGGGAGAGGTACCCCTTTCAGGCTAGAAGTCCAGTTGCAAAAACTTGCAAGTCACCATAAATCAATGTCCATAAGCACATGTCCATGAGATCTATAGCATCAAAAGGAGCGCGGCACTCATCGCCCCCATGGCCTCAACGCTCAGCCAAAACTATTGCAGTAGTCCAGCGCTTCCTCCGGGGAAGAGAACACCCGACGCCCACCGTCACAGTCCACTCGCAGGATCGCGGGATAAGCCAGGGTGAATCGGAGGCCGCGCTCCACCAACCGGCCGCAGACCTCCTTGAAGGCCTTACGCCGTAGTGAGACACCAGCCGAATAGTCCTGAAAAATCAGAACCTTGCAGGCATTGGCACCGGAGCGTCTCGACTGCCGCGAGATGCGCAGAACTCCTTCTTTCTGCGCCGCATTCAAGAAGCGGGCAATCACAACCCTGGGCCTGCGATCTCCAGCCCGGTAAGGCCCCAACCGGTGCGCTCTTTCCAAGACAATCCCCCCCATATCATCAGCCAGGGGCAAATTAGCAGGCAGCCAATTTTCCAGATATTGCCGGAGATCCTTCTCGTGCACAGATTCTTCTATACCAATAAACCGTAAGTTATTGCGCCTACTCCGGTTCTCCAAATCTTCGAACTCGTCTTGTTGTTTCACCAAGGCCTCCTCCAGCTTCTTAATCCGAGCCTCATCTTGCACCCGCGTATCCTCGAGAGAACCAATGCGGCGCTCCACGTGCTCCACTTGGCAAGTAAAGTCCGATACCGCCTGGGCCACCGCATTGATCTGCGTTGCCAAGCCCCCAAGGCGGTCCTCTAACACTTCCACCACCGCCTTGGAGACCTCTGCCACCATCGTTGCTGCGACCATCGGCACCAGGCCATCTTGAGCCCCTTCCGCCATTTTGGTCTCTCCTCCACGTGGCCGCTCTCGTCTGGGGGTTTTGGCCGCCATGCAGATCTCTCCCCGAAGCAGGTACATGACACAATAAAACCCCCGTCAGCAGCAGAGTTGCTCCCCCACTTGGGCACTGTAAATTATCAGCCAAAGCTAGTAAAATAGATGGGGGGAAGGAGCGGGCTCCGGAGCTAAGAGGGAAGCGTCCCACTCAGCTCACCATGCCACCGGAAGTCCCCCCAAAAGAGTATTTTTAAACAATGCCTATGCTTGATGTAAATCTTTAACCTTTGCAGATGCTCCTTTTAATTTTTCTTAACTATTTTCCTCGGTTTATCATAGTCTCCCTTTGGAAAGTGGAAAAGTAATACTGTGGATTTCCTTGCTGACCTGCTTCCATGTATTAAATCAAATGCAATCATGCTGTGATCAGTATTGCCAAGTGGCCTCAATACCCTTATCTCTTGCACCATATTCTGTGTTCCATTAAGGACTAGGTCCAAAATAGCTTCCCCTCTTGTCAGTTCATGAACCAGCTGTTCTAAGAAGCAGTCATTTATTTCCTCTAGAGACTATCTCCCTAGCATGTCCTGCTGTGACACTGCCACAGTTGATACTGGGGTAATTGAAATCACCCATTACTACTGTATTGTAACTTTGTTAGCTTCACTGATTTTCTCTTAGCATTTTATCATCCATCTATTCATTCTGGCCAGGAGGTCAGCAGTACACCCCCCACTGCCATTGTCAACCAACATTTTTTGTTGTATAAAACACCTAGAGCACTTGCAGAAATGTGGATGAAAATCAAAATAACCATAGAAGACCCTGAAAAAGTATGAGAATCCAAATGAACAGCTGTGGCTGGTGCAGGATCAGTGTTCTTCCCATGTTTCCTCTGGGGAGTGTGTGAATATGATCCTATTTTATTTATTTATTTATTTATTTTATTTATTTCAGTTTTTTATATACCGCACTATTTATAATCAGCGCGGTTTACAGATGAACACAAAGGGGCTTGTTTACAAAGCCGCGGTAGCGGTTTGCGATCGTAATCGGAGCCGCGGCCCCATTGATTTCAATGGGGCCGCGGCTGCGATCGCGATCGTGATCGCGAACCACTACCGCGGCTTTGTAAACAAGCCCCATAGACCAGAACAACAGGCTGTTCGGTATTACATATAACAGGAGTATAAACTTGGATAACATGGGAGAACTATATACATAGAATAAATATTCAATTAGTCCTACTGTTGTATGCATTATTTTGCACATGTGTGTGTGTGTGTGTGTGTGTGTATATATATATATATATATATATATAATATATATATATATATATATATATATATATATATATGGGTTTATTGGTGGATTTGTGACTTGAAAAAGTTTTTTTGCACCTTTAAGTGGAGACCAGATATAAAACACTATTTCAATGCCAGCTTTTTTGCCCAGCCCCAGCATTGTACCCCCTCCAAGCTCCAGCCACAGCATCAGAAACCCCCTAGTCACAAAACTGAACTGGATTACTACATATGCCTACACAGAAACGCCATGCTAAGAGAACATTGGACCTTGCTCACATATCCTCTGGTTCTCTCTTACTGGTCACATGTTCTTATGAGATTAGCACCAGAGTTCCTACACCATGTGTCATCTTTAGATAACAATAATTATAGCTTCAGACAGCAAGTGGATGTGTGGTGAAAAGGTGGTGTGCCTGTCTGTGTGTGGGATGTGGCGGGGGGTGCAGGGCGGAGGTACATGTTTGTATGTAGTATGAGGGTGGGGGGTGTGGTGGGAGGGTATTTGTGTGTAGTGTGGGAATGGTGTGTGTATGTAGGGTGGGGGTGTATGTACATAAGAACATAAGATATGTTCAGACCAAGGTCCATCAAGCCCAGTATCCTGTTTCCAACAGTGGCCAATCCATGTCACAAGTACCTAGCAGGTTCCCAAAGACACAGGTTCCACAATGCTTGTATTGGGGCAAGCAGTAGATTTTCAGAGTCTTCTTTAATAATGGTTTGTAGGGAACTTTCCTCCAGGAACTTGTACAAACCTTTTTTAAACCCAGCTACACTAACAGCTTTTACTACATCCTCCGGTAATGAATTCCAGAGTTTGATTATGTGTCAAGTGAAAAAAATAGTTTCTTTTATTAGTCTAAAATGGGTTACACTGTAGCTTCATTGCATGTCCCCTAGACTTTCTACATTTTGATGGCGAAAATTATCGATCTACGTTTACCCATTCCACTCCATTCATTAATTTATAGACCTCTATAATATCCCCCCTCAGCCATCTCTTTTCCAAGTTGAAGAGCCCCCCCCCCCCCCAACCTTTTAAGCTTTTCCTCATAAGGATATCTTTCCATCTTCCCTTTTACCATTTTGGTGGTTCTTCTCTGTACCTTTTCTAATTCTGCTATATCCTTTTTAAGATACGGCGATCAGAATTGCATACAATATTCAATGTGCGGTCGCACCATGGAATGATACAGAAGTATTATAATAGCCTTTGTTTTATTCTCCATTCATTTCCTTATGATTCCTAGCATTCTATTTGCCTTCTTGGCTACCACTGCACACTGGACGGAGGGTTTCAACGTGTTATCCATGATGACGCCTAAATCTCATTTCTGGGTGGTGGTTCCTAATGTGGAACCTTGCGTTGCGTAACCATAGTTTGGGTTGTTCTTTCCTTGGTGCGTGTAGTGTGGCAGTGGGGTGCTTGCGTGTATGCTCTTTGGCATATACAAATTGTCATTTTTGTCCCCATGCATTCATCCCTTTAGCCTTCACCTTGCACTCTTCCCTCCCCACTTCAACCCCTTTCCACTTTCTGTTCCTCTTCCAGACTTTCCCTTTCTCTTATCCCTTGTCCTCCATTCCCCCATCCTCATTTTTTTGTAAGATACTGCCCTTTTAAATTTTTTCTGCCTCTCCATCATTTTTTATTTCTAAAAGCTCTATTCCCCTGGCTCTCTGCTGTTTTAGGCTTCCCCTCCTGTTCTGCCCACGGGGATCCAATCTCCTGCAGCAGAACAGGAGGATCTTTGCTGTGATTGGGGTTAGATGCAGCAGACAGCCCACAGCGATCGCTGTCTGCTACAACTAAGCCCCAGTTACGGCAAACCTCACTCCTGTTCTGCCCATGGGTATCTGATGTCCTGCAGGCAGAGTAAGAGAGATCTTTATTGCAATGTTGTCTTTGGGGTGCTACACAAATTGGGGTTTAATCATTTATAACTGATAGAACACCCCCAATGGTGGTTATCGGTGGTTATCAGTTATAACAGAAAACCAAAAGCCCTAATTACAAATATAAATACAATTCAGAAAAACATATATGTATAAACAAAAGAATATGCATATAAACTATATCAAAGGAACACAAAGCATGAGAAAATGAGATGATATAAAAAATGTTAACTAGTATCCAACATGAGAAAATATGCAAAAATGCATGTGCCCCATGCAATAGCAGACATAAATATGTAAGTGAAGATGTACCAAATTTTTTAGATAACAGGAATCAACTATGAGATAGAAAAGAGGAAAGAGTGAGTTTAAACAGTGTGGAATCCAGGGGGGAACAGTATATCATCCATAAAAAGATATGGTGTAGGAACAAGTAAAAGAAACATAAACCTAGGAACAGGAGCCTAATCATAAAACTTAAGGTCCTTATGTAGCATATGCTTAATAAAAATAAAAATACAGTAAAAGAAAACACAACAGCAAAATAAAGGAATAGCCATTAAAATGCCTAGCAAACCACAAATTAGTATGAGAACCATATAAAAATGTAGGAATCTCTAAAGCATATTGTTAAAGGAAACATAACCATAACAATGATCAAAATTATAAAACCCTGCCACAGTAAAATAAAGAGAATGCTCTCAGGCTTCTCAAACCAATATACGAGGTGTGATCAAAAGTATTGAGACTTGTACAATAACACAAGAAGTATAACGCTGATAGCTATTGTACTCCGTGTTCTTCAAAGTAGTCTCCTTCCGATAAAATCTTTCTGCCACTGCTGGAAACTATTTTGAAATGCCTCTTTCATTATGCTGTGAAATTGCTGTGTCAAATTTTGCTTAATGGTCTTCAAGTCATTGAATCTCCTTCCTTTCAGTGGTAATTTCAGTTCTGAAAACAAGAAAGTCACAGGGTGTGAGCTCAGGTGAGTACGGAGGCTGACTGACTTGGTGTTTGGCTAAGAACTGCTAGACAAGATGTGATGTGTGAGCTGGAATGTTATCGTGATGAAGCAACCATTCATAATTCCTGTGCAACTCTGGCCTCTTACAAAGACCTGCATCTCTCAAATGAGTCAAATGCATTTAAATTTCACAACCCTGTCAGAGTTCTTCTGTTCCCCCCAGTGCATCCTAGAAGCTAGTGTGGCTAGGATACAGACTATGATCTCAAGCTACCAAACTGGAGAACAAAAACAGAAAGAAAACAAAGAACAAGGAAGAACATAGTGCTTTAGAGCTGAAGGAACAAAAAGGTTACAAACCTTCATTTTTTTTTGTGAATGTACACATGGGTAGGGATAAATGGTTCCACGCTAAGTGATTTGATTCAGTCCATGCTCAGTCTTTGAATTATAATGATACCAAACACTACAAACCCCACCAATAATTGCTATTCAAAAATATTTACTGTATATGCATAAATATTTTTTGTCAGACCACATGTTATAACTAGCTTGTTACAGAAACTTAACCAGTATCCCCAACACTCCTTTTTATTTTAATATATACAGTATAAAAATCCAAATTTATCTCATCCTGCAGCAGCTTTCCAAATGTATAGATAACTTGTATATTCACCGACCCAATGCTGTGTTTCGAACTAAATAATTCATTTTTGCATCAGGACTTTCAAGTAGCCATATTAAGTGTTGCTCCTTTATTTTCAAACATTAATCCATCCATAAATAGAACTTTTATCATCCAAACTATATAGCAATTTCTGTTATGGTGGCTATCTTTCTAGATATGCGATCTTCACCACGTCATTTAAAGCAGCCCAAATCTTTGTACATCAATTCAAAATACCCTTCTTCAAATCTCTGAATACCAGTTAATTTCCAAATGAAGTTGCACAGAATTAAGATAGAATATCCAAAATTGCTCCCTTTTGTTAAGGTCAGCTTCCCTATAACTCCCCGAATACAAGGTGGAACAAAATCAACAACACGCCAGCATTATTATGCAAAATCATGATAATAGTGTAAATGCTGTTGCACCTCACTAAACAACTTATCCTAATAAAAACGGAAATGAAAGCAAGCTTCTCCCACAAACAGTAGCTGACTACCTCCACAGCAAGACTGGTGCACACAGTAACAGTGCACTGATACTCCCATCATAGCATGAGCTTGCTCCCTTCCCCTCCTCCTGGACAAGCTTCAACCTTATACTGATCTAACAGTTTGAGAACATTGTATCCCATCTCAGCACTACATCCTCCCCACTGGACCCATGCCCTATAGGTTGTATTAAGCTATCCTGTACCTAATTAACCCCCTATATCCTCAGGATCACACAACTATTACTAATTCAGGGCCATGTGCCCACCAGCCTCAAAAATTCCTCCATTTGTCCATTTCTCTAGAACTCCCTCCTTGACCCAAATCTCCCTACCTCCTATAGGCCCACTGCATGCCTATCTTTTCTGGTGAAGATCAAGAAGGAGGTGCAGTACCTACTGCAGGTCCATATCACCTCAAATACACCACTTCACCTGCAACAGTACGGCTTCAGGCCAAAGAATGGAGTAGAAACACTTTAACAGCACTCACAGACAATCTCATTAGGGCCATGGACAAACCACAATCAAGGATTCGTCATGATATTCCTTGACATCGCTTCTGCATTTGACTCGGTGAATATCATCTTTATTTCACATTTACAATCACTGTGACTAAAGGATACTATCTTTAAATGGTTCCATTCCTGCCTCACAGATAGACAACATCAGGCAACTTAGGAACATTCAAGTAAGCACCATACAATCAACAGCAAGGAGTCTCCCAGGATCATCCCTCCTATTCAATATCTATCTCCAAGCCATCTGCTCCATCATATAATCACACAAGGTATTTTATCACATATATGCAGATGACATAATGCCACATATACCAATCTCCAGGAACAAGCAGGAATAAGTCCTCACATATGGGTACGTCGGTACCGACGGAGCCTGCGCGGGAAAGCTCCCCAGCCTTTCAGATGAAAGGCTTTTGGGGCCTCCCACTGCACATGCGCGCTGCCTTCTCGCCTTCCTGACCAGCTCTCCTCAGTTTCTCTTTTTCCGCTGAGCCAGCAGGTCGTGTTCCTGTCACCGCTGAAGAAATTGTGAAATTTGTTTGTTTGTTTTTTTATACCGCGTACCTGCCTTCCCCATACCGAAACCGGTACCGCCGGTCTCTCTTTCTTTCTTTATAAAAAAAAAAAAAAAAAGACTTTTTTATTTTCTTCAGCACAGCTTGGTAACTTTTGTTAGGCCTTAAGGCCTACACAAATTCTCCTCATGGAGAAGCCAGTCCCTGGTTTTAAAAAGTGTACCAAGTGCAGTGCTGTCATTTCTGTCACAGACACCCATGAATGGTGTCTTAAATGTTTGGGACCTGACCACTCCATACCGGACTGCCCATCCTGCACCCAGATGTCTAAACGTGGTTTGCAGAACCAGGCCAACAAGCTCCATGTGCTGTTTCCTTCAGAAGCATCACAGTCATCCAGGTCTTCCTCTCCGGATGGATCTCAGGTAACCAAAACTTCTGTGGGCAAATCCTCTAAAAGCAAATCTCTTTCTAAAGATCGAGAGGCTCTCAATCTTGAGTTCGAGGATTCTGCCCAGGCCAAAAAACCCCGGCGGGAGGCTCTGGCCTCCAAAGCAATCATGGGGTCACAGGTTGACATCGATGGCACGGCCTCGACTGATCACCTGTTGGACTGCTCTGGGGTACCGGCCCATACCGGTACCGACATCCAGGCAGCAGTGGCGTCTATGGGCAATACTGTCCAGACCATGCAGCAGGCCGTTCTGGCATTCATTAAGGCTGCGACGCCCTCGGTACCGATTCCATCGGTACCGACCCCGGTTCCGGTATCCACACCGGAACCGAGACCATCGACTTCCAAGTGTCGATCGGTTCCGCATGCCGGATTCCGGCTTTCGCCCGGTACCGATCCCATGCCCGATACGCCCGATGTCGATACCGATCGGTATGCGTATCGTGCATTGAAAGCACAGAGAGAATACTCAGATTCTTCTGATGAATTCAATTCCTCTGATGACTCTGCTGAGCTTGCTCTTCCTGAGGAGCCCTCCTCTCCAAAGAGGAGGATGTCTCCTCCAGAAGATTTATCCTTTCAGGATTTCATTGTTGATGTAGCTAAAGCACTTTCTATTGCTACATCTTCTGAAAAAGAACCCAGATCAAAAAAATTGGATATTTAGGATACTATAAAGCTCCTAAAGAGGCAGTCACTCTGCCTATCCATGAGATCCTTCAAGAACACTTGATGGATTTGTGGGAGACTCCTTTAACACTGTCTCCCCATTCCCGTGGGTTGGACACCATGTATCCGGGTCCCTCCTTCTCCTGGGTTCCAGAAAACTCAGCTGCCTCACCACTCTATTGTGGTGAAGTCTGCCATGAAGAAAAAGAGTCCTAAAAGGCATTCTTCCACCCCTCCAGGGTGAGAATGTAAGACCCTGGACTCTTTTGGTAGATAGATGTTCCAGGCTAGTATGCTTATAGCCAGGATCAATTCTTATAGCCTTTATATGGGCATGTTTCTTGGACAACTTGCCCTAAAGATACAGCATTTTGCCCCCTTTATCCCTGATGATCAAAGGGCAGACTTCTTTTCTATGGTGACACAACTTTCAGAGGTCTCCAAGTTCTCCAACAGGGCAGCCTTTGATTCCTTTGAGGTTGCAGGCAGAGCTTCGGGAATTGCTATTGCAGCCCGACGTCTCGCTTGGCTCCAGGCTTCTGACCTAGAACCCTGGGTTGTAGATGGCCTCAGGAATCTGCCCTGTACAGGTGAGAACTTATTTGGTGAAGACTGGCAAATTAAAGCTGCTCAAATGGATGCAGAAAATGCCACTCTAGAAGATAGACTTTCTAAGTCTACTTCTACCCCTGCCAAAAAGAAGTCTTTTAAAAGGCCTTACTATAAGAAGGCCAGATTTTCCACAAATACTGGCCAGCAATCTGCTCAGCCTCGCTTTGCTGCTAAGCGTCAGCAGTCTAAGCAAGTAAAGTCAAAGCCTGCAGTGTCTGCTACACCCCAACAGGCTCAACCCCCTCAGGGGTTTTGACTTGCCCCTAGAGAACTTGCCGTTTCTGGCTCTAGAACAACCAGAGCCCCTCACCATTCCTGGAAGGCTAGCTCATTTTGCTCCCAGATGGGAACAAATCACATCAGAGCAATGGACCCTCTCTATTATCAGCGAGGGCTACAAACTTCATTTCTCCAGCCTTCCTCCCCATACCATGGTGAGGCAATTCAGTTCTCCCCCATCTCTTCTGACCCTGTTGGGTCAGGAAGTCTCTTCTCTCTCCTTGCCCAAGGGGCAATAGAGGAGGTTCCTCCTCCACAACAGGGGTTAGGTTTCTACTCCCCTTATTTTCTCATAACAAAGAAGACAGGGGGCTTCAGACCTATCCTAGATCTGAGAGAATTGAACAGGTTTCTATTCAAGGAGAAATTCAAAATGCTCTCTCTGGGCATTCTCCTTCCATACCTTCAGAGTCAGGATTGGCTTTGTTCTCTAGATCTCAAGGATGCGTACACTCATATACTCATCCATCCATCCCACAGAAAATATCTTCGCTTTCTGTTCCAGGGAAAACATTTCCAGTACAGAGTACTACCCTTCGGTCTGGCCTCTGCTCCAAGAGTCTTCACAAAATGCATGGCAGTCATAGCCGCATTTCTCAGAGGCATGGGAATCTTTGTCTTCCCATATCTGGACGACTGGCTCATCCGAGCTCCATCTCAGTCAGAAGCCCAGATTTCTCTGGACCGCACAAGGCGTATTCTTCAATATCTGGGACTGGTGATAAACGTTCCCAAGTCCCAACTCATCCCTACTCAGTCCCTGGAATTCATAGGGGCCCAATTGGACTCCACCACGGCAAGGGCCTACCTCCCTCTGGTCCGAGGCCAAAGGCTAATAAGCTTGGCCTCCCAGGCTCAGTCCAGAAGTCACTTGTCAGCCAGAGAAATGCTGCAACTTCTGGGCCACATGGCCTCCACGGTCCATGTGGTGCCCTACGCTCGTCTTCATATGAGGGCAGCTCAATGGCTTTTGGCCACCCAGTGGTCTCAAGCATCAGGACTGCTCTCAGACCAAATACTCACCTCAAAACGACTGTTTTGGTCTCTCCAGTGGTGGACATCCTCCAAAAATCTGTTGTTGGGGATTCCCTTCCAACCTTCGTTGCCCCAAGCAACCCTCACAACAGATGCCTCCCAAACAGGGTGGGGAGCTCATCTCCAACACCTCTCCACTCAGGGCACCTGGTCTCCTCAGGAGACCACCCTTCACATCAACCTTCTGGAACTGCGAGCAATCTTCCTTGCCCTCACAGTCTTCCACACCCTCCTTGTCAACCTGACTGTCCTAGTCCAGACAGACAATCAGGTAGCCATGTTCTATGTCAACAAACAAGGAGGGACGGGCTCTCTGTCGCTTTGCAACGAAGCTCTCAGATTATGGGCCTTCGCCAGAGAGCATCAAATTCATCTTCTGGCAGTATATCTTCCAGGAGTTCAAAACTCTCGGGCAGACAGACTCAGTCGAGTTCTGCTCCCACACGAATGGTCCCTGCATATGGACCAGATACGCAGAATCTTTCAGGAATGGGGGACCCCGGACATAGACCTCTTTGCAAGTCCGTGGAATGCCAAACTTCCCCGGTTCTGTTCCAGGACTCCGTGTCAGGGAGCTCAGGCCAACGATGCCTTTCTCCTACATTGGGGTCAGGAATTCCTGTACGCTTTTCCACCCATTCCTTTGATTCCCAAGACTCTGTTCAAATTACAGAGGGATCACGGATCCATGATCCTCATAGCTCCACGCTGGCCACGCCAAGTGTGGTTCCCTCTACTTCTGCATCTCTCCCAGGGACCCTCCCTGGACCTGGGAGCTTCGCCAGACCTTCTGTCTCAGGAGCAGGGGACTTTGTGGCATCCAAACCCCAAGTCCCTACATCTCCGAGCTTGGTTACTGAAGGCTTAAGCCTTCATGAGTTTAATCTTTCCCAACCAGTGAAAGATATCCTTCTTGCCTCTAGGAAACCCTCTACTAGGCGTTCCTATGCTTTCAAATGGAAACGTTTTTCCATTTGGTGTGCGCAACAGGGTCTTGACCCTCTAGCACTTCCTTTGAATTCTCTACTGGACTATCTCCTGCATCTTTCCAATGCAGGCCTCAAGACGAATTCAGTACGAGTCCATTTAAGTGCTATTGCAGCATCCTTAAAACCTATAAATGGACAACCTGTCTCCTCTCATCCTCTTATTGCAAGATTCATGAGAGGCCTGACCCTCACTAAGCCTCCCATCCGACCTCCTCCTGTAGCATGGGACTTGAATTTAGTTCTGGGTCAACTTATGAAGCCACCTTTTGAACCGTTGGTATCTACCTCCCTGAAATTTCTTTCCTGGAAGGTTCTTTTCCTTATTGCAGTCACTTCGGCTCGCCGCATCAGTGAACTGCAGGCTTTGGTGGCTACTCCACCTTATACCAGATTTCATCATGATAAGGTGGTCCTTAGGACGAATCCCCACTTTATGCCTAAAGTGGTCTCGCCTTTTCATCTTAATCAAGAGGTATATCTATCTGTTTTTTTCCCGGCTCCTCATGCATCCAGTGCAGAGAGGAACCTTCATACTCTTGACTGTAAAAGAGCTCTCGCCTTTTACCTCAACAGGACTCAGCCACATCGAAAGTCTTCCCAACTTTTCGTGGCTTTTGATCCTTCTCATTTGGGACTTCCAGTCACCAAACGTACACTTTCCAATTGGATTGCTCAGTGTATTTCTTTTGCTTACCAGAGTAAGAACATTTCTCTGGAAGGCCATGTCACAGCTCACAATGTGAGAGCCATGGCTACTTCTATGGCTCATCTTCACTCTGTGTCCATAGATCAGATCTGTCGAGCAGCCACTTGGGCCTCGGTTCATACCTTCACAGCCCATTACTGCTTGGACAAGGACTCCCGCCGGGATGCCTTGTTTGGTCAGGCTGTCCTCAAACACCTGTTCCATACTTAAACAACTCCTGCCCACCTTCCCTGGATGGATGCCTGAGATCCATACGAAGATGGTTTACCCTTGGAGGGGGATCTCCCAGGCATCTTAGCTAGGGAGTCCCCATATGTGAGGACTTATTCCTGCTTGTTCCTGGAGATAGCACAGTTACTTACCTGTAACAGGTGATCTCTGGGAACAGCAGGAATTAGTCCTCACAACCCACCCTCCTCTCCTAGGAGTTGTATCTTCTATCTATCTTCCTTTCCTCTCTCTATTGTCTCAGCTATAAACTCGAACTGAGGAGAGCTGGTCAGGAAGGCGGGAAGGCAGCGCGCATGTGCAGTGGGAGGCCCCAAAAGCCTTTCATCTGAAAGGCTGGGGAGCTTTCCCGCGCAGGCTCCGTCGGTACCGACGTACCCATATGTGAGGACTAATTCCTGCTGTTCCCAGAGATCACCTGTTACAGGTAAGTAACTGTGCTTTCTCTACTATATCCCCCTCCCACACTACTTTGTTATCATGCTTCACAGGCATCACAAGCTGGCTTGCCAATCACATCCTCTTTGTAAACTACAAGAAAACTTTATATAATTCTCTGACTCCAAGTTAACCCCTCCTTCTTCCACGTACTCACTGCAAACCAGGGCTGGCCCAAGTGTTTCTGCCACCCCAGGCAGAAACCCCAGCTGTGCTGCCCTCCCCTCCCTGTGCTGAGTAACAACGTCGCCTCTCCCCCTGCTGATTCCAGGGGCAAGGTCAGCTCGGAGGCAGTGGAAGTCCATGTGCTTCAACACACATGGCCTGCCACCTCTGACTCCTCCTCTGACACACCTTTGGGGAGTCAGAAGTGGCAGCCACGTGTGCTGAACCACATGGCCTGCCACTGAGCCTAGCTGCCCCTGATGGCAGAATCAGTGGCAGCGGAGGGGTGATGGTGCAGCTTGGCATGTGGGGCATGTCAGGCCATGTGTGCCGAAGCACATGGCCTGCCATGCTACCCACTGAGGTCTGCCATCCTAGGCAGCTGCCTAGCCTGCCTAGTGGACGGGCCGGCCCTGCTGTAAACCTCTTTGGCTTTTAGATAAAGCAGTATATAAAAATAGTTAAATAATTTTAGTTGCAATCTATGCAGCTTTTCTGGACAGTTTTCTAAAGATATATAGGCAACTGTCTTTAAGTAAGAACGTAAGAAATGCCATACTGGGTCAGATCAAGTCCATCAAGCCCAGTATCCTATTTCCAACAGTGGCCAATCCAGGTCACAAGTACCTGGCAGGTTCCCAAAAAGGTACATAGATTCCACAATGCATGTCCCGGGGTAAGCAGTAGATTTCCAGGGTCCTCTTTAATAATCGTTTATGGACTTTTCCTCCAGGAATGTGTCCAAACCTTTTTTAAACCCAGTAAACTTCAGTACAAGAACTATCACACCAGAAAAGGAAAAGATTGCACAGAGTTCTACATTGTCCTTTCATTCCTAGGAATTTATCACAGTTCTGACAAATACATTTATCGCCTCCCATATTCCACATTTGATATCCTTCATCAGCCTCTATAAGCATCAACTCTTGCCACAGACCCCTATGCCCTTGTACCGCTATACAAATAATAAGTAGTAAGTAGTAAAGTAGACTTGGAGAATCCACTGCTTATCCCCAGAAGTAAACAGCATGAAATCTATCTACTTTTTGGGATTCTACCAGATACTTGTAGGCTACAAATAAGCACACACTTGACCTTTCTATCTAAGTGATGGGGCCGGGTTTGGAGCAGAGACAGAGGAAGCTGAGGAAATTATCTGGATAGGGGTGAGTTTCAGCCACTAGCCAGATAAACTGCTTAATTTAGGCTTGCTGTATAATATGCACAGCAGCACGAAACATATGTATTAATTTAAATGCTGGTGGTTAAATTAATACGGTGGCTGTCGCTGCTAAAACTGTCCCATTTATTCTCAGCTACCAGCTGCAGCCATTCACTCCAAGATAAGCCTTGCTGCTTTTATCTCCGTTCCAGCACAGCAGAATAAATGCAAACAGTTGAAGAAAACTTTGCAGATAATATGCATTTCAGTCCAGCTCTCAGACTGTGACAGTGTGCTCAGAAATAAAGCCTGCTTTTAAAGCCCACCTTCCTCAGTGATAAACAGTCACTTCTGTTAGCAGCCACCCACAGGGAAGCCCTAAAAGAATATTATCCAAATTATCTCTACGTTCTAAGTTTCTTTGCCTTCAGCACACTTCATTTCCTTTTTGTCCTTTCGAAGTGAAGTTTCAATCATTTCTATTTTCATATTTTCAGGCTTCTGTCCCTGAGCTTCACCTTTGTTTGGCAATTGGGCTTAACGAGGGTGTTTTTATAGTAGGGCCTAGGATAAAGAGAGGAGGAGGTGCCTATTTTAGCCCATTTCATAAAGGGACTTAGGTGCCTTTGTATGTTTATAAAATAGCATAAATCCTGCAGATGCGGCACCTACAGTTGAGAATTTACATTTATATTTGCTCGTGGAGCGTCTACTCCTGGAGTAATTCTGTGCAGGTACCGGTACCAGCGTCAGCAAGCCAGTGAGGCAGGCATAGAGCGCATAAGCTTTAAGGGAGCTCGAGACTGTCTTGCTGTTTGCTTCTTCACAGCTTCTGGAGAGTTTCCCTTCACTCCTGCGGCTGTGCTACATTTCAGATGCCAGCACCGCAAATAATGTAAATACAAGTGCTTCCTGTTTCTTGCTAGAGACAGGAAGTGCTTCTGTTTCTCTCATTAAGACCTTGCAGGGCTGGCGTCAGAAGTGTAGCGTAGTCACGAAAGCGAAGAGAAATGCTCCTGCAGCTGTGTTAAAATACCTCTGGGATTAGGTAGAGGAGATGAATGGCTGGGGCTGAAAAGTTGGCTGATAGTGATTTGGGAGGGGGGCTAATGGCTGAAGATGGGCTTATAGTGAGTTGGGGAGGGTCTAGAGGCTGAAGATGGACTGATGAGTCAAGAGGAGCTGGTGGCTGGAGATGGGCTGATAAGTCTAGGGAGAGTGGCTGGGAGCTGGAGATGGGGTGATGATGTCTAGAGAGTGTGTGGGGAGGGGTAGGAACCCCTGGGTGGACATCTGCTTGAGGACGGTCTCTAAAGCTACAAGGTAAAGTAAGATGGGTCTCGAGGGGCAGGGGAACAAATTCTTTTCAAGGCCCTTACTTTAGACAGAATCCTGATCACCATACTCATTTCTGTCCCACCATGCTGGAGGGTAGTAATACAAATCAGTCCATGTACACACCAAGAAAGAGCTGGACCTTAACTCTACAGGGTCAAACGCTATGAACAGGCAAATTATAATAATTTGTAGCAAGCTGAACAATTGAGGTAGATGCTGTACAGTATATCTATGGATTACAGATTAAGAGTTACAGCAAAGTTATTCACTTTTTCCCACTTGCACACCACACTCATTTTTACACACAAAACAAATCCTAGGACCCTTGCTGTGTTAGCATTCAGTGGATCTTTTCCCTTTGGAGTAGCCAGAATATCTCCTGTGGAATTGAATTCTCTTGTGGCTCTCCTACTCCTTTCCTCTATATATGATATGATATGATGTGGTGTTACAGCAGTTAGTGGATTTTTTGAATAGGACTTGGGTTTTGGATGACTTTCAGTTTTGGATTTCTTGTTGAAAGAGGAACAGAGGCCTTATTGTGTTCAACTGTTATTATCTGGGTTTGTAAACTGCTGAATTGCATGCCTTTGAGTGCTCTCAACACTTGTACACTACCGTTCCCCATTGTTTTCAACCCAAGTTAAACTGTTCTATCTGAATCTGTTTGTTTTACCGTTTAACCGTTCATGTTATTGCCAATTCAATGTAAATTATTCTATGCAATCTGTTCTATGTAAACCAGTTTATTGTTCACATTATATGCAAACCACACTGATCTGAAAAAGCACGGTATATAAAAACAAACAAATAAATAAATATCGGTATAGCAAATGTTTCAAATAAATAAATGGCTAGTGGAACTGGGTCATTGTAGAGTTGTTTTACTAGCATTTTTTGGATATTGCTTCTGCATTTGATTCAGTGTCACATGAATAATTGTTGTGTATATTGGAAAAGATTGGGGTGAGTGCAGAGATAATAAAATGGTTTTAATCATATTTGGCTGATAGACTACAACATGTTTAGTGCTCCAACATAGGATCTTTTTGGTTTACAACTTGGTGTGACCTTCCACAGGGCTCTTCATTGTCAGCTGCATTGTTTAATGTTTATCTTTATCTTTTATCTTTATTTAATTTCTTGATATATCGCCCAGGCTGAAAGGCATTAAAGCGGTTTACAAACGCTACAAGCAGGTACTGGATATATTCCTTCATCCCCAAAGGGCTCACAATCTACATACTTAACCCTTTTGTGTAAATTTTTGAGAATGTGTGATATACTCTTTTGGCTTTATGCTGAAGATATGTTGTTTCTTGTTTGGGATGGGGATGTTTCTGTTGGGATGCAAGGGCGCCTAAAGGTTGTATTGGAGGCCAAGCAGCTTTTGAGTTCCAAGGCTGTAATGCTTAATTTGGAGAAAACTGAATTTATGATTTTCTCTCTTGCTCTGTCAGCATTTTTTGCTTCAGCAGGTTATGATTGATAATGACATTTTAGCAGTAACTTTTAAAGTTCGTTATTTGGGCGTTCTAATTGATTCTACTTTGATGTTTAAGCCTTTCATTAAGGATATGGCTAAGAAGGTGGTGTGGAAATTGAGTTTGTTGATGAAGTTGAAGCCTTAAGAACATAAGATGTGCCATACTGGGTTAGATCTAGGGTCCATCAAGCCCAGTATATTCTTTCCAACTGTGGCCATTCCAGGTCTCAAGTACCTGTCCAGTTTCCAAAGATCTACACATTCCATGCTGCTTGTCCCAGGATTAAGCAGAGGATTTCCCCAGTTCTCTTTAATAATGGACTTTTCCTTCAGGAACTCGTCCAAACCTGTTTTGAATCCAGGTACATAGGCCCATGTTGGCCTCTGGGTGCCCTCTGGGACCTTTGGCTCACCTTTTCAACCAGCTTACACTGCAGTTCCTTAAACGGCTCACACACTGTTTTTCAGTCTTGACTAGATGCTTGAAAACCTGCCTTCATGAGAGCCTGATGCCCAAGCTTCCCCTCCAGGGGCCTGGGGTCCATGAACACTTCTGCGACAGGCAGTTAAAGGGGTCACGGCTCTGCTCTACTCTTGCATTTTTCTGTTCCCCTGGGAGCTCGATTCAAGTGAAATTCCTGTCACCAGAAAGTAAGTCCGAGGAGGAGCTGGTGGTGGTTCCCTTAGTGTTGGTGGTGGTTCCCTTAGTGTAAGACTAGGATCTCTGTGATCTATCTTTTTCATTGATGGGCCCCATTTATGTCTTTTCAGAATGCTATGGCAGCTCAGCACTTTTCAGTGTCTGCTTTTAGGCAAGGTTTGCAGGTGGGCGCCCCTTATACCTGGTAGGTATCTGGTCTGCTGCAGTCATACCTCTCCCTCAGCCTATGTAGCAGCCAGGGCCGGCCCGTCCATGGAGCAAGAATGTTTTTTGCACAGGGCTCCGCGTTTCAGGGGGTCCCGCGCAAAAAACATCTTTCATCAGCCCAGCTAGGTTAAAAAAACACAAACCGGCTGCTGCTGCTGCCGCTGCCGCCATGGCAGCAGCAGAATCGACCATCCTGCGGGATCCCTGCCCTGCAGAGTTCTCCATGCAGTCTCAGCGTCGGCTGTCAAGAGCCGCGCGAAGAGAGAGCTTCTCCTCTCGTGGCTCTGTTAATCCCGCCGCAGGACTGGTAATGGGCTATGGGGGGGGGGGGAGCTAAGACTACAAGTGGGCTGATAGGGGGGTTAGGACTGGAAGTGGACTGATGGGGGGTTAGGACTGGTAATGGACTATGGGGGGGTTAGGACTGGTAATGGGCTATGGGGGGGCTAAGACTACAAGTGGGCTGATGGGGGGGGTTAGGACTGGAAGTGGGCTGATGGGGGGGTTAGGACTGGTAATGGACTATGGGGGGTTAGGACTGGTAATGGGCTATGGGGGGGCTAAGACTACAAGTGGGCTGATGGGGGGTTAGGACTGGAAGTGGGCTGATGGGGGGTTAGGACTGGTAATGGGCTGTGGCGGGGGTAGGACTGAAAATGGGGTGATGGGGGGGTTAGGACTGGAAGTGGGCTGTTGGGGGCTTAGGACTAGTAATGGGCTATGGGGGGGTTAGGACTGGTAATGGGCTATGGGGGGGCTAAGACTACAAGTGGGCTGATGGGGGGGTTAGGACTGGAAGTGGGTTGATGGGGGGTTAGGACTGGTAATGGGCTGATGGGGGGTTAGGACTGGAAGTGGGCTGTTGGGGGGCTTAGGACTGGTAATGGGCTATGGGGGGCTTAGGACTGGTAATGGGCTATGGGGGGGCTAGGACTGGTAATGGGCTGGGGGTTGCTAGGACTGGAAATGGGCTGAGTGGAAGGGGGGCTTGGAATGGAGATGGGCTGTGAGGGGAGGGAGCTAGGACTGGAAATGGGCTGAGTGGGGGGGCTAGGACAGGAAATGGGCTGATGGAGGGGCTAGGATAGGACTGGAAATGGGCTGTTGGGGGGTGCTAAGATTGGAAATGGGCTGTGATGGGGGCTTGAATTGAAATGGACTCATGGAGGGGCTAGAACTGGAAGTAGGCTCATGGGGGGGCTTGGACTGGAATTGGGCAGAGTGGTGGAGGGGAGCTAGGATTTGACATGGGCTGATGGGGCTAGGAAAGGACTAGAAATGAGTTGATGGGGGGCTGGGATAGGATTGGAAATGGGCTGATGCAGGGACTAGAAGGGAGCGGATGCTGGGTGGGGCTGGAACTAGAAGGGAACTGATGTTGGGGGAGGATTAGAATGGGATAGAGCTGGGAGAGTGAAATGGAGAGGGAAAAAATATTTTGTGTGGGAGGGAAGACAAATCTACAATTGGCCGGATATAGGGAGAGTAAGTGGGGATTGAGGATGGAGGGGTAAATTTTGAGTGGATGAAATAGGAATGAGGAAAGAGCCAAAGGAGAAACATTAGTATGTTAAAGCAGATGTAGAGAGAGAATGGAAAAAAAACTAGAAGAGAGAAGAAAGGACAAATGGACAGCAGACGATGGAGAGTTAGCAGAAGACACGAAGAAACCAGAAGAAAGTGGCTGGAGCAATTGCCATTGAAAAAAAATGCACAAAAGGTAGAAAAATATCTCTTTATTTTGAATTTATTAACTGGAATATGTCAGCTCTGGGAAATGTGCATCATTAATGTCTGCGCTTTGTTTAGTACAAGAGGAAATTAATTTATGGTTTTATTTCTACAGTGTTGTACATTCCAAGTTTGACTTTTGGGGTTCCCAGTTTAATTATTGTCTTCATGTTTCTAAATTGTGATTCCTTGTTTGGTGATGGTTTATGTTCTGCATGCGTAACTGAGCTGAGGTATTCTGTTTATATAATTCCTATTTGACATTGCCACTTGTTCTCTTTCCCCAGTAGGTCATGTATTGTTGTTCTCTGAAATGTATTGGTTTAATATTTGCAGTGTTGCCTTTTGATAGGTAGGGTATGGTGCTTTGTGAATCCTGGTAGTGCTGTTAGGATATGGCGGGTTTGCTATGGGTTCTAAATGGGGAGTGTTTGTAGTAGTTCCTAATGTGCCTGTGCCTGGATTATAGCAATGTAGAAATCTTTTAGTCTTTCTTTATCCATACACTCATTAAGAGGCATGTTTACTAAAAGTTAGTGTATGGTAACATTATGCAAATATTTATGCAAATAAGGTACCTTATGCAAATGAGGCCCGCACCGTGACTCCGCACATGGCCCCGCACCCCCCTTGGGCCGCCCCTGGTAGCAGCACATAATGTTTTAGGGAGAAGCCCCCAGACTGTGCTCTCAGGTCCCATCTCAACTGTTTCCCTGACTCTAGGGTAAGCAGGATCAGCTTTTTGGGCTCCTTGGGGTGGGAATCCTGTTCATGGCTGTGACTAAGCGCACAACCATCCCAGTGGAGGGAGGTGCTGTGTGCAAGGAATCTCAGTTTTGCAGGGTCAAGGCTCTCCTTAAAGCCATTGCAGTCACTGTCTTAAACCCTCAGGCAGCACTGTGTGCATGCCTGTAGACTAGCCCTTTGATGATGGATCTATACTCTGACAGTAGCCTCTGTGGCTCTAGCCATATGGCAATGGTCTCTGGCTCCTAAATTTTCAGATTTGATCCCTGGTATACCTAACATTACCATGCAAGGTTAGGCCAAATGTCATCAATCCCAGTCCCCTTTCTGGAAACTAGGAAGCTTTCAGCAGACCACATAGGTAGCTACTGCTTGTTAAGACTCGTTCAGAGTCTCTTCTAAGTCAATGGCAGTGGTAATATTTGTCCTTAGCTCGCCCTCAGAGACGCTTGGAAGATAGGCCTAGGGGTGCCAACAGCTCCTTCCTGTAAGGTCGTCCACCCTGTTCAATTCAACTAGTACACATCTCCCCTTCAGCCTTCTCGAAGTCCTGAATTATTGCATCCCCTAGTCTTGTCACACCAACCAATGTAAATAGTTTTATAGTTAATTCTGTTATTGTACATAGTTAAATATGTTCGATGTAATTTGTTCTGTTGTAAACCACCTTGATTGTCAGATAAGGCAGTATATAAGAATGTGAAATAAATAAATAAATTAAAGTGCCCAGGAAGGGGGAGGTTCCTTTCCAGCATCCTGGATTCAGAAGCAGCAGTTTTCAGAAACAAGAGTCTCATTTTTGTATGAGGTCCTTTGCATCTGTCATTGTATTGATCAGGAATGGGATGCTCCTCATCTCCCTAGACCTCGCCATCACATATGGCCACTTTTCCATTTGGAGCAGCATTAGCTGTTTTTCTGCTTCTGTATTGTAGATTGCTTTTCCAGTTCTGAGCCCTGCCCTTTGGCCTAGATGGATCTCTCTTTTTCCTAGATAGTAGTGGCATTAGCGGCCCATACATGGACTTTGGGTTAGTCCAGCCATTCTTGCTGGAGATAACCAGAGATGCCACAGATCTCATGGGGTGGAGGAGTAGCCTAATGGTTAGAGCACTGGCTTGGGAACCCAGAGACCAGGGTTCAATTCCCACTAGCACTCCTTGTGGCCTTGGGCAAGTCGCTTAACCCTCCATTGCCTCAGAAAATATATATATAACAGTATATAAAACCTGTTACATAAATAAATGAGTTCTGACTAGGAAAGCTTGGGTCTGTGTTTGCATGTCCTTAAATTAGAATAGCCTGTTTCTCTCCCAGCATTTCAAATACCAGAGGGTCAGTTCCATACTCTTCTGAGCCAAGTTTCCTATTCATACATCAGTCAACTAAGGGCATGTGGTGTTCAGTCAGCTCCATAGGCCTAGGACCCTCAGGTCCATGACACTGACCTTGGACCAGGGTATATAATGCTCACTGCAGAGGCTCCTGCTAATCTTCTGGTGCCATGTTCCACATTGTTCAACAAGACCCTTCCTCTCCTGCAGGACATCAAGAAGCAGTTGAAGTGGTAATTGTGGTTTTGCCACCTCATGGCCAGGGTGACATTGGAAGCACCAGATAGAGTACTTGCTGCTTGGATGCCAGCCTGAAGAGCTGAGAGTGAAATGCCTGGGCCAATTGGCCCAGCGGCCTCTGGCCTCCTCATGAGGCCTCCTGGGGAATCATCTGTCTGGAGACTAGAGTGATCAGTTTGACTCTGGAGAGATTCAGATCTTTCCTAGTTGTCACCATGAGCTAAGGTTTTTTGGGCACTGCCCTGGTGGTGGCAAATATCCACAAACATTGGAGAACTTGTGGTGCTGGGGTAGATCTTGCTGTTGCAGAGCTGTGCTGTTGGGAGAAGGTGAATCTTATTGCCCTGTGTGCAGCACATATCACAAGCTTCAACAACATGAAAGCTGATTTTGTGTTGGAAATCCATGGACCCAATTCTCCTGCAATTGACCTCATAGTGTGAAGACAGAGCCTTCCATGCTCCAATTTGATGGCCACTCTGGAGAATGCCAATGTGAAGAATTATTTCAGCCATGGGAAGGATCTCTGAATGGTGGGCTTGGAGGTCCTACTTCAGGAGTAGCTTTGGGAAGGGATGGTGTCTTCCTCCCTGGCCCCTAGTGAGCCATCTTTTGCACAGGTTTCAGGCCCATCCAGGCCTGGTGCTTCTAGCAGCCCTGGACTGGCCAGGCAAATCGTGGTGTGCGGATTTCTTGCTCTAGGGGCTTTGCCCTCAGTCTACCTCAAGAGATGGGCCTACTATGGCAGGGGCTTCTAGTAATGAAGATTTTGTCTCCCTTTTTTTCTTGGCCCTGGGGGGGGGGGAGTGTAGGTTTTCCAAGAACAGTTGTTTTTGAGAGGTAGCAACCTCCCTGCCTAGAGCCTAGTGGGCTACTATGTCCTTAGCTTATGTCCAAGCCCTTTTGACAGTCCATTCTGGACCAGGGCTTGGTTTTGAACTTTCAAGGTGGCAGTTCTGTTATGCTACAGGAATTGCATCCAAGGAATTTCATTGATGGAGCTCCTCGATATGGACCATTTCCTCAGGTGTGAAGCAGTTCTGTCTGCCTATGTACCTCAGTGGTTCCCTCTGAGGTTGAGGTCACTGAAAGGGCCTTTTCTTTGGGCATGGATAAGGCCTCCCTTGAGGGCTGGTCCCTTACAGTGGCTTCTTAGGGGCTCTAGTATCCACCAGGTGGATGTCTGAGCTGCAGGCCTTGTCTTGCAGGGAACCATTCCTGGTCTTCAGCAGCTTTTGTTGCCTTGCAGTCTGTTGTCCTTCTCTCAAGGGTGTTGCCCTCTCCCCCTTTCATCTGGACCAGACTGTTCTGCCTTCCTTCTCAAAGATGGATCTTCAGAAAGATTCCTCACTGCATCTATGGGACATGTGGAGGGTGTTACTCAAATATACTGCAATTACTGGGACCTTCTGCTGGTTGCATCTTCTGTTCTCCTCGGCGATACAGGAAATGAAATTAGAAGAGGTCAAATCCTCTATTGTCTGCTAACTTAGGGAGGCCATTGGGTCCATGTACATTCTGACTGATAAACATGTGTTGGAGTGGGTACAGGTCTCCTGGGTAGAATCTGCTCTGGTGTCTCCAGAGGACAATCTGTAAGGCAGCTTCCTGGTTCTCATTGAATGCTTTTGTGAAACCCTACAAGGCTGCTTATGGGGATTAATACAGATGGTACCCTTGGCAGGTCTGTTCTCACTGCCATCTTCCTCCCACCCTGGGTCCTGACTGCTTGTGTACATCCCACTTGTGTGGACTGATGTAACAAGATAAGGAAGGACGCATTTTACATACCTGGTATTTACTTTCCTTGAATCCTGATAGACCAGTCCAGAACAAGCCCTGGAAGTTTCTTTTTTGCAGGTGTGAGGGTTTGGCTGCTGTAAAAGACTTAGCAAGTCCTGTGGTCTGACACAGATACCATCATTTTGGGTAAGAGAGCCAAATACTTGCTTACACTATTTGTGGAAAAATAGTTTTTGGTTAATAATGTTTTATGAGTTTTTTCAGTCTTGCTTTCTGCATAGGCAGTTTCACACTTGCTTCTCTCAGTGCTGCACAAGAGGATATAACAAATGATGGCATCACTGAAAGTTGCTTAGGTCTGCCTCCACCTGCTGGCAAAGGAGCATAACCCACTCAGCTGGACTGGTCTAGCAAGATTCAAGGAGAGAAAATTATCAGATACGCAAAATGCATCCATTTTTTCAATGACTTACATGCAGAGATGGGTCTTTAAACTTGTACTTTAGGCAGGTGGTATTCTGTAAGTACAAGTGTACTTTTGAAGTGGGCATGAACATGGGCAGAGCTTGGTTGAATCATTGGCAGAGCAGAGATTTATGTACATAAGTTGAGTGGAGGAGTGGCCTAGTGGTTGGGGCAAGGTACTTCAGGCCAGAAGGTCAAGGGTTCAAATCCCACAAGAGGATAGCAACCTTGGGCCAGAAGGACTGGGGTTTCTAGTCCCACAGGTGCTCCTTGTGGTCTTGGGCAAGCCACTTAACCCTCCATAGCCCATGTTCCCTGTAAAATAGTTATCTCCAAGTTATAATGCCCTGTTCAATGTTTGTTCAATGTAAACCACATTGATGCAGAATAGCACAGTATATAAGAGAATGTAAATAAATAAGTTATGCAATACTATAACTTCTGTGCATTCTCTACAAATCTAAGCATGGGCATTTACACCAAGTCTAGGGTTGATGTAAATATGGCACTAGAGTTGGCACTGGTATTCCACCACTTAGACCTCCTATTTTATAAAGTAAAGTATCTTTGTTGTAAATGTACATAAATAAAAAAAAAAAGTAATCAAGAAATAATAAAACCTCCTGCATAAGAAAACAGAGCGAGCAGAAGCAAACAATCCAAGAAGAAAGCACATGCAAGAAAATAAGAAAAAAGCTGCTAGCTCATCCCTAGCCCACAATAAGGTGAAGAGCTGAGAAGAAAACAATTTAATATAATGAAAGAAAAAGGTTATAGCACTACCCAGACACACCATACACCTACATTTCAACAGGCAGAGAATCAATAGACTCTTCCAAACACTGAGCATTTATGAAAGCAGCCAGTTGAGAGGGCTCATAAAAAATATTCGACACTGAATGATATTTGACCAAACACTTGCAAGAGTATTAAAAAAAAAAAAAGAAGAGCCCTCCCAACTCGAGAACCCCAGGGCAAAGTAGTAAGAATTACCTATGTCACTTCTGGGTGTCCCTAGAAAGGTTGGGATACATCAGGACCAACATTCCCTTAAAAAGCAAATGTCGTTTCCTGAAGAATAATTTTAAAAGCCACTCTATCAGATAGCAAGGCAAAGGAAACTGCTAAAGTAGAAGGAACAGGGATGATCTCAGATTGGTCCGCAATTACAGCCGAAGAAACAGACTTCTTCCCAGTCGGTAAATAGAACACTCTTACAGTAGGAGGAATTAACTCTGGTGAAAATACAAGTCTCCATTAAATAAGCTTTAAACATATCCCTCGGTGTTATCATTGAGACTCTCAGAAAGTTAATAAGCCTTAAGTTGTTAGCTTGAGAGAAATTCTCCAACTGTTCAATCTTTACCGCTAAAATTAAAGTTCTTTACAAAACACGAAGACTGTTCTTCCAGTACTCCAGCTCTTAACTGAACCTTCAATAACTCAGATTGTAACCCAGTTACTTTAGTTGAAACCAATTCCACCGAAGCAGCATTAGACTGAACCTTCACTGCCAAGGAAGACACCTGCAGTAAAATTGCAGCTCCAAGAGAAACAATTGCCTGCCAAATGGATTCCAGAGTGAAACTTTCAGGTCTTTCCAATGAAAAGGAAGTAGATTGCAAATCAAAACCCGGAGTATCTCCCATTTCAGCTGACACCAGAACAGTGTCCATTGCAGCAGCCATTCCAACTGCTGCTACTCCTTCATCTGGACCCATCAGAGAGGAAGTGTGCTGAGGCTGATCCGGGGCAAAGGTCTCTGAAGAGCACACCCCAGCCATACCTGATCCTTCCTGCTCCTGCAAGGGATCGCACCAAGAGAGCTCTTTCTGCTGCTGGCCACTAGCCTCGAGCTGTTGTCGCAGGCACACCACCTTCAAAGCCGGGCATAGGTCGGGGGAGAGAGAGCACTCCGGCTCCTACGCCTCTCTTCCATCCCCCTCAACCTGTGGCGTTCCCCAGGGCTCTATCCTTGCCCACTTGCTCTTTAACATTTTTCTTGCCCCACTTGCCCTGCTCATCCAACAGTCTGGTATCTCTGCCTACATCTACACCGATGATATTCTTCTGGTTCATCACACCTCCTCCTCCTCCCCCGATCTCGTCCCACTCAATCTCTGTCTTGCCTCCGTTGCCTCCTGGTTCGATCTAAACTTCCTACATGCTAATCCCGCTAAATCTTCTGCGATGTGGTTTTCTTTTGGACTCCCCCCTCCTGATCTGTCACCTGTTATGTCCTCCCGCCCCATCCCCCTGGTGCCGACTCTTCGTTACCTGGGTGTCACCCTGGATTTTTCTCAATCTTTTCACCAACATATTTCCTCTGTTGTACGTACTTCCTTTCTCCACCTTCGTCAGATAAGGGCTGTTCGGTCGTTTCTTCCCCCTCCCTCTGTTGTCACTCTTGTTTTGTCACTTGTGATCACTCGTCTAGACTACTGCAATGCTATCTATGCAGGCTTCCCCTCCTCTCAGCTCCACCGTCTCCAATTAGTCCAAAACGCTGCCGCCCGTCTCGTCACTTGCTCCCCCGCTCATTCTCATGTCACTCCCTGCCTTTTCACCCTCCACTGGCTTCCGGTGAAGTTCAAATTCATCTTCAAATTACTCATCATCGCGCACAGGGCTCTTCATGCTAGCACCCCCCAGTATTTGGCTGATATCATCCATCTTCAATCCTCTCCACATCTTCTTCGCTCGGCTCACGGTAATCGTCTCTTTCTCCCCTCCCCTTCCCAGGCCCACTTGGAACTCACCCTTCACTCTGCATTCTTTTTTCTAGGCCCCACTTTATGGAATTCGCTTCCGCTTTCTCTCCGCACCGAATTGTCTCACCCCCGCTTTAAAGCTCTTCTCAAAACTCATCTCTTTTGTCAAGCTTTCGATCTCTCCTCCCCTGCTGATGATGCTTTATCCCCCAGCCGCGCCCCCCATCCCCCATAACATCCCCCCAAATGCTTCTCACCTGCCCTTCCCCCTATTTCCCTCCCCGTCCCCCATCATTCTGTCCCCTTTCTGGACCTCTTCTGTTTTCTATCTTTTGTCTGTCCCTCTCTGTCCTATTGTTACTGGCGTTCCTTTCTGACTTTATTTTTCAGTAGCCTCTACCCTTTTTGTATTGTACACCGCCCTGATGCCTCGGCATGGGCGGTTTATCAAATCCTGCGAATAAAGAAAGATAAAAGAAAGAACTACCTGAAGCAGACACTGAGCACTTCATCTCCAGCATTGCAACAGTGGAGATTACCTCCACCCCCTCCCCACCCCGCACCAGCTGGGAATCGAGACGGCCTCAGCACAAATGAATCCAGAGGACCTGAGGTAATTGGCGTAGAGGTACCAGGGGTTAATGGCGCCACCACAGGCCCCTTTCCCTTTCGCTTCCGACCCATAATGCCGAGACCAACTCACTAAGCTGTAACCAGCGCCATCTTGGCTCCTCCCTTCTCAGAACTGAGACTACTTCACTTTATAAAATAAGTGTGATAGGTACAGTATGTGTAGGAAAGTGTAGTTACTGATCTATAACAGGTGATCTCCGGGAACAACAGGAATCAGTCTTCACATATGGATGAATGTCACCGACTGAGCCTGCACTGGAATATTCCCCAGCATCCAATCTTTGGGAGAGAAACTCAAGCCCATTGTTAATACTGTTGCATTCTCAGAGGTTCTACCTGTTCTTGGTAAGGGGGCAAAAAGGCTGCATCGCATTAAAAGCTTTAATACATGGCTCCAGAGCTGGTGCAAACAAGAAGGATTCAGATTTATTGGCAACTGGGGCAACAGATGGAACAACAAGAGGCTATACTGTGCTGATGGACTAAATCTCTCTATTGCAGGGAAAAGAATCCTAAGTGAAAAATTCAAGTAATATGTGGATATGCACTTAAACTAGAAAAAGGGGGTGACGAATGTGGAAGGTCAAGTTCTGGACGTCACCCCCTGCAAAAGCAGATTAAAATCAGAAACAGCCACACTTTTAAACCACACATCAAAAATAAGTGGGAAGATGTAGGCAGAACAAAATCAATGCAAAATACACACAAGCCAGTTAAATGCTAGAAAAGCAATGAGCACAAATGCTCGAAGCTTAGCCAACAAAGTTCCGGACCTGGAAGCCCTAATGGTGGAAATGGATTTGGACATTGTGGCCATTACAGAAACATGGTTTAATGAATCACATGATTGAGATATAGCCATAGCTGGCTATAATCTATTCAGAAGAGACAGAGAAAATGGAAGAGGTGGAGGAGTAGCCTTGTATGTCAAAAGCAATATTAAAGCTACTGAAATGCAGGGGGCATGGGGAAAAGAAGAAGCACTCTGGATTGTATTGGAAAGAGGAGGTGGCACTGTCATCCATACTGCTGTAGTCTACAGACCACCGACACAAATTGAAGAGATTAGATAACAAACTGATTATAGATATTGCCAAGATAGCCACAAAGGGGGAAGCGATCATATTGGGTGACTTTAATCTAACTGATGTGGATTAGATTACTCCTTCTGCAAATCTGGAAAGAAGCAAAAAAATTGTGGATGCTCTCAAAGATGTGTTACTTAGACAATTTGTGATGGAACCAACCAGGGAAAGCTCAACACTGGATTTAGTGCTCACTAATGGTGATAGTGTGTCGAATGTTTGCGTGAATGCCCCTGTGAGAAGCAGCGATCATCACACGGTGTGGTTTGAGATAAAAGCCATGGTACAGGCCAATCATAGCAAGCTCAAAGTCCTAAACTTCAAAAACACCGACTTCAATAAAATGGCCGAGTACCTAAAGGAGGAGCTGACAGGGTGGAAGGGGATAAGGGAAGTGGAATTGCAATGGGCTAAACTAAAGGTGGCAATAAAAGGGGCAACAGATAAATATGTAAGAAAAGTAAATATGTAAGTAAAGTAAACTACTGCTGCTATTGCTGTTATTGCTCGTGCCATGACCATCTGCTACCTGTTTAATTGCTTGCCTGCCTGTTCGTTGCCTTGCTGCCTTTGCTGCTGCTGACGTTTCTCCGTTGCTCCTCCCACAGGTAACCCCATTGGCCGCCTTCCCGGCGTTCCCGGAAGTGTCCATCCTGTATTTAAATGCTCCCAGTGCGGCATTTTGCGCTGCAGCGGCGGGCACCGCTGGCACGCACCGAAGGAGTGCACCCAAGGAGCAGGACGTGCTCCTTGGTCGAGCTCCTTGGGGCGAGTCCAGGGGCCAGTCCTGTGATTCATCGTTCGCTGCACTCCACTGCTCTCCTCAAGCCCTTTCTCAGGATCCTGTCGTCTCCAGCTCGCCTCGAACCAAGGACATTCTCGCCGCCTGTAGACAGGTTTTACTGTTACTCACGCTGCTTTTGCCTCTGTTGTTTCCCTGTATAATGTCTGCTATTCCTGTCGTGTGGGGCTGGAGGCCTCCTCCTCCTCTTCCCCTTCCTGTTCTATCAAATATTGCTGTATGCCGCTCTTCTAATCTTATCTTAATGTTCCCCTTCCCGCCGGCCATCCAATTTACCTTCCCCCTCGCAGTTTCTTCTCCTTCAAATGTCTCTAATAAATTGTCATTCCCTTCGCTCTAAAACTGTGCTTATCCATGATCTTATTCTGCAGTATTCCCTGGATGTCTTGTTCCTCACAGAAACCTGGCTCAAGGAGGGGGAGGAGCCTCTCCTGAATCGTTTCCTCCCCCCAGGCTTTTCCTTCTTTGCGTCCTCTCGTCGGGGTAGGTCTGGTGGGGGGGTTGCGGTGATTTTTCGCTCCTCCCTCCCCTTGCGCGAGGTCCTCCCTACTCCTTTTTCTTATCCTGAAGCTCTCTTGCTTCATTTAGGGACTTCGTCCCCCACGCATATCCTTCTTCTCTATGCCCCTCCAGCCTTGTCATCCCCTTTGTGGGATTCTGTTCTATTGATCCTGTCTGAAGCATCCCTTAGGTACCAACACCTCTTGCTTCTGGGTGACTTCAACGTTCATGTTGATTCTCCCTCCTCTCAGTGCAATTTTTCCTTTCTCTCTCTGCTGTCTGATCTTTCCCTTCACCAACACATCCAAATCCCCACACATTCAGCCGGTCACACATTAGACCTGATCATTTCCCGCCAGTCTTCATCCATTGCTCCCTCTTCCCTTTCTTCCCTGCCCCTTCCTTGGTCTGATCATTTCTGTATACACTTTACCCTTCCGTGTCTTCCCCTTCCCCTTCCCTCCTCTTCTGTCCTACCCCCAGTCCGCCCAGTTCGTCGTCTTACTCCTGACTCATTTCATCAGTTCCCATCCTCTGATAAGCTTTTTCCTGTCGATTTTCCCCTACTTCCAGTGGATCTCCAGGCTCAGTGTTGGGATACCACACGTTCATCTGTGTTAGATAAGGTTGCCCCTTTACGTCTCCCCTCTGCCACTCAGCGTCACCCTAACTCCCCCTGGTTCTATCCAGGTCTTCTGCTTCATCGCTCTTATTTTGCCGGGCTATTCGCCGCTGGCATAAGTGTCCCTCCCCAGTAACACTATCACACTTTCGTTATTGTCACATGCATTACCGTACCCTTCTTAACTCAGCTAAACGGACTCACTTTTCTAAGCTTATCTCTTCCTCAGCAACCTCTACACGTCAACTGTACTGTATTCTTCATTCCTTCTCTGCCCCCTCAACTTCTCTGATCCCTAATACCACAGTCCCCACTTCTCCCTCTTCTAGCAACCCCGCTCCCTCTGCTTTGGCTTCTCATTTTGCCGCCAAGGTTCACTCTATCCGACAACTTTTCTCCGCGTGTCCTCCTCCTCTATCTCCCCCTCCCCCCTCTCCCCGATTTCCCCTATATCTGTGGTCTCCCCAGGTATCCCTCCCCTTTCCCACTGCTGGTCCATCTTCCAACCCATTACCAAGGTCCTTACCACTAATTGAAAAACCACCTATCCCTCTGATCCTATCCCCTCACAGTGGCTCTCTGATCCCACTCTGGCCCTGCTCCCTTTGATCCTCTCCATCTTTAACACTAGTTTGGTGTCTGGCACCTTCCCCTCACATTGGAAACACGCCCTGATACTTCCCCTCCTGAAGAAAGCCTCTCTGGATCCTTCTGTACCTTCTAACTGACGTCCTATCTCTAATCTCCCCTTTCTATCTAAACTTCTCGAAAGACTGGTCTTCTCTCAGCTTTCTGCTCACCTCAAGGCCTCCCTGGTTCTTCACCCCCGTCAATCTGGCTTTCGTCCCGGTCACAGTACTGAAACTATCCTTATCTCCTTTCTTAATGAGTTGCATATTGCTCACGACCACGGTTCTATATCTATCGCTGTTTCACTCGACCTATCTGCTGCCTTTGACGTTGTTGATCACCGCACTCTCCTCTTGAGGCTTAGTTCTATTGGTCTTTTGGGTTTGGTCCTCCGTTGGTTTCACTCCTTTCTTTTTAATCGGTCTTTTTCGGTAATCTCTGGTTCTGATTCTTCCTCCTCAACACCTCTTCACTATGGTGTTCCTCAGGGTTCTGTACTGGCACCCCTTCTGTTCAACATTTTCTGGCCCCTCTTGCTTTACTTATCCAGCAGCATGGTATCTCAGCGTATTATTACGCGGATGATATTATTCTTCTTTTTCACACTAGCTCTCTCACCCCTGATATTGGCCCCCTTAATGTCTGTCTCTATGCTGTTTCTTCTTGGTTTTCAGAGAACGTCCTACATGTTAACTTGTCAAAAACCTCAGCTATTTGGTTCACTGCTGGTGCTCCTACTCCTGCTCGTGTTCCATCTCTTTCTGCTGGTCCTATCCCTCTTGTTACATCTTTGCGTTATCTGGGTGTCACACTGGATTCAGCTTTAACCTTCAAAGATCACATTTCTTCTGTCGTTCAACGCTCTTTCTATACACTGAGGCAACTTCGTGCAGTCTGGCCTTTTCTCTCACCCTCTTCTCTAACTACACTGCTTCTTTCCCTTGTCGTTTCTCGTTTGGACTACTGTAACGCATCTTTGGCTGGTCTTCCTCTCACTCAGCTCCGTCGACTCCAGTTAGTTCACCACACTGCTGCCCTTCTTCTGACTCACACTTCCCGATCTGCTCATGTCACCCCCCTTCTTATTTGTTTACACTGGTTACCTATTCCATTTCGCATTCAATATAAGATCCTCACTTATGTACACAGATCTCTGCACACCGGTGTCCCACTCTATCTCTCTGATTTAGCTCATTTCCACTGCCCCTCCAGAGCTCTTAGATAGATTCATGCTAATCGCCTATTTCTTCCTCCTCCCTCACAGGCTCACCTTGAATCCACACGTTCTTCTGCCTTTTTCTTTCTCGGTCCCCGTCTCTGGAACTCGTTGCCATCAGCTCTACGTCTGGAACTCTCATTTCACACCTTCAAAGCCAAACTTAAGACTCACCTCTTTTGCACAGCTTTTGATCTCCCCCCCCCCTCCTTCTTCCGCTGATAATTGACGGTGTTCCATCACTCTACTACTGTCTATTCTATCTCACTGTCTACTACTGCTATCCTTTTCTGTAAACAAATGGCGTTCCTTTCTTGTTTTCCTTCTTCTCCAGTAGTATCCTTTTGTTTTATTGTAAACTGCCGTATACCTTTTGGTCCAGGCGGTATAATACGTTTTAAATAAAGATAAACAAAAACAAGAGGAGAAGAAAACCTGTTTGGTTTTCCAAAGAAGTGGCTGCTCAAATAAAGGCAAAAAACACAGCTTTCACAATATTCAAAAGCTCGCACACAGAGGAACACAGAAATGAATACAGGATCAAGCTCAGAGACAAAAAGAGAAATAAGGATAGCAAAATCAAAGGCAGAGGAAAAGATGGCTAAAGATGTTAAGTGTGGCGACAAAACTTTCCTCAGGTATATTCGGGAAAGGAAGAAGATCAGAGGTGGAATTGCAGGACTCAGAAGTGCTGCGAACGGCTCGTGGAAAGTGACATTGAAAAAGCAAAATTGCTAAATGAATACTTCTGCTCTGTTTTTACTAAAGAAAGTCCTGGAGAAGGACCTCATGTGACTCCCAAATATAAAAATGGGAATGAAGTAGATACCACACCATTCACAGAAGATGAAGTGTTAGAACAACTTGCAAAACTGAACGTGGACAAGGCTATGGGACCGGATGGGATACATCCCAGGATACTGAAAGAGCTCAGAGGTTCTTGCAGGGCCGTTAAAGGACATTTTCAACAGATCCTTGAAAACAGGAGAGGTTCCTCAGGACTGGAGAATGGCTGATGTCGTACCTCTACACAAAAGTGGTGACAGGGAAGAAGTGTCAAACTACAGGCCTGTGAGCCTTACCTCAGTGGCAGGAAAAGTAATGGAGACCCTTCTGAAAGAGCGAATAGTGAACTTTCTCAAAACCAACAGGATACAAGACCCGAGGCAACATGGTTTTGCCAAAGGACGATCCTGCCAAACAAATCTGATTGAGTTCTTTGACTGGGTGACCAGGGAACTGGATCAGGGGCATGCGATGGATGTCATCTACCTGGATTTCAGCAAAGCCTTTGATACTGTTCCTCATAGGAGGCTTATCAATAAACTCAGTAGCTTGGGGACAGATCCCAAGATGGTAAATTGGATCAGAAATTGGTTGATTGACAGACGACAGAAGGTTATGATAAATGGAGCTAAATCAGATGAAGGGAAGGTGATTACCGGGGTACCCCAGGGATCGGTCCTGGGCCCGGCACTGTTCAATGTATTTGTGAGCGATATTGCTGAAGGACTGAATGGAAAGTCTGTCTTTTTGCAGATGACACAAAAATTTGCAATAGAGTGGACTCCCCCGAGGGAGTGGTTAACATGAGGAAAGATCTACAAAAGCTGGAAGAATGATCTAATGCTTGGCAATTACGATTTAATGCAAAGAAGTGCAGAGTCATGCACTTGGGTAGCAGAAATCCAAGGGAAATGTACGCATTAGGGGGCGAGAGGTTGGTGTGCATGGATCAGGAGAAAGACCTTGTTGTGATTATTTCTGAAGATCTCAAGGTGGCAAAACAGTGCGACAAGGTGGTGGCAAAAGCCAGGAGGATGTTTGGGCTGCATACAAAGAGGAATTACCAGCAGAAAGGAAAAGGTACTTATGCCACTGTACAAGTCACTGGTGAGGCCTCACCTGGAATACTTTGTTCAGTTTTGGAGACCATATCTTGCAAAGGATGTAAAAAGACTGGAAACTGTTCAGAGGAAAGTGACCAAAATGATTTGGAGCCTGCGTCAGAAGCCTTATGAGAAGAGACTAGAAGACCTAACATGTACACTTTGGAGGAGAGGAGGGACAGGGGAGATATGATTCAGACCTTTAAATACTTAAAGGGAAATAATGAACAAACAAACCTCTTCCAAAAACGGGGAAGCTGTAAAACTAGAGGGCATAACAGGAAGCTGCAAGGTGGTAAATTGAAAGGCAATGTCAGGAAATACTTTTTTACTGAAAGGGTGGTGGATGCTTGGAACGCCCTCCCGATGGAAGTGGTGGGGGCAAACACGGTGATGGAATTCAAAATGGCATGGGACAGACAGTGGATGCCTTTACAGCAACAGGATAAAATCAAAATAAATTGAACCATCTAAATTCTCAACAAATAGGGGTTTCCTACATGGAGTGGTGGGTTCACCCCTAAACAAAGACGTGGGGAGGGGTTGCCTGCACTGAGCGGCAGGTGCAACTACTCTTGCCATCATACTGGGCAGACTATATGGACCATACTGGTCTTTATCTGCCATCATTTACTATGTTACTATGTTCTTACCTTCTCAACTTCTCTCCTCAGTTGAGTTTGTAGCCGAGAAGAAGAGCAAAATAAAAGAATCCTACAACTTAGGGTAGGAAGGCGGGTTGTGAAAACTGATTCGTGCTGTTCCTGGAGATGATCTTTTACAGGTGAGCAACTATGCTATCTCCAGGAACAAGCAGGAATTCAGTCTTCACATATAGGACTCACTAGATCCCAGGTACCAGACTGGTATGGGAGAGAGAGCAGTGCAATCCCCGAGGTAAAAGCTTGTAGCCGAAGAGTCTGGAAGAGTTGTGGGCCATTGGACTCTATTCCAGGGGCTGATACTCCCCCAGTGATAGTCTGGTATCTTGTAGAAGTCGGGGATAGAGGGTAGGAGCTGAATTTAAGTCCCAAAGCAGTGCTAGAGTACAGCTTGACCAAAGACAGCATCCCGATGGGGGTCTCTGTCTAGACAGTAGTGTGCAGCAAAAGTATGAATGGAGGACCAGGTAGCTGCCCGGCAGATCTCCTCAATTGATACTGAATGGAGACTGGCTACAGAGTTTGCCATAGCCTGCACATTATGAGCAGTGACATGACCCTCCAAAGAGAGTCCTGTTTGTGCATAAGCAAAAGAATATCAATCTGTTATCCTTCTGGATAGATTATGTTTAGTCACAGGTAGACCCAGGTGACTAGGATCAAAGGAAACGAATAAATGAGGCTAGGCTAGTGCTGTGGTCTGACACAAATGCCATCATTTTGAATAAGAGAGCCAACTAAAAGGGGCAACAGATACATATGTAAGGAAAGTAAATCAAAACAAGAGGAAGGGAGTCCCACGTGACACATGAGTGAGTAAGGAGGCTTCCTTGCTTGCTCCGGGGCTGCCTTGAGGATAAATCAACAACTTTATCGCTGCCCGACTGCAGGAAAGAAACAGTGAGATTAGGGGAAAGTAGAGGGAGGGGAAAACATAAAGTGGAGCTATCATGCCAATATTAACGAAAAAGGACTGTGAGAAGACTAGCAAATCTGGGGCCTCCACGTCCACGGTGTTGCAGCTGGCCTCCCCGGGAATGGACAGCACAGACTATGCGACAGAGGACATAGTGAGGGAGGTAGTAAAACTGCTGGACCCCAAGTTCGATCAAATTTTAAAGAAATTGGAAGCAGTGGGGGAATCGCTAACAGAAGTCAGACGTAGAGTGGAGGAGCTGGAGAACCGTGTGGCGACCATCTAAGACGAAGGACGGCAAGCGAGAGAAAGCTCAACACAGCGTAAGGAGATTGATGCCCTGCAGGTGAAGGCGGAGGACCTAGAAAATAGGTCACGCTGAAACAATTTGAGAATTGTAGGGGTGCCAGAAGCAACGACAGACAGTATGCTGCTGCCTTTACTTGCAGGATGGCTGCCGAAAGAACTGAGCCTGGACGGTTTAATTGGACAGATAAAAATTGAGCGGGCTCACTGCATAGGTGTGAGTTTGGAATCTAGACAGAAGTCGAGAGTGGTGATTGCCCGAATACTCAATTTTCAGCACAAAACACAGCTGCTGCAGGCATACCGAAGGAAAGGGAATTTAGTATTGGACAATCAGACTTTTGATTTTTCAAGATTACTCGGCAGCTGTCGCGGCAAAAAGGAAGGAATTTTCCCCCATCTGTGCAGTTCTCTTTAAGAAGAAGGTACGATTCACCCTGGCATTTCCAGCAGCTCTTCGAGTTTTGAATCAAGGGCAGAGCAATACGTTCAAGACGGTAATAGTGGCAAAACGCTTTTTAGCGGGACTGGAGAACGAGGGAGTCAAGGGAGTGGAGAAAATTTTTATTTATTTATTTATTTTTTTTATTTTATATTTAACAAATTTTCCAATACACCATTGAAAAAAAAAGAAAAGGCAAGGATGGTTGCAAATTACAAAAACACTCAAACCACCAGTAATCCCATAATACATTTCCATAATACATTCCATCTCAATAGATAGACCACAAAAAAAAAAACCCCAATGCGGTTCCAAACTAAGAAATTCCCATAAGAAAAAGGAGAGATAACCCCTCTATCATAAGAGCATAGTATAACATTAATGGCGGCCAGTACAGGAGCTACCCTTCCTTCCCCCCCCCCCCCCGCCTCCCTCACCTGAAGAAAATCAATCAGTTGTTTGGGCTCAAAAAACAGGAAATGTTTAGCCTGAAATAATACATCACATTTACAAGGATACCTCAATTTAAATTGGGCACCCAAGGCGACGGCTCTCTGGCGCAAGGCCAAAAACTCCTTACGCCTCTTCTGGGTGTCCCGGGACAAATCAGGAAATATAAGAATTTTAGAGCCCAAAAACTGGGAAAAAGAAATCCTGCGGAAATACAGTCTAAGGACGGCATTGCGGTCGGACTCGAATGCAAACCCTACCACAAAAGTAGTCCTGCTTGTCACAACCTCCAAGGAACTCTCTAGGAAATCAGTTAAACCCATTTGACCGTCCCCAGCAGGGCCCCCAGTTCCCTCCACAGCACTAGCCCCAGAGGAAATTGAAACATATTGAGCTTTAACAATAGGGGGTAAATTATCCTGAGGCATCAATAACACTTCCGTGAAATATCTACGTACAAGAACTAGGGGATCCAACAGGGGCGATCTGGGAAAGTTCAAGAAGCGTAAATTGTTCCTCCTCAATAAGTTGTCCATGTATTCAAAACGCCTCAAAGAAGTCAAACGGTCCTTAGAGATAATCTCACCCATAACTTGTAAGTCCAATACACTTGACTCTAGCAGCGCAACTTTAGCAGCCTGGTCTGCGCACTTCGTTTCCACCGCTGCACACCCCCCTTTCACCAACACAAATTCTTGTGATAAAGCCCCCACAACTGGAGCTAGGGAGCTCTGGAGCGAAGAGATAGCTTCCCATAAGCTATCTAAAGTTACTTTGGCTGGTTTCTTCAATCCACAAATTACCCGGGCCTCCACAGACGCCAACAAACTGATCTTCCTCCGAGCGCCTCCCGAACCTTCCACGGCAGAGCATACCTCCTCAACACCACCAGGACGCTCACCGGGACTCAAACTCAGCAAAGAGGAGGCGCCCCCACACACGGAGCTGACCTCCTGACCCGGAGACACCTCAGCTCCGACCTCCTCCTCCCGACTTCTACCGGGTTGCGGCGGCAACAGCTGGACGGGACTCAACTCCACACCGTCACTGCTCAGATCCCCCACATCACCGGGCTGATCTGCTGAAGCCATTCCCGCTGACCGAACGGTGCAGAAGGGCACAATGGAGGCCAGCGCTGATCCTCCAAGGGGTGTCGAGGATATTGGGGGCTTCGCTGTCACCTGCTTCCTCTTCTTCCCCATCGGAACCGCGTCTGCCGCACTGCCGATCCACACCTACGAACAGCGTCTCAGCTCCTCCGCCATCTTGGAACCTTCCTCGAGTGGAGAAAAATTTAATCAGCTTGAGACCTCCGGAGGAATGGTGAGATGCTGGAAAAAATGTGTGGTAAGATTTGCAGCAATGGAAGGACAAGAAGGGAACCAATCTAATTTAACAGCGGTTCATAATTTGCTGAAGGGAGCAACAGATGAAAGTGTGGAAGAAAATGGATGCAAGAGTACTATTAAGACTATTAGTATTTTTAACATCAGAACTGTGACTTTAAGAATAGGGGTGGCCGGTTAGAGCTGTGAGAAACAAGAATCACTGGATTTATGAACAACATGAGGGCAGTGGGGAAGTGGCGAGGCAGCCCTGCAGCACCCAGCTGGGACTAGACCTCAGCAGAAGAGGGCTGGGGATAGAAGATGAGATGGTTTTACAGGGGTAAGGGAGGGGAGGGGAAGGGGGTGGAGGGTGTGTAAGGTACAAATGTGGAGTGAATGGGGAAGGGGGGGGGGAGAGAATGAGTGGAATCGAGTGAAGAAGGGGAAGGAGGGGGGGAGAGGTTTGAGAGTTGTTGCTGCTGGGATAAGTGAGAACGCATAATGGAAGCCGGGAAAGCAGTATTGTGTGGATTCACTGCACAGTAAAGAGCTCGGTGCTGAGGCTGGGCAGCCCTGGACAAAATGCACAGAGAGGGAGTTGAAAATGGAACTCAAGATTAAGGTGAATAATGAAACATGATTTGCGTATTGTTACTTGGAATGTAGGGGGGGGGGGGTGAGTACACCTATGAAACGTACAAAAATATTGCAAGCTTTAAAGAGAGGTAAAGCCCAAGTGGCGTTCTTACAAGAAACACATTTAAGCCCTAAAGAATATGAGAAATTGAAGAGAGACTGGGTGGAGCAAATATATGCTGCTTCCTCGGGAGGTCAGAAACGGGGGGTAGCAATCTTGATTAAGAGAGGGATTCAAATGGAGATTATCAGAGAGGAGGTGGATCCACAGGGGAGATTCCTATTTCTACATGCCACGTTACAGGGAGACGAAATGCTTCTGGGGAATATTTACGCCCCAAATGTATATGATCATCAATTCTTTAAGAATATTTTACAAAAGGTGGTTGAGGCTCTGAATATACCTATAATATTAGCAGGGGATTTTTAATTGTCCCCACGACCCTGAAATGGATAGGTCACAGTCAACAGGAAAAGGAGGGTGGAGCAAAAAAGGGGTGGGTTATCTGTGCAGAATGGGGGAATTGATTGACACTTGGAGAATATTACACGAGGGGGAGAGAGATTACACACATCTGTCAAGAGTGCACTACGCGTGGTCTAGAATTGACTACATGTTGGTTTCAAAGACCTGTTTTGGGAAGGTTATAGGTGTTGAGATTGAACCAATTCTTATATCTGATCATGCGATGATAAGGATGGACTGGAGGGGGCGGGGGGGGGGGTGTAGATAGTAGATGGACCTTCCCCAGGCACTGTGGAAGAATGAGGAATTTCAAAAATATTTGGCAGGGCATTGGGAGGAATACGTAAAATTCAATGAGGGGCAAGTGAGTACAGTGGCTATATTCTGGGAAACAGGGAAAGCAGTGATGCGGGGACACGTTATTGCATTTGTAGCAAAGGAGAGGAAAAGGGTTAATGAAAAAGTATTGAAATTAACACAAGAGTTGCAGGAGCTTAAGAAAACAGCTCTGGCAACTCCAGAGCGCAAACAGATGAGAGCGTACTTAGATACACAAAAATGCTTAAATACTGTGCTGCAGGAAAGAGCAGCGTATTCGATGCAGTATTACAGACACCATTTTTTTAGGTACGGTGATAGGACAGGGAAGCTTTTAGCTATATTAGTGAAGGACTGGAGTGGCGCGAGAATGGTAACCACCATTCAGGATAGGGACGGTGTAAAACACAATGAAACCCAAAAGGTTATGCAAGTATTTAGGAAGTTCTACCTAGATTTGTATACCCCAGATGATGAGGATAAAGAACAGGAGAAAAACTTCCTGAATGCGGTGCAACTACTGAAATTAAAGGAAGTTGAGTTGCGGGAGCTTAATGGGCCTATCTCAGGGAGCAAAATACGAAAAAGTATAGGAGCAGGCACTCCACATAAAGCTCCGGGGCCGGACAGATATGGGACGGAGTTTTATAAAATGTTAAAGATGCAAGTAACACCGACCTTAGCAGCCCTCTATGGGGAGGTGCTAGAGACGGGACATTTTCCGAGGGAAATGAGAACAGCCGCCATATCTGTGATTCCAAAGCATCCAGCTTCATATCAGCCCATTTCTCTGATTAATTATGATATGAAAATATTAGCCTCAGTTCTGGCTACAAGGTTGCAGAAAGTGCTCCCAAATTTGATAGGTGCACATCAAACGGGGTTTGTGACGGGTAGAGAAACCTTTCTCAACATAAGTAAGGTACTATTGGGAATGGAAAGGTGTCTTCTCAGAGAGACCCCACTGTTATTGGTAAGTCTAGATGCAGAAAAGGCTTTTGATCGGGTCTCTTGGTCTTACAGAATATCATACTGCATAGCCTGTTGATTCCATTGCTGCTCGTAGAATATCATACTGCATAGCTACTCACTGCCTGCAAGATAACATTGCTGCATAGCCCCTCTCTGCTCCCTCTATGGCTCCACATCACATTATCGTCTTTTTCCTCATATTCCCTAACTGTTTTCCCTCCTACCAGCTCCCTCACTCCTCATCCCCCCTCTCCCACCTTCATGTCCCCCTCTATCCTATCCACTACCCTATCATCAGCTCTTGAGCTTCATCACTCTCTCCCTCTCATCCAACCATCTCCTCTCTCTCTAAGGCAACCTCACCCTCGTTTCCACCTCACTGTCTCCTCCCTACCCTGTACTCTGCTGCTCCTCCTCCTTCTCTCATCTGGCAATATCAACCCCATTCCTGCCCCCCCCCCTAGCTTTCTGTCCCACTCCGAACTGAAGTCTTCACGCAACATGTCTAATCTTATCCACATCCCTCTCCTTTCCCCTTCTGCTCCTGCCTCAGTCTCATCCCGAGATCTCAACCCCAATCCTGGCCCCCCCCCCAGCTCTCTGTCTCGCTCCGCAAAGAAGTCCTCGCACACCATGTCTAATCTTATCCACATCCCTCTCTCTTCTCCCCTCCTGCTCTCCCCTTCTCATGTGCCTTGTGGAACGCATACTCTGTCTCTAATAAATTCGCTTTTACCCATGGCCTCTTCATCTCCAATGCTTTACACCTTCTTGCTCTAACTGAGACCTGGCTCCCCCCTGAGGATAACGCATCTACTGCTGCCCTCTGCCATGGGGGTTATCAGTTCTCCCACATGCCTCATCCCACTGGCCGTGGTGGTGGTGTTGGGTTTCTACTTTCTCCCTCCTGCCAATTCCAACCCCTCCCCCGCCCCAGTCGCACTCCTTTCTCTCCTTCGAAGTCCACTCCATCCGCCTCTTCACCCCGCTTCCTCTCCGGGTTTCTGTTATTTATCGACCTCCCGACAAGTCCACTTCTACCTTTCTCACTGACTTCGACTCCTGGCTCTCTTTCTTTCTGGACTCTTCTTGGGGACTTTAACATTCATATCAATAACCCCTTCGACCCTCATGCTTTAAAGTTCCTCTTCCCTTGCCTCCTTGTTTGACCTCCAACTTTGTTCCTCTGCCCCCACTCACCAGCATGGCCACTGCCTGGATCTGATATTCTTCTCTCGCTGCTTACCATCGAACCTCTGTAGCTCAGTTCTCCCCGTATCTGACCATCACCTTTTAAGCTTTAATCTTCACCACCTGCTGCCTCAGCCTCATCCTGCCTCCCCTAACCTTTTTAGAAACCTTCATGCTATTGATCCCTTGACTCTCTCTTCTGCCATTTCTTCACCCCTCTCCTCCACCCTGTCATCTACGTCTGTTGATGAGGCAGTAACTTCCTATGACACTGCACTCTCCTCGGCTCTGGGTGCTCTCGCTCCCCCCATCTCACGTCCTGTGAGACGTTCTGCACCCCAGCCCTGGCTTTCATCCACCACCTGCCACCTACGCTCCTGTGCCCGTTCTTCTGAGCTTGCTTGGCTCAAATCCCGCTCCCGAGCAGACCACCTACACTTCAAATTCATGCTTGTCTCTTTCCAATCAGCCATAGCTCTTGCCAAACAGGGCTACTATGTCCAACTGACTAACTCCCTTGCCTCTGATCCTCGCCGTCTCTTTACTACTCTCAACTCCCTCCTCAAAGTGCCCCAACCTCCCATCCCCCCTCCCTCTCTGCCCAAACCCTGGTCAACTATTTCCATGATAAAATCCACAAGATCACCGTCCAGTTCCCTACAATATCAACTACCTCCCCTCCTCTTCACTCCCAACCCTCCCCCCATCTCTCCTACCCTCTCTTCCTTTCCTGCGATCTCTGACAAAACTGCACACCTTCTCTCTTCCTCCAAACACCACCTGCTCCTCCGACCTTATCCCCACCCGCCTCCTATGCCCCATCTTCTCCACCGTTGTCCCTTCCATCTCCCATATTCTCAACCTATCACTCTCCACTGCAACAGTCCCTGCTGACTTCAAACATGCTGTGGTCATGCCTCTCCTCAAGAAACCCTCACTCGATCCCACATGTCCTAATTATCGACCCATCTCTCTCCTTCCCTTCACTTCGAAACTACTCGAACACACTGTTCACCGCCGCTGCCTTGACTTCCTCTCCTCTCATGTCCTCCTGGATCCCTTACAGTCTGGCTTTTGTCCTCTACACTCCACTGAAATGGCTCTTGCTAAAGTCTCCAGCGGACCTGTTCCTGGCAGAATCCAAGGGCCTTTACTCCATCCTCATCCTTCTTGACCTCTCTGCTGCTTTTGACACTGTCGACCACAACCTTCTCCTCAATACCCTGTCCTCACTCGGCTTCTCAGGCTCTGTGCTATCCTGGTTCTCCTCCTATCTCTCCCACTGCTCCTTCTGTGTGTATTCTGGTGGCTCCTTCTCATCTGCTACCCCACTCCCAGTCGGTGTACCCCAAGGATCCGTTCTGGGTCCGCTCCTTTTCTCTCTATATACCCAGTCCCTTGGTGCGCTTATCTCTTCCCATGGCTTTCAGTACCATCTGTATGCCGATGACTCCCAGATCTACCTCTCTATGCCCGTAATCTCCCCAGCAATCCAGACCCGGATCTCTGCCTGCCTCTCTGACGTTGCTACCTGGATGTCTCTCCGCTGCTTGAAGTTGAACATGGCCAAGACTGAACTTCTTATCTTTCCCCCTACAGCATCCCTTCCTCTTCCTCCCTTCTCAATCTCAGTGGACAACTCCATAATCCTTCCTGTTTCTTCGGCCCGCAATTTTGGGGGTACTCTTTGACTCCTCTCTCTCTTTCTCCACACACATCCAGATCGTAGCCAAGTCCTGCTGTTTCTTTCTCTACAACATTAGCAAAATCCACCCCTTCCTCTCTGACCACACTACTCAAACGCTTGTCCACTCTCTAGTCACCTCCCATCTCGACTACTGTAACCTGCTCCTTGCTGGTCTCCCTCTGTCACCTCTCTCCCCTTCAATCTGTTCAACATGCTGCTGCGCGACTAATTTTCCGCCAGCCTCGCCATGCCCATATCACCTCTTCTCAGGTCACTTCACTGGATCCCTATCCAATTCAAAGTTCTCCTGCTGACCTATAAATGCATTCACTCTGCGGCTCCTCAGTAGCTTTCATCTCTCATCTCTCCTCATAACCCCCCTCATGAACTCCGCTCTTCCAGCAAACTGCTTCTATCTACGCCCCGCACTCCCACTGCTAACTCCAGACTTCGCTCCTTCCACCTTGCTGCACCCTACGCCTGGAGTAAACTACCTGTGTCTGTACGCCAGGCACCTTCTCTAACCCTCTTCAAGTCCAAGTTGAAAGCTCACCTCTTTGCTGCTGCTTTTGGATCATGACTCACCTAGTCTCCTTTCCTCCCCCTTTTTCCAACCCTGCCTACACCTTCCATATCTGTGTGTTTGTGCGTTCTGTCTTAACTAGATTGTAAGCTCTGATGAGCAGGGATTGTCTCTTACATGTCTATAATGTACAGCACTGCGTGCGACTGGTAGCGCTATATAAATGCTGAGTAGTAGTAGTTACATGTTTGAAATTTTGCACAGATTTGGATTTGAGGGAGATTTCTTAAAATGGGTCGCAGCACTCTACACAGATCCGTTGGCTTGTGTCACATTTGGGGGGAATGCTCAGTCTTTCTCGTTAAAGCGAGGCACGAGGCAGGGCTGCCCCCTATCGCCGCTTCTGTTTGTGCTGCAGCTAGAACCTTTGTCTGCTACTGAAGCAGAGGAGATAAAGGGGATAGAGTGAAAAAATGGGGGTGTTAAAGTTAGTGCCTTTGCTGATGATATGCTCTTATGCTTACAAGATCCCCAGAGATCATTGGAGATAGCGCTGCAGAAAACTGAGAACTTTGGGAAGTTCTCAGGATTACGAATAAATAAAACTAAGTCTTTGGTGCTCGATGTGGGAGGTGGAGTAAAACCGAACTGGAAGGGGAACTTTCTGTTGATGTGGGCGGAGGGGCAGATTCGCTACTTAGGGATTCACATACCAGAGAAAATGTCGCAGCTTTATAATTCAAATGTCAGATCAATGATGCAAAAAACAACGGCTTGTTTAAAAAAAGTGGCGGGATCTGCCCATATCCCTCATGGGCCGGATTGCCTTGTTTAAGATGATGGAGCTCCCTAGATAGATCTATCTCCTCCGTCATGTTCCATTATGGATTTTAAGAAAAGATATGACACTACTGCAAAGTCACATTAACAGATTCTTGTGGAAGGGGCGGAGACCTTGAATTGCTATATCCACCCTGATGAAATCTCTAGAGGAGGGCGGGGCGGGTCTGCTACCTTTGAGGATTTATAACCTAGCGTGCTTGGTAAGGCCCCTGAGAGATGTAGTACTGGGTACTGCTGAAACACTACCAATTGAATTGATAGATGAGATGTCAGGGAATCTCCATAGGATGTACCGGCTGCACCAGCCGTATAAGGAATTACCCCCTGCTTGGAGAGTCGGGCTTTGAGACAAGCATGGAAAGCGCTGTGTCAGAGGAAAATATGTTGGAGGGGGACAGATTGTCTCCCACTGGCAGGCAATGGAAAATCTAGGCCCGGCACCCAGGGCATAGTGTCGAGGAGATGGGCACGATGTGGAGTGGTAAGTGTGGGCCATCTAAGAATGAGTTGCGCTTCGGAGATGGACTCCTTTCAGGCACTGCAGCAGAGATTTAATTTGGAGTCCAAGGACTTCTACTTTTATTTACAGGTGAGGCATTACGTGAGAAGCGTACGCTTTTGAACAAGAGAGGTATGTTGGATCTCGTTAATGGCTTGGAGGGGAAAATAACTGAGAATATTAAGAGGGGAGTTATTCCCAGAGAGAGATGTGGGAGCTTTGGAGAATTTGACAAAGAGGTGGCAGCAGGATGGAATGAAGCGGTTAATGGTGGAGGGGTTGCAGAAAGCGTTTAAGGCAATAAAATCTGTATCGGAATCTGTGCGATTACAGGAAACACAATACAAATTTCTTTGGAGGGCCTAGGTTCATGATGTTTGGGCTACTAGGGCAGGCATATCTTCGACAGATGTGTGTAAGCTATGTGGGACAGAGAAGGGGACGTTACTGCATCATTTCTGGTATTGTGCGCGAATACAAGTTTTCTGGCGGGGGGGGTGTGGCTAAACTCACCGGATGGATGTTACACTGTTCAGTCTTCTCCCCAGAGTGGTGTTTGTTCGGGCTGAGGAAGGAAGGAGTATTGGTTGGGGAACATCAGGGGAAACTGTATGAGAAGGGTTCTGTAGTGGGTAAGCAATGCATTTTACGCCACTGGGTATCAGGAACCTCACCGGAGATTTCAGAATGGGAGCAGCGAATGGTAGAATTAATGAATATGGAGCAGAGAACAGCTCGGATCCTGGGAGGAAACAAATTGAAGTGCTTTGAAACAATCTGGGACCCGGTTCAGAAGGATATGCGGGCACAGGGTAGGGCAGGGTGAATCCACTAGAAGAGGAAAGTAAGAAAGTAAGAATAGATCCCAAAAGCAAAAAGTAAATAGCAAATATTACATAAGGAAGAATAAAGTTGAAGATGAACACACAGGGGGTGAATGAGTGAATGAATGGAGGGTGAATGAGTAAATAGGGGTAGGGGCAAGGGGGGGATAGGAAGGAGCTGGGGAAAGGGGGAGAGGGTAAGGGAAGGGAGAATTGGGGGCTATTGGTCATATTGGTGTCAATGTGGTCAACATGGAATACCAAAAAGGCGATGGAGGAGGCTATTGGGGACTATTGTAGTAAGGGGCTTTATATTGGACGATTCTTAAATGCAATCTTTTGAGGATTTAAGGATGGTTATTGTACTATTTTTAGTATTAACAGCATCACTATTAGGGTTTATATAATATTGCTATAATAGTGTTGTTATTATTGTTAATATTAAGGACAATATAAGTATTTATTTATTTTTTTATTTAGCAAGCATTTGTAGCCCGCTCCTTCCAGCGATCAGAAGCGGGTAGGATTACTATTGTGAAACTGCCGAATCAAGGCAGGTACAAATTTTGTTTATATACAGATTGTCAGAAAAGCACATCATACAGAGTTAACACTTCTTAGCTATGGGGGAGTTCATTTACATATATACATAAATACATATATACAGGATAATCTTCTTGGACACAGTGGTCAGGGGCTGCTCCATCTGTGGGTTTAGTTCAGGTTGAAATGTGATTGGAAAATGTGCGTTTTGAGTTTCTTTCTGAAGTCTAGAAGGTCATTGCTAGCTCGTAGTTCTGGTGGGAGTTGGTTCCACAGTGTTGGCGCCGCATATGAGAAAGCCCTGCGGTGGTGTTAGCTTTGGCAGATCTTATATCTGTTGGAGTGTGAAGGATGTTGGAATTGTGGGTTCTTCTGTTTCGGGTAGGAGGTTGCAATCTTACTAGGTTGTTGAGGAAGGAAGGTGCTAAGTTGTGGATGAGTTTGAAGGTGGTTGTTAGTATTTTGTATTTTGTGCGAGCTGTTATGGGTAGCCAGTGTAATTGAATTAGTACTGGTGTGATGTGGTCACTTAGATTTTTCTTCATTATGACCCTGGCAGCTACATTTTGTGCCATTTGTAATATGTTTAGGGTTTTTTTAGTAAACCTTGTAGGATGGCGTTGCAGTAGTCAAAATGTGGCATGATGAGTGCTTGGGCCACTGTTCTGAAGTCTTGGGGATCAATAATATTCCGAATGGGTTGGAGCACTCTAAGCTTGTGGAAAACTGCTCTGTTGGTCTTTCGGAGGTGTTTTTCCATCTTTAGGTCACAGTCAAATGTGACTCCTAGATACTTTATTTCTTTTTTTGTTTGGTAAGTGTTGTTACATAGTGTTATTGATGTGGGAGGGTCAAAATTCGGTTCTTTGGAGATATACATTACTTCGGTTTTTTTGTGATTAATTGACATACTACTTTGTTGTAACCAGTCTTGCATCTCTCCGATACATGTCTCCAGTGGGTTGTAGTCTGGGTTTTTAGTGTCAAGTTGTGTGTATAGCATGATATCATCGGCATAGATGTGGTAATTAATTTCGTGCCGTGAGAAAATTTTGCATAGTGGCTGCATATATATGTTAAACAGAAGTGCTGAGAGAGCAGAGCCTTGGGGGATTCCCTGTGTTTGTGAGAAAGATTCTGCTTTTTCTCCGTTGAATTGAACCTGTTGTGTTCGTTTTGAGATGTAGGATGAGAACCATTTTAGTGGGGTTCCTGTTATTCCTATTGATTTTATCCTATTTATGAGGGTCCCATGATTAACTGTATCAAAGGCAGCTGAGATGTCAATGAATACAAGAATGTACATTTTCTTTTTGTTTTCAAGGCCCTTTAGGAGGTTGTTAAGTAGAACTAGTAACAGGGTTTCAACTCCATGATGTTGCCTGAAGCCATATTGCTGGTCATCAAGAGGAGCACTGTCAGTCAGATGGTCTTGGAGTTGTAGAAGGACCGTTTTTTCTATGATCTTTGCCAGGAATGAGATACTTGATATGGGACGGTAGGAGGCTGGGTCTTCTCCGTTGAGTGTAGTGTTTTTTTAGGATCGGTCTAATGACTGATTTCTTTAGTTCTGAGGGCATGATTCCTTGTTGTAGGGATAGGTTAACTATGTGTGCTATGTGAGGTGCTATGTCTTGTTTCACTGCCTTGATCCAGGATGCAGGACAGGGATCTAGTGGGGAGGTGGTGCTTTTCAGGCTTGTGACAATGGCTGTGATTTGCTTGGTTCCTATTTTGTGGAAGTGCTCCCATAACTGGTTTTGCGTTGTGTTGTTCTCACTTCTGATTTGTGGTGTTGGGGGGGGGGGGGGGGGGGTGGAGGACCAGGGTCCGTCAGTTTGGTCGCGTAGTGGTTTGCCAGTGTTTGGACCTTGATGGATTTGTTGAGGTTGGCATTTTGGTCGGTTTTGGTTAGTGATTTGACTAGTTCAAATAACTCTCGTGGGCGATTGATTGCCTTGTTTAGGATGTTGGTGTGATGTAATTTTTTTGCATTGTTCACGTCGTCTTTGTATTTTGCGAGATGGGCCATGTATTTAGTTTTGAGATCAGAGGATTTGGTTTGTCTCCATTTTCTCTCTATTTTACAGAGCTCCCTTTTTGATTTTATTAGAGTTCCTGTGTACCAGGGTTCCGAGTTGATCTTATGTGGGTTTGATGTGTGTTTCAGAGTTGGGTTAGATGTATTTTGGATGTGTGTGTTCCATCTGTTAGTTAGTTCGTCTAGGTCTGTGGAATCTAGGTTTATGTGGGATGCAATGGTGCTTATGAGGTGTTCCTCGTTGAGTTTGCTGAATTTCCTAATGGGGTTGGTCATTCTCATCTCCTTTGAGTTTTTGGGTTGGCACTGTAGTTTAAGTTTACAGTTGATTTGGTGGTGGTCTGACCATGGTACTTGAGTTATGTTTATTATAGGTGGTTCATTGCTTTGTTGTGGATTTCTGGGTATGAAAATCATATCTAGGATGTTTCCTCTATCGTGTGTGGGGTTGCTTATTATTTGTTGGAAACCCAATTGGTCGATGGCTTCATAGAAGGAGTCCGTGTGGGACGGAGGAATTGATGCTAGGTTCAAATCTCCGAGGATGATCTGGAATTTTTTGCTTTGTGTGGATGTGATGGTTTCTAGTGCTGTGGCTAGTGTTTCGTGCTGTGGTGAGGGAGGTCGATAGATTAGGCAGATGGATAATGCCATGCTCTCGACTTTAAGTAGGTCAAGATCTGGATTTGTGACCGTAGATGTGGTTGTGAGTTGAAGGCTGGTTTTGGCTGCTATAAGGACTCCGCCTCCTCTTCTGTTGATGCGTGGGCAGTTGTATAGTTGGTATCCGGGCTTCTGTATTTGGTTCATTGTTGCAGAGTCTGAGTCAGTGAGCCATGTTTCTGTTATGCATAGGATATCTGGTTGTTCGTCAGTTAGAATGTTGTGGATAATATGCGTTTTATTCCTTATTGACCTAGCATTAATAAGGATAATGTTACATGTGTGATGTTCTTGGTGTGTGGTTCGTGTGAGTTGTATTTGAGATCCAATAGTGTTCTTTGCTTTGGTTTTAGGGTGTTTTTGAGATTTGTTCCCTTTGATATGGGTGTGTCGTTGGGGTAATTTACTTGGTGTTTGTGTGGTGGTGATAGGATTTAAGTTGTATTGATGCAGGATGGGTAATGGGGGGGGGTGGAGAAGGTAGATTGGTGTATATAGTCGAGGAATGCAGTATTGTGAGTGTGGGATGGTTCTATATGAAGATGTTAGTATACACATGCACAAAATCAGGAAGGTGTGAGCAGGCTCCATTTTATGTCTGCCAGAAATACTTGGATTTTGGATTTGAGTGGCGCAGTGTGGGGTGAAGTCAAGGCAGCTGGCCTAGAGATGAGTTAGTGTAGGCCGGCAAGATAGTTGTTGGGTACCAACAGTCTAGCAGGGATAGATGGGTTGGGGTACAGCGTTTCTTATTACTTTAACAAAATAGGGATACAGTCCTAACGTTCCTTATCACTCAGTATAAACAGATACAGTATTGTGCGATACAGTCTTAAGGTTATTGCAAGAAGGTTATTGGGTTACTGCATTGAAATGTGACAACTTGCTGGTTAGAGATACTTTGTTTCATTTAGCTCTAAATAAACAGTAGTAGCCTTTAGAGTTGGTAGGGGTTTACAATGTAACAGCTGGCTTGAGGAGAACAGGGCTTGTGACAGTGGGGAGTTTACACATTATATATACAGAGGTATGTTGACTCCTACTTGGGGGGGGGGGGGTTATGCCAGGGTTGCACAGTGGTCTTTTGCATCAGGAGGTAGATAAGTCCAGTAATTGTTTACCTGGGTGATATCGTTGTAGTTGAAAGCTCTTGATGTCGAATTTTGGTCCAGCTATGGGAATCTCGTGGAGCGTGGTGGTTGGGACCGGCGAGCTCAGACCCGGCCTGGGGAGCTCAAGCCGTCAGTCATTTGATTGTTGCACTTTCGTTTTCTGTCCGTTATCGGAGTTTTGGTCATGTGAGTCAGGCTTCTTGATACTGGCAGCCTTGTTGCGGTTGAGTGGATGATGTTTTCAACTGCGCCTAATCTCCACCGCCTAAGGGCCACCGCCAAAGGGCCCTCTGGCGAGGCCCTCAGGCCGCGGGCCCGCAAGGCGCGGGCGCGCCCTGTAGGGACGCCGCTTTTATGCGGTTCTGCCTGCGTGCGTGTGAGCCTCCCACTGCCCGGATTGTGCAGGAGTGTGTGGAGGGAGGGCTCCCACTGCCCGGATTGGGCAGGAGTGTGTGGAGGGAGGGCTCCCACTGCCCGGATTGGGCAGGAGTGTGTGGAGGGAGGGCTCCCACTGCCCGGATTGGGCAGGAGTGTGTGGAGGGAGGGCTCCCACTGCCCGGATTGGGCAGGAGTGTGTGGAGGGAGGGCTCCCACTGCCCGGATTGGGCAGGAGTGTGTGGAGGGAGGGCTCCCACTGCCCGGATTGGGCAGGAGTGTGTGGAGGGAAGGCTCCCACTGCCCGGATAGGGCAGGAGTGTGTGGAGGGAGGGCTCCCACTGCCCGGATAGGGCAGGAGTGTGTGGGGGAACGGCTCCCACTGCCCGGATAGGGCAGGAGCTTCACCAGGGCGGTTGGAGGGCTAGCGATGCTCAGCGGCTCCCACGAAGTAGGGACGCCGCTTTTATGCGGTTCTGCCTGCGTGCGTGTGAGCCTCCCACTGCCCGGATTGGGCAGGAGTGTGTGGAGGGAGGGCTCCCACTGCCCGGATTGGGCAGGAGTGTGTGGAGGGAGCCTCCCACTGCCCGGATTGGGCAGGAGTGTGTGGAGGGAGGGCTCCCACTGCCCGGATTGGGCAGGAGTGTGTGGAGGGAGGGCTCCCACTGCCCGGATTGGGCCGGAGGGTGTGGAGGGAGGGCTCCCACTGCCCGGATTGGGCAGGAGTGTGTGGAGGGAGGGCTCCCACTGCCCGGATTGGGCAGGAGTGTGTGGAGGGAGGGCTCCCACTGCCCGGATTGGGCAGGAGTGTGTGGAGGGAGGGCTCCCACTGCCCGGATTGGGCAGGAGTGTGTGGAGGGAGGGCTCCCACTGCCCGGATTGGGCAGGAGTGTGTGGGGGAAAGTCTCCCACTGCCCGGATAGGGCAGGAGCTTCACCAGGGCGGTTGGAGGGCTAGCGATGCTCAGCGGCTCCCACGAAGTAGGGACGCCGCTTTTATGCGGTTCTGCCTGCGTGCGTGTGAGCCTCCCACTGCCCGGATTGGGCAGGAGTGTGTGGAGGGAGGGCTCCCACTGCCCGGATTGGGCAGGAGTGTGTGGAGGGAGGGCTCCCACTGCCCGGAGTGGGCAGGAGTGTGGGGAGGGCTCCCACTGCCCGGATTTGGGCAGGAGTGTGTGGAGGGAGGGCTCCCACTGCCCGGATTGGGCAGGAGTGTGTGGAGGGAAGGCTCCCACTGCCCGGATTGGGCAGGAGTGTGTGGAGGGAGGGCTCCCACTGCCCGGATTGGGCAGGAGTGTGTGGAGGGAAGGCTCCCACTGCCCGGATAGGGCAGGAGTGTGTGGAGGGAGGGCTCCCACTGCCCGGATAGGGCAGGAGTGTGTGGGGGAAAGGCTCCCACTGCCCGGATAGGGCAGGAGGTTCACCAGGGCGGTTGGAGGGCTAGCGATGCTCAGCGGCTCCCACGAAGTAGGGACGCCACTTTTATGCGGTTCTGCCTGCATGCGTGTGAGCCTCCCACTGCCCGGATTGGGCAGGAGTGTGTGGAGGGAGGGCTCCCACTGCCCGGATTGGGCAGGAGTGTGTGGAGGGAGGGCTTCCCACTGCCCGGATTGGGCAGGAGTGTGTGGAGGGAGGGCTCCCACTGCCCGGATTGGGCAGGAGTGTGTGGAGGGAGGGCTCCCACTGCCCGGATTGGGCAGGAGTGTGTGGAGGGAGGGCTCCCACTGCCCGGATAGGGCAGGAGTGTGTGGAGGGAAGGCTCCCACTGCCCGATAGGGCAGGAGTGTGTGGAGGGAGGGCTCCCACTGCCCGGATAGGGCAGGGGTGTGTGGGGGAAAGGCTCCCACTGCCCGGATAGGGCAGGAGCTTCACCAGGGCGGTTGGAGGGCTAGCGATGCTCAGCGGCTCCCACGAAGTAGGGACGCCGCTTTTATGCGGTTCTGCCTGCGTGCGTGTGAGCCTCCCACTGCCCGGATTGGGCAGGAGTGTGTGGAGGGAGGGCTCCCCATGCCCGATTGGTCAGGCGTGCGTGTAGGGAGCGCTCCCCATGCCCGGATTGGGCAGGAGTGTGTGGAGGGAGGGCTCCCACTGCCCGGATTGGGGCAGGAGTGTGTGGAGGGATGGCTCCCACTGCCCGTATAGGGCAGGAGTGTGTGGAGGGAGGGCTCCCACTGCCCGGATTGGGCAGGAGTGTGTGGAGGGAGGGCTCCAATGCCCGGATTGGGCAGGAGTGTGTGGAGGGAGGGCTCCCACTGCCCGGATTGGGCAGGAGTGTGTGGAGGGAGGGCTCCCACTGCTCGGATAGGGCAGGAGTGTGTGGGGGATAGGCTCCCACTGCCCAGATAGTGCAGGAGCTCACCAGGCGGTTGGAGGGCTAGCGATGCTCAGCGGCTCCCACGAAGTAGGGACGCCGCTTTTATGCGGGTGAGCCTCCCACTGCCCGGATTGGGCAGGAGTGTGTGGAGGGAGGGCTCCCACTGCCCGGATAGGGCAGGTAGTGTGTGGAAGGGAGGGCTCCCACTGCCCGGATTGGGCAGGAGTGTGTGGAGGGAGGGCTCCCACTGCCCAGATTGGGCAGGAGTGTGTGGATGGAGGGCTCCCACTGCCGGGATTGGGCAGGAGTGTGTGGAGGGAGGGCTCCACTGCCCGGATAGGGCAGGAGTGTGTGGAGGGAGGGCTCCCACTGCCCGGATTGGGCAGGAGTGTGTGGAGGTAGGGCTCCCACTGCCCGGATTGGGCAGGAGTGTGTGGAGGTAGGGCTCCCACTGCCCGGATAGGGCAGGAGTGGGTGGAGGGAAGGCTCCCACTGCCCGGATAGGGCAGGAGTGTGTGGGGGGAGGGCTCCCACTGCCCGGATAGGGCAGGAGTGTGTGGGGGAAAGGCTCCCACTGCCCGGATAGGGCATGAGCTTCACCAGGGCTGTTGGAGTGCTTGCTATTCTCATCGGCTCCCACGAAGTTGGTACGCCGCTTTTATGAGGTTCTGACTGCGTGCGTGTGTGCCTCCCACTGCCCGGATTGGGCATGAGTGTGTGGAGGGAGGGCTCCCACTGCCCGGATTGGGCAGGAGTGTGTGGAAAGGAGGGCTCCCACTGCCCGGATTGGGCAGGAGTGTGTTGAGGCGAGGGCTCCCACTGCCCGGATTGGGCAGGAGTGTGTGGAGGGCGGTCGCCCACTGCCTGGATTGGGCAGGAGTGTGTGGAGGGAGGGCTCCCCACTGCCCGGATAGGGCAGGAGTGTGTGGAGGGACGGCTCCCACTGCCCGGATAGGGCAGGAGTGTGTGGAGGGAGGGCTCCCACTGCCCGGATTGGGCAGGAGTGTGTGGGGGAAAGGCTCCCACTGCCCGGATAGGGCAGGAGCTTCACCAGGGCGGTTGGAGGGCTAGCGATGCTCAGCGGCTCCCACGAAGTAGGGACGCCGCTTTTATGCGGTTCTGCCTGCGTGCGTGTGAGCCTCCCACTGCCCGGATTGGGCAGGAGTGTGTGGAGGGAGGGCTCCCACTGCCCGGATTGGGCAGGAGTGTGTGGAGGGAGGGCTCCCACTGCCCGGATTGGGCAGGAGTGTGTGGAGGGAGGGCTCCCACTGCACGGATTGGGCAGGAGTGTGTGGAGGGAGGGCTCCCACGCCCGGATTGGGCAGGAGTGTGTGGAGGGAGGGCTCCCACTGCCCGGATTGGGCAGGAGTGTGTGGAGGGAGGGCTCCCACTGCCCCGGATTGGGCAGGAGTGTGTGGAGGGAGGGCTCCCACTGCCCAGATAGGGCAGGAGTGTGTGGGGGGAAGGCTCCCACTGCCCGGAGAGGGCTGGAGCTTCCCGAGGGCGGTTGGTGGGCTAGCGATGCTCAGCGGCTCCGACGAAGTAGGGACGCCGCTATTTTGCGGGTCTGCCTGCGTGCCTGTGAGCCGCCCAGTGCCCGGATTGGGCAGGAGTGTGTGGAGGGCGGGCTCCCCCTGCCCGGATTGGGCAGGAGTGTGTGGAGGGAGGGCTCCCACTGCCCGGATTGGGCAGGAGTGTGTGGAGGGAGGGCTCCCACTGCCCGGATTGGGCAGGAGTGTGTGGAGGGAGGGCTCCCACTGCCCGGATTGGGCAGGAATGTGTGGAGGGAGGGCTCCCCCCGGATTGGGCAGGAGTGTGTGGGGGGAGGTCTCCCACTGCCCGGATAGGGCAGGAGCTTTCACCAGGGCGGTTGGAGGGCTAAGAAGAAGTTTTTATGGTTACCATACGCCTATATGGATGGCAAACCTATTAGTACCAATGGTGGTTAAGCCCTATTATAGAGCAGTCTCAGGTAAAAAGACGAGTTGTAAGACTTTTATTAATTTGCTGTAAGAAGAATAAGAATTTGTTGATGAAGCAACTGAAGGAATCTATTGCAAATGAAACAATACTAAAAATGAATTTTTCCTAAACAGAGAGGAAAAGGAAAAAACCTATTTTGGTTTCTCAAAAGAAGTGGCTGCAACTAATAAATGGCAAAAAAACCCCCCCACAACTTTCACAAGATTCAGAAGTTCGCAAACAGAGGTACACAGAAAGGAATACAGGATCAAACTAAATAGACAAAAAAGAGAAATTAAGGATAGTAAAAATCAAAGATCAGAAGAAAATATGCCTAAAGATGCAAAGTGTGGCGACAACCTTTCTTCCAGGTATAATTTCGGGGAGAGGAGGAAAATCAGAGTTGGAATTGCCAGGAATTCGCTGGAAATGAAATTTGGTTGAAAATTGTGATATTGAAAAAGCAAAAAAAATGCTAAACACGTACTTATCATGCTCTGTTTTTACTACAGATAAGTGATTCACCAAATATACAAAAGGGAAATGGAGTAGATACCACACCATTACACTAGAAGATATGTTAGAACAGCTTACAAAACTGACAAGTGGAACAAGGCCCTGAGACTTGGATGGCCTACATCCCAGGATAGCTGAAAAAGAGCATCAGAAGTTCTTGTAGGGCCAATTAAAGGAATTGTTTTTTAATAGATCCTTGAAGACAAGTCAGCAATTCCCCAGGACACGAGAAGGCTAATGTAATATACCTCTTCACAAAAGTTGGTAACAGGGAAGAAGCAGTAAGCGTTTAACTCAGTAATCTTTTACCTTGTTTGGCAGGGAAAAGTAACAAGAGGGTGCTCCTGAAAGAGCGAATAGTGGGCTTTCTCGGGAAACCAAAGGTTGGCATGATCCGAGGCAACATAGTTTTACCAAGGGGAGGGCGATCTTGTCAAAACACAATCTGATTGAGTTCTTTGAACTGGGTGACGCAGAGAACTAGATCAAGGGCAATGCGTAATGGATGTCATCTACCTGAGATTTCGCAAGCCTTTATACTGTTTCCTCATAGGGGGCCTTGATCAATAAACTTGACAGCTTGGGAATAGGCCTCACGGTGGTGAACTGGATCAGAAATGGTTGACTGAGACGACGACAGAAGAAGGTAAAACAGGACTCACGTTGGATGAAAGGAAGGTGATTAGTGGTTTGCTCCAGGTGTTGTCAGTCCTGGGACTGACGTAAATGCTCAATGTAATTTGTGATTGTGATATTGCTGGAAGGACTCTGAATGGAAAAGTCTGTCTTTTTGCAAGATGACACAGAATTTGCCAGAGTGGACTCCCTGAAGGAGTGGAGAAGCATAAGGAAAGATCTACAAAAGCTGAAGAATGGTCCTAATGCCTTGTGGGAGTTTTTTTTTTTTTTAAAAAAGGGGATTTTAAAAAGATTTAATGTGAAGAAGTAACAGTTGTCATGAACTGGGAAGCAGAACATCCAAGGGAATTGTACATGATAGGAGGCCGAACGGTGGTGGTGTGCACAGACCAGGAGAAGGACCTCAGAGTGATTGTTTTTCTGAGGATCACAAGGTGGGACGAAACAGTGTGACATAGGGCGTGGGGAAGCAGGAACCAGAAGGATGCTGGGTTGCCTACAAAGAGGAATTACCAGCAGAAAAGGAAGAGGGTACTAAAGCCAACTGTACAAGTCACTGGTGAGGCTTTGCACTTGGAATACTTGTTATTCAGGGGTGGGGGTTGGAGACCATATCTCACAAAAATGGATTATCAACAAAGAAAAAAACCCTTGGAACAACAGGTTCAAGGAATGCGAACCAACATGATTTGGAGCCTGCATCAGAAGACGTATGAGAAAGAAGACCTAAATATGTACACTTTGGAGGAGAGGAGGAAACAGGGGAGATGATCCGACCTTAAACTACTTAAAGTTATCAGACCTTTAACTAATTAAGAGTAAATGACCAAACAAACCTCTTCCAAAGACCGGGGGAAGCTGTAAAACTAGAGGGCATAACATGAAGCTGCAAAGGGTTGGTAAATTGAAAGGCAATGTTCATGAAATACTTTTTCACTGAAAGGGTGGGTGGATGCATGGAATGTCCTCCCGATGGAATGGTGGTGAGGGCAAATACAGTGACAAGAATTCAAAAATGGCATGGGACAAGACACAGTGGATCCCTTTAATTGCAAAACAAGGGATAAAATCAAAATAAAGAACTCATCTCTTATATCTCAACAAATAGAGGTGACCTACACGGAGCGGTGGGTATACACCTAAACAAAAGGGCATGGGGAGGGACCACCTGGCACGGAGCGGCAAGTACACCCTACTCTTGCCGCCTTGCCTGGGCAGACTAGATGGACCCTATGCTGGTCTTTTAGGTCTGCTGTCATATATGTATGTTACTTATGTATGTTACTATGCTTGCTTGCAGTCTAAACGTTGTGTAGCGCTGCTCAGCCCGAAAAACACATGTGGTCTAGAGAAGAAAATCGGTAGAATTACAGACTGGTTTAGATGGAAAAAGGGAACCACCTACAGGAGGAAGATGTGGATGGATATGGAGAAACACCTTGGTCATGGTGGAACAGAAATATAGGGGGGATCTGGTCATTAGAGCTTGCAGCTCACTTGATTGTGGCGAAACTGAAGTGAGGGCCAATAAGGAAGATGACCTTTCAAGATAGAAACTTTCAGTGAAATGGTGGCTAAAAGTGTTCAAAAGGTGGCTTTAGAAGTTTGCCAAAAACACATTCAGATCCCAGGCTACTGGAGGTGGCTTAAGGGTGGCTTGTGAGCAGCCCGGACCCTGCATGAAGTTGTGCTACTAAGGGGTGTGAAGAGATAGGCTGTCCATCCCACCGTGGTTCTTTGAGAAGCCACAATGGCACTAAGGTGAACTCTCACTGAGGTAGTAATTAAGACCTGTGAAGGATAAGTAGGTATTGTAGAAGTGACTCCACCTGGTAAGAAAATGGTTCAGTATCCTCCTTTGTGGGAGCACCAGACGAAGCAAAAACCTAATGGCCATTTTGAAGCGTAATAAAAAAAAAAAAAAAAAAAAATTTGTTTTTTTTTTTTGTCTGGATGGAACCGGAATGCAAGAAGGACCTCCTTGACCACCTATGTTAGGTTCGAAGGTTGGAGAGCACTAGCCCTTTAGCAGCCAT